>NW_019014577.1:425870-452072 GCF_000150535.2 Carica papaya
CTGTTGTTTTATATAAAAAAAATTAAATAGATAACTGTCGTATTATCACACCAATTTTATTTTTATATTTAAAAATTATTTTAAAAAATAAGAAAATGCAGATTTTCTTTTATAAATATAATAAATTTATTGAATTCCTCGAAAGGATCTGTATTTGTGGGAACTTTTTAGTAAAAGATTTAAAGAATAAAATAATAAGAAATAAAAACATAAAGAAAACCCTAGATTAAAGTACAATTAACAAAAACTACAGATCTAAAACTGTAATTTGGGCAAAAAATTTCAACATCAGCTTGACAGTTTACGCGACAAATTTGTATTTCTTCATGATACGAGCGGCAGTTCAAATGTTATCAGGACTCGGGGCAGAAGAGAAAAACAGCTCCACGGCAGTCCCGGCGGCTCGGCTGAAGGTGCCTTTGACGTAATCGGGGATTTGGCAACTACAGGTCATGGCCGGGGTGTAGGACAGGGATAGTGTGGCAACCAGCGAAATCAGTAGCAGTTAACATCAGTGAGCAGATTGCAATATATAAATGGGAAGCAAAGTTTACTTTCATTATAATCATACCGACTCTTGCAGGTTTGCGAGGTGGACTTCTAGGTACTCGCTCTATCTCTCTCTCTCTCTCTCTCTCTCTATATATGTATATATATATATATTTATGTTATTTCCAATTTGATTATCTTTTCATGGCTTTTGCTTCTCTTTTGATTCTAATTCTTCAGTTGTAATTTCTGTTTTTTTTTTGGGCTCATGGGTGAATATTCCTTTACAGAGTTCGTAAGGAATGATAAATTGGGAAATATTTTTGAACAAATAAAAATAAATTTCTTATTGACAGAATTCTAAGTTCAATCCTGTAACCTAGCTGCATTAGCTTAATTGTCAGTTGGCCTATTTGGAGTCGGCCATCTAATGTCGCTACTAAGAGGATTTGTCCAGTAGACAGTGCTTCTACTCTTTTTGCAGTATTTCTTGCGGTAAAAGTTACTTTGTTGTTTAATTGAAAACTTTCTATCTTACAAACATTCTGTATTGCAGTAACTTAACTTGCAATAAGATTATGTGATTACCGCATAAAGTTAATACATTATTATGAAATATATTAGAATATTATCTTCGACTATAGTGGAGTATATCCATTTCCTGTTAGTGATTGAGTTTTGCTACCTTTTTTTCAAGAAAAAAATTACTTTGTTACTTAATTGATAACTTTCTATCTTACAAATATTCTGTATTGCAGTAACTTAACTTACAATAAGATTACGTGATTACCGCATAAAGTTAATACGTTATTATGAAATATATTAAAATATTATCTTCGACTATAGTGAAGTAGATCCATTTCCTGTTAGTGATTGAGTTTTGCTACCTCTTTTTCAAAAAAAAAATTACTTTGTTGCTTAATTGATAACTTTCTATCTTACAAACATTCTGTATTGGAATAACTTAACTTACAATAAGATTACGTGATTACTGCATAAAGTTAATACATCAGTATGAAATATATTAGAATATTATCTTCGACTATAGTGGAGTAGATCCATTTCCTGTTAGTGATTGAGTTTTGCTACCTCTTTTTCAAGAAAAAATTTACCTTGTTGCTTAATTGATAACTTTCTATCTTACAAATATTCTGTATTGCAGTAATTTTGTAACGGCCCCGGAAATTTAAAATGAAATATGTGTATTAAAAATGTCAAATGCGGAAGCGAAGTCAAAATTTCGATTAACATCTCTTACAGTAAAACCAAAAACGTGCTCAAAATATAAAAGATCAAACTAAGTAAAAGAGAAATTTGAAAGTAAAAGTTATGAATATAACTATGGAGTCTTTAGGCGTCCCCTTCGTCGTCTTCCTGCGGAACGGGCTCGGGAACAATGTTTTCCTGATCTGAAATGATTAAATAAGGAATGAGCTACACTAGCCCAGTAAAAACATCACGATATCTCACCGTCACGGAGGTAAAGGTGGGTAGAAAACACAAGAAGACCAATGGAGTATGATTTACAACAAATATTTTTATTAATAATAAAACCTTTACCATCCACTTATCTCGGTGAAATTCATAAAACAATATACGAAAGCAATAACATTATCATCATCATGAAATCATATAAACTGTATAACATAATACTTATCACGTCTTTTGTAATTCAATCATTACACAACATATTTTTCCTCATTTACCAGCCTACTAGTATCCATGGGGATCCATAGGGGTCCCGCTACCCGTTAACCCTTAACACTTGTAATCAGATTCCAGGGCCGTCCCCATACCCCGTCTGGTATGGGCGCCAAAACTATAAACCTCAATACTCCGTCCGGTATGACGGTGAAACGGGCCGTCCCCATACCCCGTCCGGTATGGGCGCCAAAACACATAAGGTCCCCATACTCCGTCTGGTATGAGAGACCACAACCCCGGTAGGGTTCCTTACGGACCCGATCCGTCCACCATCTCCCAGGATATCTAGTCAGGCTGACCACATTATACAATTATCAATCTACATAATCTTTCATTCTCCTTTTCCTCAGTCAACATCATCAATTCACATACAAACAAGCAAAACAGTAATTTATGCCAAATAAGACAACATACAGCATCGGTTTCTCAGTCATTCAACCCATAATCAATAAAACAGTAAAATATGCACACGAAACTATGAAATGAAAACATCAAACCTCATACTGCATTTAAAACTGTAAAATAGGCCAAATAACAGTTAACCGACAAACACACTAGACTCGGGCTCCATTAGCGATCTTAAGTAATTTCACACATTCGTTGATTCAAGAAATACCGTTTTATCATTATTGAACTTTAATACCGTGATAAGAAATAGGGTGAGGGGTCCTTACTCGTTTCGGGGTCCGAACACGGCTTCACAGTGCGCCTACAGGCTGTCCCTAATTTTCCCTGAATTTTTTCCGGGGAACTGAAACACACTACCGGTACCTGCACATGTTCCAAAAAATCCCAAATTAGGCCCAGGGCCCCTTTTTGGCCAATATCGCAATTCCGGCACGGCGGCGATTCGCCTCGAGTTGGCCGTTTTCGGCCGTTTTCGGCTGAATTCGGCCACATTTGCATCGCTCCCTGCGATAAAACAACCCTAGGGCCCTCGGGGGGCCAAAAAATTACGGAAAACCGAAGCTTACCGGCGGCGGTGCTCTCGGGTGCGGCGGCTCTCCGGTGAGGTTCGTGTTTTGGTGATTCGGCTCCGATCAACCTGTAGAGAAAAGAATGGTGATCACGGCGATATAAAAATTGCATCAAACGGAGGCCGGGAAGGGCCTCATCGGAGGCAAAACCCGAGGAGGGGCGCGGCGGCGCCGCTGGGTTTCGGCCGTTTGGCCGGGATTTTGGCTCCGATTTGGCCACAGGGGAAATCAGCGTGGAAAAACGAGTCGGGAGTATGAAATTTACCTCGATCGGCGGTCGGAAATCTCCCCGGTGCGGCGGCGGGTGGCGGCGGCCGGCTTCTCCGGCGTCTGGTTCGTCTTCTCCGGCGAGGGCAGGCGGCTAGGGTTTTTGTGGTCAGGTGTGGGGGTTCTATTTATACCCTTTTGTCTTTTGATCTCAGCCGTCCATTTTGATTTAATCTGGGCCGTCCGTTTTTTATTGAATCTGGGCCGTCCGTGCGATTGCATTTGGACCGTTCGTGCGCACGCTTGATCTGGGTCGTCCGATCGCGCGTACGCGGATCGCCAACGTGGCCCGTCCCCGGTCAACGTGGTCTTTCCACGTGGCAGGTCCTGGTTGGCCAAGACTGCTGACTGGGCCTGCTGACGTGGTGCTTTTTTTTTTTTTTTAAATAAACTTAATAAAAATAATTAATGAGAAAATTACAAAAATACCCATGTTTGGGCGTTACAAATTTAACTTGCAATAAGATTATGTGATTACCGCATAAAGTTAATACATCATTATGAAATGTATTAGAATATTATTTTCGACTATAGTGGAGTAGATCCATTTCCTGTTAGTGATTAAGTTTTGCTACCTCTTTTTCAAGAAAAAAATTACTTTGTTGCTTAATTGATAATTTTCTATCTTACAAACATTCTGTATTGCAGTAACTTAACTTACAATAAGATTACGTGATTACCGCATAAAGTTAATACATCATTATGAAATATATTAGAATATTATCTTCAACTATAGTGGAGTAGATCCATTTCCTGTTAGTGATTGAGTTTTGCTACCTCTTTTTCAAGAAAAAAAATTACTTTGTTGCTTAATTGATAACTTTCTATTTTACAAACATTCTGTATTGCAGTAACTTAACTTGCAATAAGATTACATGATTACCGCATAAAGTTAATACATCATTATGAAATATATTAGAATATTATCTTCGACTATAGTGGAGTAGATCTATTTCCTGTTAGTGATTGAGTTTTGCTATCTCTTTTTCAAGAAAAAAATTACTTTGTTACTTAATTGATAACTTTCTATCTTACAAACATTCTGTATTGCAATAACTTAACTTGCAATAAGATTACGTGATTACTGCATAAAGTTAATACATCATTATGAAATATATTAGAATATTATCTTCGACTATAGTGGAGTAGATCCATTTCCTGTTAGTGACTGAATTTTGCTACCTCTTTTTCAAAAAAACAATCTATTTAGTTGACTGTTGTGAACATTGGTTTTGGCAGGGAAAGCTACCAGTTTATGTATGCCAGGCCTTGGCACGATGTAATTGATTTTTACTCAAAGTTGGTCAGTGGGAATGTTTCGTTGTCACAATTGTTTGGAACCAAGGTGGGTCGCTGTTGGGATGTTAGTTTTGTGTTATTTTTGGTTGCCTCCTGGTGTCATATTTTAGAGCAGTTATCATCTAAAATGTTCATTTGACTTAACACTGACAATATTTGATTCATTTCATAATTGCATACCAGCAGGAATATTAAAACTGGATCCTTATTTTTATTGTTTTGGAATAATCCGTAAGAACGAAGTCACAGTAGGATCTTCATCTTCTTTTTCTTCTTTATCGCTAAAGAGATGAGGCTAGGGTCCAAACTCAAGAAATTGAGCTCCATTAAGAGAACTTCATATTATCTGAGTTACATGCTCTTAACAAGCATGTTCTGAATATAGCATGTTCTTTTGAGAAGGTTTCAGGGAAAGTTCGGTAAATTCACGGAATAAACTTGCATAGTCTCTTCTCTGATTCTGGTTCATGTAGCAGACTAGAATGATCCATCTTTTCTCTTCCTTGTTAGTTCATTATGGGGAATGATCATACTTCTTTTTCTTAGGAATGCTAGCAGAATCTCACAAGGCACCTGTACATATGCACCATATGCTGAAATATGATTTCTTGTGTGTCTGCTTTTGAAACTATGATTGTCGATGCAAAGAATTAAACAATATCAGTAATCTAGTCATTTTTAACTTTTTATTACTCATTCTAGAAATTCTCTGCAGACATGTGTTGTGTGTGATGATAGTAAAATGCAACGAGATTATTCAGAAGTTCGTGAATTGGAGAATGTTTCTTCCAAAGATAGGTTGGGGAGGTGGGCAAGAGTAACATTCAAAATAGTTCTTTCTTATCATGGGGATTCATTTGATGGATGGCAGAAGCAGCCTGGCTTGAACACAGTTCAAGGGTAAGTTGTTTTCATCAACTTTCAAGTTATTTAAGGAATCCAATAAAATGAATGGCTCTCAGGCTCTTAATAGGTTCTTTCTTCTAGATTTTTTACTTTAAGGTGTTAAGATTTGTTATATATTTCTGAGATAAGTTTAGTTTATTTCTTTTAATAATCTAATATCAATTTCCCATGTGTTGGTACAGACATTTTTTTCTGACGTCAAAGGAATCAGTCATATATCTGATCATTTACCATGCCATGGAAAATGCTCCATGGTTTTTTCTTTCGGTTTTCAATGTGCAAATGGTGTTGCTAACCAGTAACATGAGAAAATTAGCCTGAAAGAAAATGAGCTTGCCAAAAACAAAGATTGACGAAATTAAAATAAGTACACAGCATTCTGGCAAAGGTCTTCTATTTCGAAGTTCTAAGTTGCATCGCTTCTCCGTATGATATAAACGGATTTGATATTTTTTTTTAATCCATATGAATTAAAAGCTCCTCGTTACCATATATATGAGGTGAATTATCAATTGTTATACTGTCTCTTCTCAGACTTACATTGAACAATTCTGAGAAATTTGAGTCAATTGGTGTTGATTGAACTTAAAGTTTTAAAGAATCACTCTCAGGGGATGAATCAAACATAAACCATTAATTGGTTTATGTGGGTGTTTGACACTAATGAGAAGTCAACAAAGAAATAAGATCTAGCCAATAGACATCTAGATAAATATTATGTATTGGCAGAGAATTCCTATCTCTTAAATAAATGTATTTTCAGTTTCCAAATATGATATAGGGAAAATTGCTTTAAAACAAAGTTTAAACTAAATAATGATTCAAAGCAGTAGTGCAATGAATGTTTGTATGACATAACCATGAATCCTGATATTTTTAAATTTATCCTGCATTATAACTTTTTTTTTTTAATTTTCTTTTTCATTTTTTCTTCTACTTTTGTTTACTTTCTACAGTTTAGTAGAAAAATATCTTGGGAGTTTTGTCGATGATAAGAAAGCTCAACAGCTCAAAGACAAATGTAAACCATTGGAAGGCTGTGCTGTTGTTGCTGGGCGCACTGACAAAGGAGTCTCTGCTCTTCAACAAGTTTGTTCATTTTGTCTGTCAACCCTTATTATCCTAATTGCAGTTATTCAAGATTTACCATCTAATGCAATTTGAATTGACCTTCCTTCCCTATCTGTTCAGATACTTGGAGAAAGGATATTAAACCTTGTGATATTGAAGATGCCATCAATACCGCAGCACCAGGAAAGCTCAGAGTTTTATCAGTCTCTGAGGTAACTGTTTCTTAAAGTTCCTGAGCAGTTGATTTCTAAAGTTGATAACAAAACTGGATGAAGAGTACATGTTTGTAGAACAACAATTTTTATGAACTGATTACAGTTATTGCTGTAGGTTTCACGCGTGTTCCATCCTAATTTTTCTGCCAAATGGAGACGATACTTATATATTTTCCCCTTAAATGATGGGGAAGAATGCTGTGAGAATGAAAAGGCTGTTGTGAATTTTGGCTCTGATAAAAATCAAGTGGAGCAAATAGATGAATGTGACAAACACATGGGCGAGAAGAATATTGAAGACTTGATTATTAGTGATGACGCTGAGCTTGAAGCTGGAGAGAAACCAAAGAGCTTCAATGTATCCAGGGTAGATCAACTACTAAGGAAACTTGAAGGAAAATTACTCTCCTACAAGATGTTTGCACGTGATACAAAACCTTCAAGAAATGTGTAAGAATTGTGAAACAGACGCACTGTAAGAATTTGCATTGCTAGGTTATCCACACTCATATTGCGTGGCTTACCTGTGGTTCAGAGTAGATTGCCTAAATTTCTTCTATTTAGAAGACTAGGTTAGCTGTCTGTCTAAACAGATTGTTTTCATTACAGAATTTTTATGTGTAATTTATGTACATACACATATACATACATATATATATATATATATATCTTTAAAAATTTTCAAGTTTTCATTTTTTTTTCATCTGTTTTATTCCATAAAATGTTTTGTTTGCTTTTTGAAAATTTCATTTTTTTATTTCTTTACTGTAAGAATTAAATGTATAACCTGCCTAGCCCCTCTATACACCTCTGGTCTTTAATGCTAAATTAAAGCCCTATACAGATTTGAACTTCTGAGCCAGTTGTCATTCAATATGATTCTTGACTAGCACTTCTTTTTGTTTCAGAGGTCCAGCAACAGAATGTTTCATCTACCATGCTCGAGCCACAGAAGCCATCTTACCATGTTCTGTAAGTGTGTTGCTATTATCTCTCTTGAAACTTTAGGGGCTACAATGTAGTTTTATCAAAGAAGTTTATATTTTCCTTTTTTTCTCCAATCTTTTGGAAAAAGTGATTGCTGCCTTGAATTAACAATGCTAAATGTGGGGTTCAGTAGTTTCTTGCAATGGTTCTGAGTACTTTTCTAAACTCTGGGATCAAAATGTTGGCAAATACAACAAAAAGTACATTGATCAATTGCAGAATCATAGGAACCATTATCTCAGATAACTTCTGGAAATGCATCTTTACGTGAGTTGACTTATGTTTTGTTTCAGGTCTTTGTCCTTTTATTATGAAGGGTGAAATGACCTGCATGACTGTATGCTAACATTTCTGCATTTTGTTCTTGCAGGACAATGAGGGAGAAATAAAGGTTATGTGTGTCGAGCTTGTTGCCAATCGATTCCTTCGCAAGGTTTATCTTGTTTATTTTTTATTTTTTCAACCTAAATTTATTATGCTAGGGTGGGGAAGTGCCGCATTTTTAAGCTTGGCTTATTAGTTTTATTGATTTTTCCCGTGAAACTGTTCTAGAAATTATAGAAGTAGTAGTATTTGTTATAATACAATATAAAGAATGAATTAGAACACTTTCCTAGTAGCTTAGGTTTTGAGAAATTTTAGTTATAACTTATTGTTGAACCAGGTATTAAAGCTTTAGGTCCTATAACCGAGCCTCTCCTACATATTTCTCTTGCTTAGTTGGCTTTTACTATTTGTAGTCCATAATTTGGTTTTGTTCATATCTAATCTCTTATGCATGAAGGAAAGGTTTTATCAATAATAAATTGGACTCTAATATTTAACTTCGTGTATTTAATTTCTAAAAAATTCGCTGGTTAGAATTTGATTCTCTGGTGTCAAGATTAAATTTCAGTTGACAGAGTATTTGGTTAGCAGACAATTAATTTGCTATTCTAATGTGATGTTATTTGTACAGATGGTTCGGGTGCTGGTGGCGACTTCAATAAGAGAAGCAGCTGCAGGTGCAGAAGATGATGCTTTACTAAACCTAATGGACGCTACCTGCAGACGAGCCACTGCTCCTCCAGCGCCCCCTGATGGCCTTTGTCTTGTTGATGTTGGCTATTCCGAGTTTGACCAACAGGAATGCTTCATCAATTAAGGATTTAGGTTTTTCTCCACTCTCTTGGCAGATTTCGTCATACATATATATTATATATATGTATAAGAATCTCTTTTTGATGAAAAGAAAGAGAAGATGGGCGAATGCTAGTAGTGATTAACATCATTAACAAGGGCTTTGTCTGTATTAGGAAGAAGGCACTGATGTTTTACAAAGAATGATTCAATTCATCAAACATATATGGCTTGCATGTAAAACTGTGGCATGAATTTTATCCCATCTGGGATAATCTTCTTAGTGATCGCATACATCATTAAAATTTTACGATTTACAGTCTCATCATCTGTTGGAATTTTCTTTAATTTACTGTATTTGACAAGTTGTTCATTGGAATTTGGAGGTAAAATTTTCTTGTAGATACCAGAAAGCAGGTAAAGTTTTCCCACATTTGTAGAAATGATAACTTAGGTTAAATATATATCATCACCATGTGATCTGTATTCCTGTTCTAAAAAAGGGTAGTGTCAACAAAAATTGAAGAATAGGAATTTTGTTATGTTGCAAACAATCGCTAGATACACATGATGATCAAGATTGTAGATAAAAATGAAATGGGTAATGATGATATGGTTACACAAATATATAATATACATATATAGAGATTGAATCCAAAACCAAAAACCAAGAAAAGGAAAAGACATGTAAGAGAGAATTTAAGGGAGAATTCAAAGGTAACCCGCGGATATTTCTTTGAAGAACTGACCAGTCAACAATCCCTCTTCCCATGCAAAAACCTTGAGAAGACTTCGTCAACTCTAAGCCAGCAAGGCACCTTCACCTCTCTACCTGTCTCTGTTTCATTCTCTAACTTATTAGATAATCTCAGCCGTTCATCATTAAAATCTAATCAGAAAGAAAAATTTACAGATAATTCTCTGGTAAAAAATTTCATCCGGACCAATCAAATTATTCAAACCAAGCACGTCCTAAATGATTCTGATTCTCTGAAACTATCTTTTTTTCTGTCCTTTGTCTCTGACTATGCATGCATGTAGGCAGCCTGTGTGTAATTCTGATTCAGTTTTCTATTCTTAGAAACCTCCATTTTCTTCTCCTTCTCTCTCATTTTCTTTGCCACTCAATTCATCTCCTTTCCCTTCTCCCCTGTTTCTTCTCCCCTCATTACTTCCTCGCCCGCTCTCGCTCCCCTTTCCTTCTCAAGGGCGCGCACGCCGCCCCGACTCGTGCGCGTACCTCCTCCTCTCATGGCTTCCTTGCGCCATCCTCACCACCTTCTTTTTCTTCTCTTCCTTTGTTTTTCTCCTCTCGCTGCTGATTTCTCATCTGCTGTATCAGACTCCGAGGCCCTCCTCGCCTTCAAATCCTCCCTCAAAGACGAAACCAACGCTTTATCCTCCTGGGAAAACACCTCCTCCCCCTGCAATGGCGAAGTCGCCAACTGGGTTGGCGTTCTCTGCAACAAAGGCGCAGTGTGGGGCGTCCAGCTGGAGAACAAAGTGCTTTCGGGGACTATCAATGTCGACGCATTGAAGGATTTGGCTAACTTGAGGACTCTAAGCTTCATGCAAAATAATTTCCAAGGGTCATTGCCGGAGATTAACAAACTAGGTGTGCTGAAATCTCTCTATCTGTCAGGAAACCGGTTTTCCGGGCAGATTCCGGGGGATGCTTTTAAAGGGATGTTGTCATTGAAGAAGGTTCACTTGGCACAGAATGGTTTTACGGGCGGTATTCCGGCTTCATTAGGGTCTTTGCCGAAGCTTATTGAGCTGAGGCTTGAAGAAAACCAGTTTACTGGCGCCATTCCTGAATTTGACCATCAGTTGCAGGATTTAAACATATCTCAAAATGCCCTCACAGGTCCTATTCCCCGAGCTCTTACCAACATGAAACCCGATTCTTTTCAAGGTCAGCCTCATATATATATATATATATATATAGATATAGATATATAATATTTAATTATATTTTGTTTATTATTATAATAATTATTGATTACTACTAACAGAGTGATATTAAGGATTAACATTATTTATTTAATTATTTTTAATCAATTAATCCTTTTTAAGAAAAACACGTGTCTATTGTCTATTGGTTGAAAAGGGAATAAGGATCTATGCGGACAACCATTAAACGCGTGCGCTACACCTCCCGCTCTCGTCAGCGCGAGTCAGCCGAATCAGCCGACTCAGCCGGCCGCCATTACCAGCAAGAAGGTTCCAGTGTCGGGAATAGCCGTCATGGCGGTAATTTCAGGCGCCGCCACTCTAGCCATCCTTCTCGCCGTTTTCATGGCTGTACGCAAACGGCAGAACCGAGCTGACTCAATCGAGGCACCGACGCCATCAAACCTTCAAAAGAAGAGCGGAATCAGGGACTCAGACCAGGCGTCACAGGCCTCGTCGGATATTTCTGGAAGTATGGGGAAGAAGCCAGATGGCACGAAGCTGTCGTTCGTGAGGGACGATAGGGAAAAGTTCGACCTTCCGGATTTGCTGAAGGCATCGGCTGAGATTCTGGGTAGCGGCTGCTTCGGGTCGTCGTACAAGGCGGCTCTTGTTACTGGTCCGATAATGGTGGTGAAGAGGTTCAAGCAAATGAACAATGTGGGGAGAGAGGAGTTTCAGGAACATATGAGAAGGATTGGCAGGTTAAGACATGTGAATCTTCTTCCTTTAGTGGCTTACTATTATAGGAAAGAGGAGAAGCTCTTGGTTACTGATTATGTTGAGAGAGGAAGCTTGGCTGTTCATCTCCATGGTACGTTATATGTAGAAATTTATACATTTATATATATATATATATATATACATCACAGCTGAACTCAACCCAAATATTCATTTTTGTAATGGTTTCATTCAGGTCATCAAACTTTGGGGCAGCCAAGCCTAGACTGGCCAATCAGGCTAAAGATCATCAAGGGAGTAGCCAGGGGACTTCAGTACATCTATAAAGAGCTACCAAGCTTAATCGCACCTCATGGTCATTTAAAATCTTCAAACATTCTACTTAGTCAAAATTCTGAGCCCCTCCTTACTGATTATGGGTTGATCCCTGTGATCAACCAAGAGAGTTCTCAAGAATTCATGGTGGCCTACAAATCCCCTGAATACAAGCAACTCGGCCGCATCACAAAGAAGACTGATGTCTGGGGCTTTGGTATACTCATTCTCGAGATCTTGACCGGGAAATTCCCGACTAACTTTGTGCAAAAAGGGAAAGGAAATGAAGAAGATTTGGCAACATGGGTGAACTCAGTTTTCACCGGAGAGTTTTCCACAGAGGTTTTTGATAAGGAGATGGAGGCTGCAAAGAACAGTGCAGGTGAAATTGTGAAACTGTTGAAGATCGGCCTCGCTTGCTGTGAATCAGACGTGGAGAAAAGGGTGGATTTAAAGGAGGCAATTGAGAAGATTGAAGAGTTGAAGGAGAAGGAAGGAGAAGATGATTTCTACTCTTCTTATGCTAGTGAAGCAGATGCCAAGTCTTCAAGAGCAGTGTCTGATGATTTCACTTTTTCATGATTGGTTACCAATTCTTTTTTTTTTTTCTCGGCTAAAAATTTATTTAATCTCTTTCGATTTCAATTTCTCTTTAGTGGGGGGATTTAAATTAATTAATGGGTTTTTCTTAATGAAATCTGTTTGAGCAATTTCAGAGTGTACAAGAGGGGTGGAGGTTTTCAGGGTCTGGTGCATGTGCAGGTGCTGTGTGCCAATTTTTCTTTTTCTTCTAAGAAGCTGTAGGGTGGAAAGTTGCAGTTGATATGGGGTTGTTTGGTCAATGCAATCTAATTTTTGTTTTTCATGCCATACAGTTTACATATATACGTACAGGGGTATAAACAGAGAGACTTCTACGCATGCTCCAGTTTTCATAACTCCTCTATCCCTCTTTCATCTCCATGGGGGTTTTAAGATCATGTTGACCTATTTGGCATGTACGGCCACCTTGTTATGTTCTAAATCATTAATGATCAACTCTGTTAATATATTTATTTAGTATACCAACTCAGTTTATCAACCAAATTGTAAATACTTAGCATTACTAACCCATTTAGTTTTCCCTTGAATTTGTACTGATGCTCCTCAAATCTCCATATGTTCCTTGAATTCATATTTTAACTATCAGAGGGTGAAAAATCTAACTCCTGGATAATTTTAAATGAAAATGAGATAATAGATACTTCAATTATACAAAAATTGGTCAAACTTGAAATGTGTTCTCCCTCAATTCTACTTAAAATCTGTCTAAGAGCTCAATTTTCATAATTTTGGAAGAGATCTCCATGCTTACACAGTTAAAATAGGTAAAAAATTTCCACAAATCCAAGAACAGAACTCATTTGTTCCAGACATAGCCTTTAAAAGCCGTATTATGTAATGCATGTTTAAAAAACAGTAGTCATACAGATTTCAAAAAATGCAGGATTTTTCATCATCAATAATAACTGAAAGGAGCACATGAAAGAAAAATTCATTAAGAAAGCAACATGTCACTTGAACCCTAGGCTTTTACTCTGATGAAAGAATCCCGTGGTTGTTTACATTGGAACCGAATAGTACTTCAATTCATATTAGATTGAATATTCAAGTGATTGGTTCCTCTTAGTGAAAGAATTTTTTTGATCGTACACTATGTAGGAGTAACAAGACAAGGAAAAAAAGAACTTGATCTTTAAGGTCTACCGCTTTCGTTCGGACCTCCACTTATACACTGGCCTAGAGGTTGGACAGACAATCTCGTCTTCTCGTAGCTTGCGCTTTCTGCCCTTTTTCTGCGAAAAGAAATAAGGCTCAAGTCCTCAAAGTCTCAAAATACAACTTAACAGTCAGGTAGCAGGCACCTTTAAGACGTACTACCTGTAATTCCTTTTGCAATGACATTTCGGCATATAGTTTTTCCAACTCTGTAACCCTGTTTCTCCTTGCTTCCAATTCCCTGTAGGAAGCGGCTGTTCTCCTGCACATGGAAGATTCAAAAATAATACAGTATTAATAGCCATATGGTCAGGACTCCAAAAAAAACTGTCAGAATTCAGTTATGTCAACATGAAACTTGGGTTGCCATGGCTTCCTTTGACAAATTCAATCAAAGACATGACCCAAGTATTGTTGCCCAGGAACTCGGATGCTTTCATTCCATAAACAAATGAAACCCCAAGGAAACAGTATGCAAAGCAGCACAAACAAGCATCAAAGCCAAGTACAAGGGGGAAATACTCTCAAAGAACAGCCTATCAAAGCCCGTCCTTTACACCATGCTTCCTTGTTAACTTTTCCTAAATGTTTTAATATGATAACCAACCAGATGTCATTTATAGTTGTTATCAAATCAATGTTATCAGGATCTAGGTTTTAGCAATTACAATCAATATGAACCTATGAAAAAATGATGAATTGTTCATTACTTTCTGATACGATGCGGAATATCCTCGGGAGGATGCATATGTTTGCCTTCTGAAGATTGCGACTGAATCTGTTTAGCCTCCTCCCTGCCAAAAAAAAGTGAGGAATAAAAGATATGGTCTCCTACCAAAGAACACATTTTCATTGTCATTAATCATTTCAGATATGATTATGGCAGGGAACGTTAATGCTGAAGAAGCATCTGCAAACAGTTTTTTTTTTTTAAATAAAAAGTGTAAATTATATATTAACAAGGTACTAAAATGGGGGTACTGCCCATGTAGAAAAGATTTACAATAATGTTATTGTATCAACAACATTCTTAAAATCCACATCACTAATAATGTTATGACCTAACAATATAGAACCAAAATAATGAATCCATTTATCCTTTAGTCTGGTAATGCTACTCCCTTCACTGTCAAAAGCTCTATTATTCCAAATATTACAATAATGTTACATCTGCAAACAGTTAGGACTGTGATGAAACTATCCAAATATTAAAATATGCATATTG
The DNA here is from genome assembly GCF_000150535.2 of Carica papaya. Next base: position 440,837 of record NW_019014577.1, read on the forward strand.
TCCCATCAGAAAACGAGCCTACTGAGACTTTTAGCTAATACAATCAGAATCCAGTGTGCAGCAAGGAAAAGATATCATCACATAAAAGATTCAACATGCTAGCTAGCAACATTAAGCAGACATTTAAAATAGAGAGAGCCAAAGAAAGCATGTGCAGCGATGACAGCTCTAGCAGTAGGTCCCATAACATTTTCAGTGTTATTTTTTTTATGCCTATAGCAATTCCACAGCCTTGTTTGAACTTATTATGTGAATGAATTTATCAGCAGTTTTATTAGATTAAATTAGGCAGCATAAATCTGTTCCACACTAGTTCATTTGCATTGGCATATAACTTGATGACATGTAAAATTATACAACAAATAAATGTAAACAAGTTCGCTTATCGAACAGAATCTCAAAATTGTAGTATAGCTTAATAATAAATGAGATCAACAAAAAAGCAAGAAAACTAATCAAACAACTAAAAAACAATTATCACTTTACTCTATGCTTTGTCAAGCAAATGCATCAATCTCACTACAGCTAGAATCATTGAGATATATGGTTGAATTGATGGTGATGGTCAAGGTTTAGGAATTCCAACCTGTCTTCAGCATAATAAATATGTCTACTTGATGGTTGATTATCAAGAGAGTGTAGCGTAGCAGTTAGCTTTTCAATTTTCTGCAGCAAAGCCATGAATTTGTAAGAACCAATGCTCCCATATGGGAAAAAAGTTACAGAATTACTGTGAAAGCACCAAGTTACCTTTTTCTCACTTTGCAATTTTTGAGTCACATACCCTACATCTTGTGTCTTCATCAGCATGAGTTCTTCTTGAGTGTATCTGTTAGCTTGATTCCTGTGGAACAAAGAAACACAGAAAAGAAAATTCATGAGCATATTTGGATTTTGAACCGGTATATAGAAAATAGTGAAGAAGCAAAGTGATTTTGTGTGTTTACTCTGGCCTATGAACTCCATTGACAGTCTTTGTTTTGATCATCTTGAAGTAAAATTCATCTGGATTCCTGAATGCTGCTTTCTCCCTGAGTTTCTATAAACCAGATGCAAAAGCACAGAAGACAAGCACGACTATCAGAGATAAAACATACCAAAAACTATAAAGTTAACGTAGGTTCAAACTTCAATTCTATTGAATAATAATGAGAATATAATACAAATGAAATAAAAACTTAAATAGATATAACATTCTACTTCCAAGTTAATACTATGTCTGATGTTAAACTAATTTTTTTTTTTAATTTCTCCCTATCATAAGTGAGAATATAAATTTGTTATTATGAAACCAAAGACATAATTGAGTTTCTATAAACCAGATGCAAAAGCACAGAAGACAAGCACCACTATCAGAGATAAAACATACCAAAAACTATAAAGTTGACGTAGGTTCAAACTTCAATTCTATTGAATAATAATGAGAATATAATACAAATGAAATAAAAACTTAAATAGATATAACAGTCTACTTCCAAGTTAATACTATGTCTGATTTTAAACTATTTTTTTTTTTTAATTTCTCCCTATCATAAGTGAGAATATAAATTTGTTATTATGAAACCAAAGACATAATTGAGATCATGGTCTAAGGTCTACATTCCACTCTATCGTATCAATAAGAATAGAATGAGAATGGATTTTAACCAAACCCATCACTTGATTGCCAGTTACATGGAGGGGAAAAAATCCCAAAAAAAGAAGAGAAGACTGCAGCAGCCATGTTATACAAATAAAGAAACGGTAATTACCCGTAAAGTCTCCTCCTTTCTGTGGAACGATTTAGCACGAACAACATAGTCCTTATGCTTTTCAAGAAGCCCAAATTTTTTCCTCGATTGACTGCACAGAAATCACACTTGCTTCCGTCAATTGAACAGAGCCAAATACAACAAAATACAACCAAGATGCACAACCCTATATATATATGCAGTGCGTAAAATAAATGCAAATTATATAGTAAAAGAAAGTGGAGTAACTCACGGTTGAGCTCGCTCCTTTATGAGCCCGTCTAGGGATAGCGTTCTTTAGAGAAGACATCTTCAAGCGATCAGTGGATACCCTATACTGCAGAAACAGCCGCAAATATGTTAAAAACCTGAGCCTGAAAATCCTCCAAATCTGAAACAAATACAAGATTAACCGCTAAAACTATTCAAATATTCAAGACTTACAATAAAAATCAGTAAAAAGAGCAAGGGAAACACCTGATACCAGTGCGGCAGCTCGTCCCGTGAAGAAGCCGCCTCTGGTTTCTGTTTTGCAGCCGAAAACCGGGGAAGAAGAAGCGGTATATAGACTCCCAAACCGCGCGCACCAACAGCTGCGAAGCACGAGATCGTGGCCACGCCCGTTTAATGAAACGGTGCGTCTTGGCACCTACATGGGCTGGGCCGAAGAGGAACCGGGCCTTGCTCTCTGCGTTTTTTCATACGGCCCGTTTGACAAAATCCGTATGGGAATTTCATTATTGATAACAATAAAAAAAATGTAATATTATTGTTAATTTATTAATATATTAATTTAATAAATTAGTTAAAGTCATTTTTTCAATTTATTTTTCAAAACATCCAAATATAATCTGATCATTTTAATTTTTTCTGTTTAAAAATGTTTTCAATAAATAGAAAATAATAAAAAAAAAAGAATTTAGAGAATAAATTTTAATAAATATTAAATTTTAGGAATTAATTTGATAATTTACCGTAAAAAGTATAAAAAAAAAAAAAAATTTGCTGGAGAAATTACAAAAAGAAATTCATGTACTCGTCCTAATTACCTGGAAACTAATTACCTGGGTTAATTCTTTTTGATGAAGCTGGACAGACATTGTTTTGTCCAGCAATTCATCATTTTTGTACATTAACTGCCCGTGAATAATGGCTTCTTCCTCAACAAAAAAACCTAACATTTTGTTGCATATTAATTTATGTTGTTTCTTCATTTTTAATTTTCAAATCTTAAATTCGACTTAAATCTGTTTATTTCCGAATATTTTTCGGGGAGAAATTTTGGGATCGGAGAGGAAAAATGCGAATATGGAACCGGAGAGGAGAAGGCATAGATAGAAGCCTGAGGCGAAGAGAAGGATTAGTGGCAGTCGCCGTAGACAATGATAAATCGAGCCAACGAGCTCTCAAATGGGCTGTTGAACATTATATTCCCCGTGGTAGATGCATTAATCTCGTTCACGTTAAACAAAAATCGTCATCTTCCTCCTCAGGTATCATTATTAATTTTATTTAATTTATTTTTCGTAGAATTCGTGAGTTCATTTTTTCGTCGCCATTGAAACTCAATAAACAAAATAATATTTTTTTCTGATTCTAAATTTATTTTTTCTTTTTCGTACAAATTTTTTTATTCTTATTTTTATTACTATTGTATCAAATAGGAAACCACGATGCGTTAACAGAAACACAGTTTCATAATCAGACAATAGAAATGTTTCGATCATTGCGTTGTTTCTGCCTTCGAAGACAAGTAAAATGTTCTCAATCTCTTTTTATCTTAAGATTTCTCTCCGTTAATAACCTATACAAATTTTTTCTTTCGAATTTCATACAATTTAATTTTTTATTTTTTTAAAATTTAAAATTTACTAAATAAAACTTCTAACAAAATCGAACAACTTTAATGAATAAGGTACAAAGCGAAATCGCAATAGTCGAGGATCAAGATGTGGCGAAGGCACTCATTGAATATGTTCATCAGAATGGTGTTGCCACTTTGATGCTTGGTGCACCATCAAAGAATAGCCTAGCCAGGTAATTAAATTATATTTATTAATGTTATATAGTATCGGAGTGGATCAGTCTGAAACTTATACTAATTTATCGTAAAAACTTTTCTCGTTGGATCTCCTTAGTCTGGGTGTCTCTGAGAATAGCATGAGCGCTAAATAAAAAAATCTATTAATTAAATAAAATGTAAAATTTGCAGACTGTTTAAGGGAGCAGATATACCAAGCAGTGTAATGAGATGGGCACCAGATTTCTGCAATGTGTTCATAATCTCAAAAGGGAAGCTGGCGGCTGTGAGATCTGCAAGTCGCCCAGTTCCCGCACCTTCCTCAGCTAGCCCTTCGACTGAACGCCTTTCAAATTTACACGATGAAGAACCCTATGTTATGTAAGTATGTATATAAATAATTTCTTGTTTTTAGACAAATCAATTTAGTTTGTCTTACATTTATTTAAGTACTTCTCAAAAATCTCTCAATCAGGATATAAATGAAATGTTTTGATTGAATCTGAATAATATTTAATGAATTGGGTATCTGTAACTTATACTGTAAGTTTTAAAAATGTTGAAAAGGAGACTATAAAATTTACGAAGTATTAAAATACAGGACACTGTCAAGAGAAGAAGACAGACTATACGACGAGCTGTCTCGGCTGGAATCAGACATATCGTTCGCAAGCAGCAGCTCGGGAAAGCCAGGCAGTGACGTCACTTACTTGTCATTCTACGAGAGCCTCGGCGGCAGTTTGCACGGCCGCGACTCGTCGGTGCGGCCCAAGACACTATCCAGTAGGAGCAGAAACCCTGAGTCGTTGCACTCCAGGTCTCCTAATCGTGATTTCTCTGAGGATCTCGATTTTTCTTCTCAAGACTACCTTGAAAGAGCTTCTTGTTCTTCTCAAGATACTGTAAGTATATATGTCAACGGTAATATATTGTATATGTATATATATGTTTGTATGCTTAATATCAGTGTGATTAGACGTGTGTGTATTATATTTTATGATCAGGACGAAACGGATGATGAGATGAGGAGGCTAAAGATGGAGCTCAAGCACACCATGGACATGTACCATGCTGCCTGCAAAGAAGCACTAACAGCAAAACAGAAGGTACCTGTGTGTGTATATATATGTACACACACATACATTACACAGTACATATATTTACACATAATTTACTTGCTGAATTCTAGAATCAAGTTAAACACCTACCTGCCAAACTCTTTTAATTAGTGCATGTATACATGCAATGTAATATTATTACCATGTCTATTTTTTTTATAATATAATCTGTGATCATGGATTCTGAGTTGATTTTTTTGCTGTATGTATCCTTATAATATGATTAATGTATGTATATCAATTAACTAATGAATATATATTTTTTCTTAGATTCGTACATAATATATATATATATATATGCATATGCAACTTACCAACCCAAGTACGTAAAGTTCAAATATAATAAACTAATTATTATTGAGTTAAATGGTTAACTCTATCTTTTTTTATAAAAAATTATAAATTTGAGTTATATTATATTTTTATGCATTATTTTTTAGATTTATTTTTTGATACATTATGATTAATATTTATATATTACTTAATTGATAAATATAGAATATTTAAAACTTTAAATGGAAAGAGAATTGAACCCAATTTTCTCTCTTTCTCCCTAAGTATATGCATGTATCCAATGCTGGGAGGAATGAGAAATATATAATAGGTTGATTTGGCTGCATTGATCAGGCAATAGAACTGGAAAAATGGAAGAAGCAAGAAGAGCACAGATTGGCGGAGGTAAAAAAGCTGGCAACAGAGAGCGCATCGGAGTTCATGGAGAGCGAGAAAGCGAAGCACAAGGCGGCGATGGAGTCGGTTGAGGCAAAGGAGAAAACAATGGAGCTTGAGGTGCAGAAGAGGGTGGAGGCAGAACTAAAAGCGCTTAAGGAGGCTGTGGAAAGGAGGAAGATTTTGGATGCTTTGGGCCAATCCAAAGTAGCTCTCAAGTACCAGAGCTTGCTTCACATTTTTGCTTGTCTATTTTTATTCTACTTTTATTTTTCTGTATTCATCGTTTGAAAATCAAAATTTGTGTTATTCTATACCATATTTATGACTATCACTGCAAATCTATGTATGTATATATTCATCCAGAAAATTTTACATATAAGGTTTGTATAATATGGTTTGTTAGTTCTGATATATAGATAAATATATTTTTAGAAAATATATAAATAATTCTGGAATTATGTCATTGCATGTTTGATATTTGGATATGGTACTGAGCTGGGTAAGTTTAAATGGATTAAACTATGTTTAGGTACAATTTTTATCTAATATATATTAAGTATATGATCAATAGGTATACTCTATTGGTGATGTAAAAGTCATCTTGTATATTAATATAGCTTATCTTACTTTGTAAAAATACAAATAATAATAATAATAATAATTAGTAGTAAACGATGATTATGTCAATCGCGCAAAAGTCGTGATAACTATAAGAATAGCAACAATAATAATATAATAAAATATTAATGTCGGTAATGACTCTAACAATACGAAAGAAGAAGATTTGAAGTTATGGCAAAAGTGATTTTATGAATATATAAATGCTCACTTATAATTGAATTCAATGTATAATAATAAAACCACAAGCTACCTACTAATAATCTACGTTGTGTTTTTAAGGATTTTATATGCATTACGTACACCAAAATCATAGAATATTTCAAACAAATGCTACTCCTTATTGCACTATATGTTAGATTCCTTCCTTTCAACGAATTATTACAATTTTAACGAACTAATTATCCTTAATTAAGATAATTATAAATATTTAATATCTAATTTAATCTTTTTTTCTTAATCAAAAACACTATGTTGATTATTTTGTATTATTTAAAATTAATTAAATTATAAATAATAATTACCTCAATAGATTTGAAGTCGACAAAACGTGGATAAAAAGTTCTCACGAGTTAAAAAAAAAAAAAAAGTAAAAGATCATACCCGTTTAAATTTTGTTTAATTAGTTTTTAATTGCTGTTATAAACGCACTAATTATTTTCTTTCCTGGGTTTTGTTTTTGTTTTTGGTTATATTCAAAGAAGTTGCAACAGCAAGAGGAGTCTAATTGCCAATTGCCATCTTTTTAACGACGTAGAGAGCATATAGCATATTTATGTAACTTCTTAATTCTTGCTCTCAACTTTCATTATGTACGTATAAAATATAGATTTGTATTATCTTTTCAATTTTGTGCAGAAAGATCAATATAATTAATTGATTGTCATATACGTAAACACACAGACGTAGACATATATAGCATATTGTGAAGAAAGAAAAAGAGAAATGGGAAGAAAATTGGGAGGAAAGAAAGAAGATAATGTGGCAGTTGCAATAGACAAAGACAGAAACAGCCAATACGCCTTGAAATGGACTGTCGATAATCTTCTCTCCACTGGCCAGAAAATAACTCTCCTCCATGTTCATCATCATTATCATTCTTCTTCTACTTCCAACTCTTTTACAGGTTACTTTACATTAATTCCTTCTTCATCTTATATATTTTGGGGAATAAAAGATTTTTATATTGTGAGCACGTTCATTCGATATCTCTCTTTCTTTCGAAGCAGGCCACGATGAAGCTAGCATACAATCTAAAGGAGCGGATATGTTTCTTCCGTTCCGATGCTTTTGCGCTCGGAAGGATGTGAGATCTTCTTCTTCCTTTTTTCCTACTCTAATTCTTTTTTTTTTTTTTAATGAAAACTTACATATATTTATATATTCATTATATGATACATGTACGCTAATTATAATACATTCTCCTAACAAAAATAGTGACATAAATCTAAATGTAATAATGTAAGTCAAATTTTGAGATAAATTAAAAGGATTTGTGAAAATTTATTTACAAATTCACGCATAATTTGAAATAGAAGATGGTAAGAAATAACTCTATATGGAATTGCATGCTTAAATCTCGTTGGTTTCTATAGAATTAAGAAAGCACTATTTTAATTCTACTTTGAATATCATATAAAATCAACATTTTTATTTTCTAATTGAATTGTGAATATCACTGAAAATATGATTTTGTTTCCAACATATTACATTATTTGAATCCAAAGGGAATTATCAATACCACAAGAGATTAAAACAAACACAGGCCGAAACGTCACTATGCGCGCAAATTGTTCCTCTACTAGACATAAATCTGCTAACAAAATCTTCTAATTGAATAATTGGTATGCTCGTTTCTTTATAAAAAATTATAAGTTCGAATTAGAGTTACTTATTTCTTTTCTCTTTGTTCATAATTGTATTATGATTGATACAATGCAGCGAATATATACTAAAAAAACATATATAAATCTATTCTTAAGATTCTTCTTTTCAATCACATGACCTATTTGTTATCTGTGCAGATAAAATGCAATGAAGTTACAGTGGAGGCAACTGATATAGCTAAAGCAATAACCGAATATGTATCTGCCAACGCAATTGACACTTTAGTACTTGGTGCACCATTAAAAAGTGGCTTTGCAAGGTAATTGACTTAAATATATACGTATATAATAACTGAGATGTCGAAGTACGTGCTAATGTTATATATATACCTCCCTGTTGGACAGACGATTTAAAACAGATATTCCAAGTACTGTATCAAAAGGGGCACCAGACTTCTGCACCGTGTACATCATCTCCAAAGGGAAAATCTCAACTGTAAGAACTGCCACAGCTCCACCACCAGCAAGCCCAAGCCCGAGTCCAAGCCCAAGCCCGAGTCCAAGCCCAAGCCCGAGCCTTCAATTACGGACCCAATCCAGCCACCAGTCTCGAACGAATGATTTCAAGCACCACCACAAGCCAATAGGTTTGTTCTGTTGTTCTACTTAATCTAATACCGTTCAAGACTCTGGCATGGGTAACTGATTTTCGTCTAATCCTAATATAGTTGCAGAGAGGTTCCCACACATAGAACTACCCCACAGGATAGAGGAAGACTCAGAGATGATCAAGTAAGTACTAACATGTACATCTACTGCTTATGAAAGAAATGGGTATGCTGATGATTACGAAATAAACTTACTTGCAGAGACTTCGATTACGAATCATAATCCCAGTACATCACTGTTGAAGCTGATATAAGTGTAAATCTATGTGTTAAATGATTTCAATAATTCACCCATGAGAAGTCCTAAGCAAGCATAATATCAGCAATTTAACAAGCTATTTAATAATAGGATTACCAGAAAATGATAACGATTCTGGTTGTAAGCTGTAAGAATAAACGCCAAAGGCAGAACTGACTTAAAAACAACTTACTGAACAGGTCACCATTTACTAGATCAGCTAGAAGAAATACCAACAAATATAAGCCATCAATTCCAGAGACGGATATATCATTTGTGAGCAGCGGAAGACCAAGCACCGAGCGTACGTTCCCTGCATTCTATGAGAATGTGGAACCAGTAATGAACCCAGGGCTTTCTCCACGGTTCTCCCCACGGTTTTCAAATATCTCAGAGCCTGATGATAGAAGGTCTGTTTCAACTTCATCGTTCACAAGAAAGTCACTAGATTACCATTCACCGTGGGAATCCTCATCAAGCTCACTAGAAAGTGGGAGATCATCATGCTCGACACAATACAATGTAAGGACTCAACAAACCCAAAAAGGTCACTTAGGATTTAGATAGACTGAGGCTCAGATATCTTTTCATGCATGAAAAATCATAAAATCCTCATTTGTCTGAGGATTCAACTCCAGTCAGTTTATTATAGAATATGTAATCGAAGTCTATCTGCTTACAGTAGCCTAAATCAAAATAGCTACTTTTCACGCATATTTCAGCTACTAAAGATGCATTTAGACAAACAGAAAAAAGAATATCAAAGTTAATCCTCAGAAATTACAGGACGACCTGGAAGCTGAAGTGAAAAGACTAAGATCGGAGATCAAGCAAACAATGGATATGTACAATAACGCCTGCAGAGAAGCAGTCACAGCAAAATATAAGGTATCAATTGCTGAAATTTTGCACATTTGCTGTGAAATTTTTAAAAGGGAAAAGAACCAGCAATTTCTTTTGGTTTTGTCAAAATCATTCATAAAAGCTTCTCATAATCTTACTGTAGGCTAAAGAGCTTAACCGCTGGAAATTGCAAGAAGAACATAGATTAGAAGAGGCAAAACTAGCTGAGGAAGCCGCATTGGCCTTGGCAGAGAGGGAGAAAGCCAGGTGCAAGGCAGCCCTTGAGGCAGTTGAATCAGCTAGGAGAATGGCTGACCTAGAAGCTCAAAAGAGAATCAGCACAGAAAAGAAGGCTCTCCAAGAAGCTGAGAAGAAGCTACAGATTACTTTCCCTCGCGTTGATATCAGATATAGGACATACAAAATCGAGGAGCTTGAAGAAGCAACTGATAATTTTTCAGATTCTCGCAAGATTGGAGAAGGAGGTTATGGGCCTGTCTTCAAGTGCCGCCTAGACCATACTCCAGTAGCAGTAAAAGTTCTTCGCCCAGATGCATCTCAAGGCCAATCACAATTTAACCAAGAGGTTTGCAGCTCTCTGCATCAATATAACAAAATTACAAATATCTTGAACCGTGTTTATTTTCCAGAACTTAGCACGTGAAATATATAATGCAGTAGTAACTGCAATAAGTACAAATCTTATGATAAAACTACTTAAATGACAAATAGAAAACAACAGTCAATTGTTTTAAAATAAAGAAAGCTAAATCTATAACAAGTTAAATTAGATGGAGATGATTGCATTTCCTGATTTTCATTTTGTTGTGATCTTTACTCTTTCCCAGGTTGAAGTATTAAGCTGCATTCGGCATCCAAACATGGTTCTTCTGCTTGGGGCCTGCCCAGAATATGGATGCTTAGTCTATGAGTATATGGCCAACGGGAGCCTAGAAGACCGCCTTTTCCGGCGAAGGAACACCCCATCTCTTCCTTGGCAACTGAGATTCCGAATTGCTGCAGATATTGGCACAGGTCTCCACTTCCTCCACCTGACCAAGCCCGAACCACTTGTTCACCGTGACCTAAAACCAGCAAACATTTTACTTGATCGAAACTTTGTTAGCAAGATCAGTGATGTTGGTTTGGCTAGGCTCCTTCCTCCATCAGTGTCTAATGCTGTAACTCAGTATCGCATGACAGCAGCTGCTGGAACATTCTGTTATATTGACCCAGAGTATCAACAGACTGGCATGCTTGGAATAAAATCAGATATATATTCACTCGGAATCATTTTTCTACAGATAATAACAGCCAAGCCTGCAATGGGTTTGACTCACTATATTGAACTAGCTATCGAGAATGGAACTTTTGCTGGGTACTAGATCCAACTGTTCCTGACTGGCCAGTTGAGGAGACCTGAAGTTTGCCCAACTCTCTCTTCAGTGTGCTGACTACGGCGAAAGACGACCTGATCTGGTAATGTTGTTTGCCTGAGCTCGA
>NW_019014577.1:461694-481616 GCF_000150535.2 Carica papaya
ACAAAACAAAAACATAAAGTAAATTGCTTTTTGTGATTTTATTTTAAATATTTTCTCGTCTTTTCTTTAGGAAAAAAAAAAAAAAGAAGACTTTCTTTCTTTCTTTTTAAAGAAGTTAAAACTAAATCACCAAAAAAGGAGAAATCTAAGAAGATCAAAACAGTGAATTTTCTTGAGTGATTTTGTTATAATGCAGATTGAGGCCTTGAAATGTAATTAGATTTAATAACTGTAAATGGATTTTTTTCCTCTGCAATATGAGAAAGCATTTCAATTTTCTTTTCTCTAGAAATTTATGTATGTATGTGAGCATATATATATATATATATAATATGAAATTTAACTATACAAGAAAATAGGTATAAAGATACAAAAGAAGACAATAGAAATAGCTCCATGATCTAAAGAGTTGTTTAGAACAATCATAATTTAATGTAAAATTTACTTCTCAATTCATCTGTAACACAACTATGAGCCATAAGTAAAATTAGAACAATGAGTTTCAAATTTCTTCAAATTCCAAACGCAGCCTGATGGTATAAATATAGTCTCTCTACATCATCGAATTAAAAGAGGATCTATCAAACAAAATTTCTCAAGAAGTTGCTTCATAGTTTTACAAGTTTTATAATGGAAAGATAACAATACATTAAAAAATTAAGGCTAAACAAAAGCTAGTTAATGGTTTGTTGCGCCAAAAAGAGTGGTGCTTTCTCAATTGTTTTTGAGTTAAAACACCAGTCCTGAAGAAATTCAAAGGAGATACATCTGCAGCAGCTGCTTTACTCAATTCCTTTGCAGCACAATTTGCTGTGGCTGTTGGCACCGAGGATTAATTAGAATATACTTAAATCACAGTATAATGGAAATTAATACTAAATTCATCCACCGATATTCCAAAATAGAATCTCATTTTTTTCACAAATCATAGTTTGATCCCCAGGACTTGAGGAGAAATCTACAAAGCCCTGGATGCCTCCGCAATAACTTTCTACACTTCGTAGTATTTTATGTAATAATCACTTAATATTTTAGAATGACTAAATTACTAAATGTTAAACACTTACTAATTACCTTGACCACCACGATAGAACCTAGTGACCCGAGGACTTCGGGCAAATAAAGAGGAGATACAAAAATATTGTTATGGAAGATGGTAGGTTCATTTTTTATACTACAATGTAAGAACTCATTTTTCAGAAATTGTAGTTTGGTTTCTCGTAACTCGAGGATTATGGGTGAATAAAAGGGACATAAAAATGTTGTTATGTGGAGACAAGATACAAGTTTTCATTCAAGAATCACGGCTTAGAAATTCTATTACATGTACAAGAACTGCTTTTTGAGTTAAAGAGAACACACAAAATCACATTTCAAAAGGTTTATATCAGCTCCTTACCGCAGCTAGCTCCTCTTCATGCTTTGGAATGAAAGCAGTATCAACCTTCCCATTTTTGAAGTCCTGTAAATAATGGTATCTTAGCATTTAGATCAGATCTAACCACTTAAGGAATAAAAAAGTTTTTCCATTTAAGGATGAGCTTTTGCCTACCTCAATGTCAAGGATGAGTTTATGGTAATCAATGGTTGTAGGAACCCCTACAGGTAAATTGGACAAGAAAATTAAAAAGGTCAAAGTGAAGATATACTCAAGATTCCAAAAGAATTCACCCCGAAAAAAAAGAAATAAGACCAAAAGAAAACAGAAGGAGACAAGTAATAGATTCCTGTGTGACACAGAAGGAAATGATAAAATATATATATATATATCTCAGCATGTAAAATCTTTAGTCACATGAACCTCAACAAATTTTTCTCTCCTTTCACCACCCCAAGAAAATAAAGATTCTGGCTAAAGATTTGTTTTGTGAAATATAATATCTACCTTTACCATGCCCTCTCTGTCTCACTATGCAACGCCATACTGCTATTCCAATGTTTCACTTTATCAAGCACATCAAAATGTACAATTTCCAACTAAAAAGCTTCCCATCATTCTTTTCTTGAAATAAAGTTTCCCATCAAATTTTAATGCCACAATATTTTTGTGATGGACCAAATGAAGCTTACAAAAATAATTCTGAAGAAAAGTGAAAGGCTTTTTCAAGGGATACACATTGTTTATGTACCTGTAATAATAGTGTCATCAAGAGCCCTCTTCATGCGTTCAATTGCTTTTTCCCTTGTTGGTGCCCACACAATTAGCTAGAATAGAGACAAAAATTGGCAAAGGTATCTATAATTATAATCTTAAATGTAAAACTGCACAAGCTGGGTTGACCAAGATCATTGGGAAGAATGTTAGCTTCAAAGTACTAAGCGTTTGCGTAAGAATGCACATCTTTTTATCCTGAATTGTATTTTATATAGCTTATTATGATTAACACACAAGATTATCAAGAGGAACCCTATATTTTCATGTGTATAACACACAATTATCAGCAGGTGGAACATGCGTGCTGTACAATTACATGTACAAAGCATATGATTGCATGAATCACCAGCTGTACATGTATGTATATGCATGTCTATGAATTATGCATGTGTCCTTTCCAAACTATAAACGTAACAAATATAAAAAGAATATGCAAGTGCGGTAGGTTATGTAACAAACCTTTCCAAGAAGGGAATCATAGCTTGGAGGAACAACATAGTCAGAATAAACATGGCTGTCCATTCTAACAAATGGACCTCCAGATGGCAAGTATGATGTTATTCTGCCTGTTATTCAAACAGAAAAAGCATTTTAAGAAAGATTGAAAATATTCACTAAGTAAACCATATAAGGAAAAAATAATTTGAGAGAGCTGCATTTTGTTTTTGGATATTTAATGTTAACAGGGAAAAAAGAAGCCATAACATGCACATCCATGTAAACCACATGCAACAGGTGCAAACATACCCGGTCCTGGTCGGAATCCTTTAAAAGCATCTTCTGCATTGATGCGGCATTCAATTGAATGTCCTCTGAGCACTATATCCTCCTAGAAAACAAAACTGAATCAGAAACTGAAATAAATTGCACTATATCAGCAGGATATTTATCTTAAGTCCAGGCAATACCTGTTTGTACCGGAGTTTTTCTCCCTTAGCAACACGTATTTGTTCCTCAATCAAGTCAACAGAGGAAATCATTTCCGTCACAGGGTGCTCAACCTGAGATGTTAATAGAAAAAGACAGGAAAGAAAAAGTTATGTAGCATAACTCCTATTATCCTCATAAAAGACACAGTTCTGCTGAGAAATTAAGTCTAACCTGGATTCGTGTGTTCATTTCCATGAAGTAGAAGGAACCTCTTTCATCCAAAAGAAATTCCACTGTTCCAACACCAATGTAACCAATTGATGCTGCTGCTGCAACTGCTGCATCACCCATGGCCTTTCGCAACTCTGAGGTCAATGCAGGAGAGGGTGCTTCTTCCAGCAGCTTTTGATTTCGCCTCTGTAAGTCATATTCAACAAACATGTTCTTTCAGTAACTTGCAATTTACAATGATAATGAAGTTAGAAAAGAAAAGAATCAAACTCCAAGGTTAGATGTTTCTGTTTTACACAAATATTTACCACATTGATCACAAAGTTAATGGCACCAACCTTTTTGTCTCAAATAGTATTGGCACGTTAACATTGAGTTTCATTCAAATTTCAATTTCATGAAATAGAGATGAGGATACAATACAAATACGATGAGAATTTAAAAAATTGAATTTTATTTTCAATTAAAATGAGGCATTTTGTGATTTCTTCCTTAACAGTTGGAAGAACAATCTATAGTTGTGAAGCTGAAGTTATAAATAAAGTTGATTCAACTATGCACTAGGTGTATAAATTGCGACTAACTTCTACATATTAAATAAATAAAATCTAAGAATTGAATGAGAATAAAATAAACTTGGACCAAACACAATGTAAATGCAATAAACTTTGAAACAATGACCACTAATGCAGGTATACATTGGAGATTAAAAGGATTTATGAACCCTTCAAAACTGAATATAAATTCAGTCTGATGAACCTTTTCCCTCGGTTGAGTCTAACTCACAGACCTCGTCCTGCTTTCATGCAAGTGCAACCTTAGGGCTCAGCCAAAGAAGAGAAACAGATAAAACTTCATTATCCTATTCCATAATTTGCCTCAACTAGAATCTTTTTTTGAAATGTTGCCTCAGAGAATCTATAAGAATTTTATCTTTTTAAGACCAGTACTTTTCAAATGTTTCATTTTAGGACCTGCCTGCCACTTTTATGATAAATTTAGATACGTGAAGGATGTAATGATAAATTTAGATATGTGAAGGATGTAACACTTAATTTCAATATATTTATGAGAAAAAATTAATCTTCGGTTCTAATTTGAGACATTAAGAAAGTAAATGTCCTAAAACGCAATTCAAAAGATAAATTCCTTGTTTGAGATAGTGATAAAAGTCCTTGTGACTTTTAGGTAATTTATTCATTTTTCCCTTGTTTTTTGAAATAATTAATTTTTCCCTCTATTTTTTCCCAACGGAATGGAAAAGGAACCATGATTGACAAGTGTACCTCAGATATATAAAGGGAGAACCTGAGCCCGAAATTAGTTTGGCATGCTATAAGAGTATACATATAAGGAGAAGACAAAAGTGATAAGCATACCTGGATGCTGCAGTCACGCTCTCCAAAATGAACAACATTGCCATATTTATCTGCAAGAACCTGAGAAACCAAGTACATGCAAGGTCAATCAATTAGATGAAATGCGTATGAATGACAAAGGAAAAAGAATATAATTAACCAAATGGAAAATGGTTAAAATGGTCCAATTAAGAACAAAACGAAATAGGGTAAGGTATAGAGCTAGTGAAAACATTTTTTAACTTTTCTGTTTTCAGTTTTCATCCGAATAGCAGGTGACTCTAAGAGATCCCACAAATCCCAGCTTCACCAAAAAAAATGCCTTCCAAAATGTCTCCACGTGAGCACAGAGGTATATAGTCATATGCTTCCAGTGGCGGAGCCAAGATTTCAGAAGGGGAGGAGAAAAGATCAGCTGCCCAAATATTATTTTTTTCCTATTTTTTTCTTGAGATGAACTTAGAGGATTTTTCTTCCTATTCTTATTATCCTATGTCTTTTAGTGTATTATGTTTGCATCTCATATTAAAAAGTATGTGTTACACTTTTGCTTCTATGAATTGTTGAATAAGCATTTATGAGCATATCCAGTTAGCTGAGAATCTTAACTTAGTTTGGATCTCAAAGCATACAGGCATGAGAAAGAAAAACTGAAGAGATACTTCAAAAGTATCTTTTATAAAAGATACTGATTTTCCTTTTCATTCTTTACCACATTTGGAGATACAAACTGGGTCTAAATTAGGCAACTTATAACTATAAAAGTTCAAAAGTAAAGAATTCTGGCTAATTCAAGATTCTGTATCACTGAGGCATCTAAAATGTCACATGTAGACAAGTCTGTCTTCTTACTTTTTATAGGGTTTAGTTACATGTTCTCAAGAAACCATCAATGAAAATAAAAAGCACAAAAGAAGAAATATTTTAAACCAAAACAAACACCAAAATTACCTGGAACTCAATATGTCTAGGATTTTGGATGTATTTTTCCAAATAGACTCCATCATTTCCAAATGCTGCAGCAGCCTCGCTCTTAGCTTGCTGCAAACAATGGAACCAAACCAAATTCAATGATAAGAAACATACTTTGAACAGCACATAGAAGTTCTGTTCAGATCAGAGTAATATGTCGTCTAATTTGTGATCCTCTGATACAAAATTTACAGAAATAAATTGAAATAATCATATTCTTGTAAAGTGATGGCATAAGCAATCAGCTCTGTCCAGAGAAGAACTGTAACATGAAAACATATACTCAATGTCATTAGTTTCTCAGAGGATCAAAAAAGCCAGGTAACATGACAGTTTGAGTTTATCATGAAGAGTTTAGCAAGCTTCACAAGTTGTCAGTAATTACCAACTAATTAGCATGTGTATCCATATCTACTTAAAAAAAAAAAAGCAATTTTTGAATACTATTATAGGATCCACTTGCCCTTGCAGGTTATACCTGTAGTAACTTCACAAACTCATCCGGTTCTTTAGCTAGACGCATTCCACGTCCTCCACCACCTGCTGTTGCCTTGAAATCATAGAATTTTTGTCAGGTGAGAGAAATCCTGATGTTGTTTTCGAATATAATATTTCTTTTTACTTGTATGCTTCACTTGGTTGCAGGTATGAGTTTAGAATGGGAAACTATCCTAAGATTGTAACCACACCAACAAAACTCTGTCATAAAATTGGAATTTTTATACTTTTCATCCATTCTTCAGTTTTCCCCACTTTTTTATAGGAAAAAGCATGTTTTCGGCACTTAAATTAAGTGCTAGCAGGAAAAAAAAATCAGAAACTCTACAAAAGAAAAATCACCATCTTCCACTTTCTCCTCAAATTAGAAGGCTGACTACAAAAAACAATTCTCATAATTGAGCAGAACTGATAGCAGACGCAAATTACTTTTTGAATTTGCACTATGTTTAATCACAGAAAAACTACACATGCTTGTCGAGAACAAAACAGCAGGAGCAAAACAAAACAGGCAGGTGTAACGGCAAAGAAAAAATTTTCGAGGAAATGCCACAATTTTCCCTATAGGTTTGCATATTGATAAAGTTAAATTAAGAAAATCCAGGAAAGCAAAATAGACAGGGAAGCTGAAACATATAAGATTACCAAAGAACAAAAGCTAAATGCCAAAATTCTCCCCTTTTTTTAAATAAAGCCAAAAGTCTCCCCATAAATTTGCATTCTGGTAAAAAAGTTAGATTAAGGAAATCCAAGAAAGCAAAATAGTAGAGAAGCTAAAATATATAAGACTACCAAAGAACAAAAGCTTGAGCTGCTGGGGAAAAAAAACCCAAATCTTAGTACTAAAAAGTTACTGTAAGTTTGATCACGAACAGTTGATATACGTGTGACACATCAAATGAGTTAAAAATAGAGGCAGATGAACGTAAAGTAGGAATAGATGCATAGAACTCTTTCTAAAGGTGCACTAAATTTACAGAAAAGTTCTTCATAAAACTTTATCCCAAGTTGAAAAGAAGGCTTAACCATATAGTTGATTTGAAACTTTCAAACACTTTGAAGAAATACCATACTGCATTCGGGTTTGCGAAGTTGTAAATCACTACTTCAAAAGCCATTTCAAATTAGAAGGGTATCAAAAAATGGGAATAGCTCACCTTGATCATGACAGGATAGCCAATCTCCTGGGCAAGCCTGACTGCTTCATCTGTGCTCTGTGATTTAAAAAAATGTCCATAAGTAAATAACGTGAAATTATCTCCACAAATATTTAGATGCCTAAATGTTTTTTGATAACAAAGAAACACATTTCACTGAATGCGCATCAACAGTGTGCTGCCAGTATAACGGCAGTATGTAAGAAGCTAGAACGACAGATTAAATGCAGTACCTGTAACAATCCATCGCTTCCTGGTACAGTTGGAACACCTGCATTCTTCATTGTGTCTCTAGCAGTAGACTTGTCACCCATGACACGGATGCTATCAGGCTGGCAAAATGAAAACGAGATTATTATTTATTTGGACGAGATTACTACAACAATGCATACAAGAAATATCCCAAAAAAATATTCAAAAGCCAAAAATATCACTTATAGACTGAATCCCAAGTGAAAATAATGATAACATACTTGGACGAGATATGAACATCCCTGAAATAAATTTTACAAGGACAAAAAGCAAGGCAAGTGTAAACAAGAAGACAGTTGTGCAAATTAGATTTAGAAAAAATAGATCACTGCAGATACAATCACTAGAAGGTCACTGAATCCTCCAGGTGCAGAAAGGACTAGGACTAACTTCACTTTATGGGTAGCAAAAAAAAAAAGTGTAAAACAGCAGCTTAATAGATAGAGGCACCATTGATGAACTTCCGGGGAAATGTCAAATACAAAATAGACAAACAAGAAAATGTCAAACTGAAAGAGGACTTCATATTTGAAAACAACCAAATAAGTAATCTTGCCTCTGTAACTTTTTTTTTGTTAAACTCGCCTTTTATATAGTTAGGCCTCTTAACTTAAAAAAACAAAAGAACCTTACATTAGGCCCAATAAAGTTGATTCCATGTTCTCGGCACATTTCAACAAATACAGCATTCTCCGAAAGGAAACCATATCCAGGATGAAGCATAGTGCATCCTCGGCTAATTGCAGCCGAAAGAACATTTGGTATCACCAAATACCTGTTGAGAATTGAAATTCATCACTTACCATTATGGTACTAGATAAAGTAAAGAAACACAAAACTTGAGAATCCTAGCATTCAATCAAAAACTTTTAACTTGAGATGACTTTATGCACTCATTTTCATTTTCTTCATGAGTATGCGTTGAGAATTACTCATTTCCACGGCCCAGCAAGAAGAAGAAATATAGGATATAGCAAAAAATAGAAATGTGCCTGTGATACGCATTTTGGAAACAAATTTAGGGGAAGGGATAATGTCAAAAAGTTGAAGGAGAAAATATCAAGGGCAAGAATTAGATATATATGATAGGAGAAAAATGAAATCAGATAGAGAAAATTACAAGAACTTACGATTGATTACTTGGCGCTTCACCAATACAAACTGATTCATCAGCCAACTTCACATGAAGTGCATCCTTATCTATGGTTGAGTAAACAGCAACACAAGGTATCCCCATCTCGTGGGCAGTCCGAATAACACGAACAGCAATTTCTCCTCTATTTGCTACCAGAATTTTATCAGCTCGGCATGTAGCACCTAAAGCTCCTCCTCTTTTCTTAGCTCGACGGCTTACTTGAGCTGCCTGAGCTCTTTGTCTAGGAAAGTTGACCTTGCTTCCCAACATAAAGGTGCATTGGGAACTCCTAATACCCGATGTCCTCCCCATAAATAGGCCCTTGTTGGGGGTTGGGAAAGGAAAAGTACATCAAAAATTTATTTGAAAGAACGCAACTTAAACAAATCGAAAAGCCAAATCAATTTTACTTTCAAAAAACTTAGGGGGGGAAAAAGCCAAACAGGAGGTGGGACACTGCAAAGCGAACAGAACTTTTGTAATGATTTACACAGTTAATGATCCAACTCTCTACAAATCAACAGTTCATCTAATATAGTAGTGATAAAGAAGAGCAAAACGGCATCAAAATTCCACAATCTCCGAGGATTCACTAGAACATACAAAGGTTGCAGGTCATAGCGTAACAAAAATTCAATCTTGCACGGCGTCAAAGCACTTAAAAAAAGAATGACACGCAATCTCCAAGTCCAGAATTTTCAGCCAAAAAAGCTCGCAAAACAACTCAAAAATCTCTTCGGCGCCCATTCCAAGTGAGAATCCACAAGCCCAAACACAATGCAACAGTGAAAAGAAATTAAAACAAGGAGCAGAGTTGAGTGAGGCTTACAGGAGGAGCAGTGAGGGATTTGCACACGGTCATTGAGGAGTCCATTTTTGCCAATGCAGGAATTCCCTGATGACATTAAACCCATTTGAGCAAACACCATTATTAATCAAATTCAGAAGCCTGAAAGAAGCAAACAGAATTAGATCTAATCAGACATAGAAAGACTTAGAGCTTACCGTTTGAAATGCGAATCGAAATTCGCAGAGAGAGATAGGACGACGCAGAGGCGGAGGGTGAGAGTGAGTCGGAACAGAAGAAGGCCGGAAGATATGAAGGAAGAAAGTGTCGATGAAAACGAGGGGAGTGACCTGTTGAATGCTCCGCCTAAAATGGCTGGGGCCTCAAACCAGAGCTGGCTAGTTCTAGTCCTAGTCCCTCTCTCTCTATGCTTGGACTTTTCTCTACAGTTCTAGCTCTACATTTCATACACACATCCAATGGAATTTCGCCACGTCAACACATGACGTCAGAGACGAGCCCAAATTCATACTTGATCCAATGGTTCTACGTTCTATTATTTATATTTTTGGGTGATACGGCTAAATTATATTTTTTAAAACAATGTTCTTTAAATAAATAAAAACTTTATATTTATTAATTAATTCATATACATACACTAATTATAACATTACATTGTCTCTATATATTCATTTACAGAAATAAACCAAAAAATAGAATAACTATTTAAGATAGTGTGTGGTTTTTGTCTGATGTTAATAATAATAATAATAATAATGTGTATTTATTCAATAAAAGTGGTTTCATTTCATCATAAATAATTTTGTAATCCAAAATAAAAATCAAATAGAAATGAAGATGATCAAACCGGAGAAGAGTTATATGTTTTTTTTTTTAGTAATTGTTAATATTTTCATATTGGATAATAGATTAATTAATTAATTAATTAATTAAACAAGAGTAGGAGGATGTTGGTTTAACTATAACTTACCTATATTCCCTTGAAAACAATTTACCCATATATATATGTGTATGTATGTATGTATGTGGTCTATGACATATATTACATATATATATGTGTGTGTGTGTGTGTGTGAGACTCTATGTACTCCCTCTCTTGCAATTTTGATTTCAGTGGTTGGCGTTGCACAGATTTCACTAATGATCAATATAAGCCCTTCACCCTATCTACTATTCTTGCCTTCCTCATCTGAATGAGCATTCAAATATATATATATATATATATGTATAATGTTCCTAAAAAAGTACATATATAATGCCCTAAAGAACCCTCTTTTACAATAATTAAGTTCTATTTACTACAATAATTAAATAATTATGTCCAACATCAAATATAAATAGAGATATAATCCTCTCAATATTAAATATATTAGTTATTTTAATAAAAGTTCTTATATTTTATTAATTAGATATATATACTTATCAATTATAACATAATATCATAATGATTATATAATCAAAAAATGAATAATGATTAGATTTGTTTATTTAGAGTGTGAATAAATTTATTTGAAAAATATCAACTTTTTGATCTCTAATTTTTGACCAACTAGTTGGTATTTATTTTGTGGGATAAAGATTATAATATTTACTAAGAACAAAAAAACATTGGGTAACTAAAGAAAAATAAATTGAATTTACATAAAAGTATACCAGCGCCAAGATGAACATAAAGTTTATATTATAATTTTTTTACTTATATATATATATATTATATTATATTATATTATATTGGTGTATAAGACCCATCGCTCGTCCAGCCTACCTACCAACTTCCAAAATTTCACACTTCCTCCTCCTACACACCCTGATTCTATTTCAAGCCCATGGATTCACTCAAAACCATTAGTCCCATTAGACTATACACACCACCAACCCTCTTCCCCCCATTTTATATATAAACACATTCAACATTTTCCCTCCACCCATCCAGTTTCTGATCAATCTCTCTCTAACTTATTTCCTCAGCCATGGCCGTAACTCGTCACCTTCTTTCCAAGCCAATCTCTTTCGTTGCTCTCATCACCTTTTCAATTTCCTCATTGCTTCTTTTCCCATCTCAAATCTCCTCAATCACCCTCTCTTTACCTCTGCTTATCTTCTTCCTATACTCCATTTTCAACTCATCATCTTCAACCAAGCTCCCTCCTGGTCCACTCTCTGTTCCAGTCTTCGGAAACTGGCTCCAAGTTGGAAATGACCTTAACCACAGACTCCTTGCTTCCATGGCTGAAACTTACGGCCCCGTGTTCCTCCTCAAACTCGGGTCCAAAAATCTCGCCGTCGTCTCCGACCCAGAGCTCGCAGCCCAGGTTTTGCATACACAGGGCGTGGAGTTCGGCTCTCGCCCGCGCAACGTCGTGTTCGATATCTTCACCGGAAACGGGCAGGATATGGTGTTCACCGTTTATGGCGAGCACTGGCGGAAGATGCGCAGGATCATGACTCTCCCGTTCTTTACCAACAAGGTCGTGCGCCATTACAGTGACATGTGGGAGGAGGAGATGGAGCTGGTTGTTCGTGATTTGCAGAGGGACGATGATGAGAAAGGGAAGAAGAGAAGAGGGGTGGTTGTTCGGAGACGTCTGCAACTTATGCTGTATAATATTATGTATAGGATGATGTTTGATGCCAAGTTCGAGTCAGAAGAAGATCATTTGTTTGTTCAGGCAACTGGGTTCAATTCAGAGAGGAGCAGATTGGCTCAGAGCTTTGAGTATAACTATGGTGATTTTATTCCTCTGCTGAGACCTTTCTTGAGGGGATACTTGAATAGGTGCAGAGATTTGCAGAAGAGGAGGCTGGCGTTCTTTAACAACAACTATGTTGAAAAAAGAAGGTAAAGCTAATGGCTATATATATATGTATATGCACGGACTAAATTATATATATGAATAGTCAACTATAACTATAACTGATCTATTGTTGTAAAAGATATAAACTTTACTCCGTATAATTTGGAAACATTTCATAAGTTTTATTTTTGCTAATTGTTTAATGATCAGGAAAATAATGGCTGCCAATAAAGAGAACCACAAGATAACATGTGCTATTGATCACATAATAGAGGCCCAACTGAAAGGAGAGATCACTGAAGAAAACGTGCTCTACATAGTAGAAAACATCAATGTGGCAGCGATTGAAACGACATTATGGTCGATAGAATGGGCAATAGCCGAGCTGGTGAACCATCCAGAAGTTCAGAAAAAAATCCGAGACGAAATTCGAGCAGTCTTGAAGAAAAATCCAGCGACAGAATCCAATCTACAAGAGCTTCCATATTTGCAGGCAGTGGTAAAGGAGACCCTCAGGCTCCACACGCCAATCCCACTTCTGGTGCCGCACATGAATTTAGAAGAAGCTAAGCTTGGTTGGTTCACAATTCCAAGAGAGTCTAAGGTGGTGGTGAACGCATGGTGGCTGGCTAATAATCCTAAATGGTGGAAAGATCCAGAGAATTTCAGACCAGAAAGATTTCTGGAGGAAGAAACCAGGACAGAAGCTGTGGCCGGAGGGAAGGTTGATTTCAGATTCTTGCCATTCGGGATGGGGAGGAGGAGCTGTCCAGGAATCATACTGGCGCTGCCAATACTGGGCCTTGTGATTGCAAAACTAGTTAGCAACTTTGAGATGAAGACTCCTCCAGGAGTAAAGAAGATTGATGTGAGTGAGAAGGGAGGACAGTTCAGCCTCCACATCGCCAAACATTCTACTGTTGTCTTCGAACCTGTTCTGTTGCCACAATAATTTGGATCCTCCAACCTTGAGTACTTTTTCGACATTAATTTCATGTTCAATTTGAGAACGGGATTGAATAACACAAACATAAGCACCTGCAAATTGTCTTTCTCCTTGGAATTGTAAAGTATAAATGCTAATGAACAAGTATAGCTCAACAATAGCTTTGAAATAAAGGACTCTAAATATAGAATGTTTGACCGTGCT
This sequence comes from Carica papaya, assembly GCF_000150535.2. The sequence continues at coordinate 475,076 of NW_019014577.1, forward strand.
GAAGTAAATGAAACACCGACTCAAATCATCTGACTTAAACATCAGATACGTAAAATAGTAGAAATCCATCTATTCTAATTCCAGGGTTCTAGCTGGAGTTAAACAGTCTCAAGTACATATCAACAATCTTAAATAAATGAGTAATTCAGGGTTTAAGCCAGTCATTAACAAAATGTATTCTCCTTACAGGAGCGTATCATCTAAACCCATTAACAGCAACTACAAATCCAACTTGAACAAGAAGCAGGATATTTGTTCATGTCTCCAAACTCAGTTCACTTGCGGTGCAAGCACTGAAGTCAAACTCAGACTTGCTACATAAATGCTCACAACTCGAACTCAGAACAATGCTTTGGAGTATGCAACTCATTGCAAACCCACAGCATCTATTTCATGAATGAAAAACATAGACAAAACTTGGGGGGGGGGGGAACGGGAAGGGAGAGAGAGAGAGAGAGAGAGAGAGATTCCATATTTTAAAAAAAAAAAAGGCTTTTGATATAATTCCAGGGCAACTTTTCCCTTGTGTTCTGAGGTATACAAGAAGAAGAATGAATCAAAAGCTATGAATCATACATATACAACAAAGCTTTTGAAAAGAGATTGATGCTATAGTAATGAGGGGGAGGAGCCGGGAGAAGGAGAAACCTACCTACCTATAGCACATTTTACAACTGGCTACAGATAAATATATTTGCTAAAGAACAATATCATGAGGGTTTCAATTTCACAAGCAACACCTGCCGAAAGAATTTTAGAGATAAAGAGAATTTGCAAACATGATTCCTCTGCGGAGGCTTTCACTGGCTCCAGCAAACTTGCTCTCCAAATTGACTTCTCCCACGGCAGCAGCAGCAGCTCGCAACTGAAAAATAACGACGCAGTAAAAATAAAGGAAATGGCAAGGAAAATAATTTGCTTTGATTCTCAAATAAACTAAAACTTTGGTGCAATTGCCAAGAAAAAAAAGTGAAGATAGCCTTGCTTATTTACCTGGTTCAAAAACTCATCAAGCCTTCTTGCACTTCTGATGATACTGCCCTCAAATATGTCAGTCATCTGAATAACTTCTGCAAAACTTGCACCCTGATGAAAATGGTGTTAAAAAAATTGGGTCAAGATTAAAATATTATATAAAAACAATGAAAACTTATGCAAAAATTGAACCAGATCCAACTAAGGAAGGAAGTCTTGATACTAAAACTAAGAAAACCAAAGTGCAGCGTAACAGAGTTGTCGTGTTGTTCATAAACTCGCCTCCAGCCTTATTTTTACCTGAGATTAGCTGAGGGTCTCACCTAAATAAACAAAGAGCAATTGCAATCCTTAAACTACATGCAACCAATTATTTTCCAATGGAAAATCCTAACCTTTGACCAACAGTAAATGACATCCATCAAGAATGGCCTCACAGTTGATTCCACATACTCTTCAACATTTATTTCCAATTTGCATTCGTGTTGTATCTGCAACCATACAGAAGCATTACTAACCAGAATACAAGTACAACAAAAAATTAAATTAAAAAGAAGCACCTCCGCTATCTTTCTCGCACTATCCTGAAGCTGCTGCAATGGTTTAGCAAGCTCTGTTCTCAAATTTATTTGCTCACTTGATTTGTCAACAGGAATGAAACAACTTGCAAGGGCTGCAACTTGGTGGTGATCAAGATCATTGAAAGTCCCTGGTTAAAAATTCATACAAACAAGTTACATCTAGCCAGAATCAATATCATGTTGCCTGCTGCAATAGGAATGTCATACCAACTCCAAGGTCCAGTACAGTTCATGCATGAATCAGGTTGTCAGGCAACCTAAATTGGCTTTGTGAGCTTCAAATGTATACGATACTTATATCTATACACCGAAAGTATAACCAATTACGATTTGAAACCAATAACTGAGCATAGCAAAATTGGTTCAGCTATTCTTATTTCTTTTATTTTTCTCCCTTTGCCCTTTGAAGGGTACAAGTTTAACCAAAAGTCCTAAACGTGGCACCTAACTTACACTGGTAGCATGCAGGAAAAGGTATGTTCTAATCTTAGAGTTGCAAGGATATCAGCACTCTGCTTTTCATAAACCACAACTTCAGGAAGGTCAGCCACGTCATTACTGCATGAATGAGTTTCTTATAACTATGCAATAAGTACTTCAATGGATTCTGTACAGTTTTCCTTGGTGGCACATCTTGGGTTAGGTGCCTCTCAATTATATATTATTTTTCTTCTTAAAAGAAATACTGGAAAGATGATTTACCATTGAACATCAGCTCAGTAACAAGTAGTTCATCTCCTGTGTCAATCAAGCAGGCTGCCCGTCCCTTTAACTGGACAACACCATCAGCATCAACATGGCCAAGCTTCTTCAGGACACGCGAACGATTCCTGAGTTCATCTCGGAACTTGTGAAGCTGCAAAGACCATGAAGAGAAGAAAGTAGAAATATTAAAGCCTTTCTATGGAACAAAACCCACATGCATCTTCAAATAAGAATTGATATATATCTATTTTTCAATAAAGGGGAGATTTATCAAACATGTGCAAACATTATCAGAAATTATCAGAGAGATAATAAGTTTTTATGTAAAAAATATTCACTATTAATAAATCTGATATTACATGAAATAGATGCAGAATTTTTATCAGTCATCTAGTAAACATATTCTTGCGAAGCATCCAGTACACACAGATCCACCTTCTAGTATAGTCATGACTGATAGGATGATTATCCAAGGAAAATACCTGGGAATCACGCATTTTAGTCTTAAGCTGTTGAATTTCATGGTTAACCTCTGCTTTCCTTCGGAAACTTAATATCTGATTCTCATCTTGAGACTGCAGCATGTCAAATAGAGAAAAGTGACAGGTGCTAGTCAGATAAATCTTTGAGACAACTAATAGCTTAACAATTCACTTCTCAAAGGAGCACAATGCTCAGTGTGTTAAAGATTGTGATTGGAAGAGAAATCAATGAAACTGTCAAAACTATGAGAACCTTATGCAATGGATGAGCATATAACTTCTTCTCAAGTTCCTCAATTTGACTAACCAACTGGACGATCTCTGGATCTTTTATATTCATGTCCTGCAAATTAGTTTAAGAATTTGTAAGAAATTGAAGTGGCAATCTCCATTAACAAGGTCCTAATATTTTCTCTCAAAAAAAAAGGTCCATTTAGTGTTTGTGATCTTATGCCACAACCTTTTCAACATCTTGAGCTAAACTTGGAACAATATATTCCTGTATATTTTCTTACTAACAGCAAGACTAAATATTATCCTAGAAGCTACAAATGCAAAGCAAGTATCAGCGAATAAAATTATTGTTGTTGGGCAGGTTCAGGCCCGTTTTCTGTGATTGATGTTTTGTTGTAAAGATGAAATCAAGTTTCTTGCTATGAGTATAGACAAGATCTTCCTAGTCACTGCCAGCAGGCTCATAACTTCATATTCTACCACCAACAGGAATCTCCAATAAAACTAAACAAACATAAGTGTTTTAAATCTGGCTGCACGTTCCTGAGAAGAAAAGATATATCCCTAGTTTCTTGATTAAAAGAAGCTTGCCTTCACAGGATGAAGCTTTGGAAATCCTAGCGGAAACCGAGTTGCAAGCTCCTTTAGTGCAAGTAGTATGCTTTCCCTTGCTTCCAAGGGCCGAAGATCTGAAGGAACTGACAGTCTGAGTTTGCTTATGGCAGAAATCAGAGGCAGCTGAACAGGGACCTAGAAAATATGGCAATGCCTATCATAATCTTAATGGAACTAATTTAAGTTATCAACTGATGTTGTTACTTGACATGAGGATCAACCCACCACATGCATTTCACCCTTTTCTCCAGGACGGGGTGGACATGGCTTTGGCCGGGAACCATTCTCACTTGAACCAGGTGAACAATTAAGCAAAGTATCAACTATATACACCCCACCACGTGAGGCTGTTATGACTGCACCTGATGAAGGCTTTTTAACAACACTTACTACAACTCCCCAGCCCCAATCAGTTCCACCTTCCCTTATCTTGATCTGCAGATAAACCCATGTTTGTAAAATAATAGGTAAAACAATAAACACATTATCTGCACTATTAGAGAACTAAAATACAGGACCAGCATCCCAAGGCTTAAGAAGAAACTTTAAATTTTAGATCCAAACACAGACTGAAATTAAAAATTTTTTTTAAAAAAAAAGCAGTATCCAAAATTCTAGAGCACACCAAGGTGCCAAATCAGTTCAAAAAATTATAAAATAAAAGAAAAACGAAAACGAAATTCCAGAAAACAAAGAGAGAATTACCATAACTTCTTGTCTATGAAAATGAACAACTAAAAAATCAACTCAATGCTTTAGTTCAGACCTTAACAGCAACAGATCTCCTAAATAGAATCTCCTAAATAGAAATAGAGAAGTGACTCCGAAGATAATTATGGTTTCACTTTTAGAGGATCATATTGAAAGTAATATTTTCTGGATGGATTCAAACAAAGGCTGATGTAGATTTAAGTTTCACCCTTCCCCTATCTTACTAGATTATCATAAAAAGCATTTACTCCTTATCTCCGCCACATACCAGCCGGCCAGTATCAAGCAAACAAAGAACTCTTTCAGGCCTTGTAATTTCTGACATCATCTTCTTTTCATGTTGAGCTATGTCAAGTTTTAACTTATCGTATTCAGCAACCTCAGCCTGCTCAGAAGATAAAAAAGTTTATTTGCATGAACAATTCTAAAAATACAGTTAAACAGCGAGAAACAAGAATGACCTCTCCAGAAGCATCAAGGGAAGCAGCTTCATTCTCCAGCTTTGAGATTTTGTTCCCCATATCAGGTAAAGCCTGAAAAGAAGAAAGGTTGGTCAGAAATAAAGCGCCATATAACAAGAAATTAAACAAATTTGAGAAGAAAAGGTAGTCAAAACCTTTTCATACTGAAATTGGTGGAATGAATTCTTTATCACATGTTCAGCTGTAAATTGGCCTTCAGCACGGCTCATCAAATTCAAAATAGAATAGTAACTCAGTCTGAATGTACTCACTAAAGGAGCTGGTTTACCCAAAACCATGTCTTTCAGTGTATTCATCTCCATCTGGTAAAGATCACCACCAAAACATTGATATGATGAAACGGAAAAAAAGAAATTTTTAAGTCTTGTTTAGAAGACAGCAGCTAAACACTGTGACATACTGCATGCCTCAAAACTAGACATTAGCTTTCTTAAAACACGAACAGTATATAATGGCAGAAAAGTGTTAATAGCAACTGTTCACTGAATATCAATAAATGACACATTACCTGCTCATCGATCATTATTATGCAAATACCACGCTCATCTTTGCCACGACGCCCAGCCCTTCCACTCATCTGCACGCATTAGATGACAGCTCTAGATTATGATCATGACATACTGGTCTATCTTTCCTCGTGATAAAAGCAACAAATTCTTCACTCACCTGAATATACTCACCGGACCCAATATACCGATGACTATCACCATCCCACTTCCTAACAGCAGTAAACACGACTGTTTTTGCAGGCATGTTTAACCCCATTGCAAACTGTCAAAAAAGTTGTCACAAAATTATTTGACATTAATTATAGAGAAGAGAAGTCATGTAAACAACAATCACTATTCTGATGAAAAGAGAAGGAAAAAAAAAACTGATGTGTGGAGGTGATCTTACTGTCTCTGTGGCAAAGAGGGCCTTCACAAGGCCTTCCTGGAAAAGAAGTTCTACCAATTCCTTAATAACTGGAAGAAGGCCAGAATGATGAACAGCAATTCCTCGCTTAAGTAGTGGCAACATTAACTCAATAGCAGGTAAGGTTCTGTCTTCCTCATTCAAGCATTGTATAGCATTTGTAAAAACCTGTTCTACAACCTCTTTCTCATCCTGTGTATTAAAATCAAGCTTGGACATAGACATTGCATGCTGTTCGCACTCTCTTCTACTAAAGCTGAAGATTATGACAGGTTGAAATTTCCGTTCCATTATCATCTGAGACACCAAAAACACTCCAAGTCAAACATTGAGGACCAAATGCAGAATATAATCACAACATTGGATATTTGCAGGAAGAACCAAAGATTGGTAACTTAGCACTCTCTGTTTGACAGGAAAAGTACAACTTTATCATAAAAAGACACTAAAAATATGAAACACCAATTCAAGGCAAATAAAAATTGGTTAATTTCAGAAGTAGCCTGTAGCGGCAAAAAAGAAGGCACTTCCATTCATCTAAAGTTGGCAATTTCTTGATCCGCCATAGCAACAAGAGAACAAAGAAGCAGCATCGGAGACCTGCTAACATCGAATAACTCCTTAGCAACATTTGTAGATGAGAATTCATATTTTTTTAAAGAAAAGAAAAAACCAGTTTGCTCTTAGTCATAAATCCCATGTGTCATATTTCCAGTTAACCTTTTTAAAGAGAGAGAGAGAGATTACATGACTCGTAATTTGGGTGGCACCTCCATGGTGCCAGTTAACTAATTATTTACCACCCTGCTTACCAGAAAAAAAAATTTTGAAATATTTTACC
>NW_019014577.1:490387-500508 GCF_000150535.2 Carica papaya
CGGAATTCTCCAAAAAGGAATAAAGTGAAAACATGATATCTTAGCCTCCAATCCAGATATGAAACATAAAACCAAGAAAGCTGAATTCATTACCATTACCTAATAAATAATACTGAATCACCCGCAAAAAGTCGCTTTCCACTAACAAATAAACTCCAACCGGTTGTAAGCAGGTGGCGTTTTGGTTGTCCTGTGTAATTAGGAATCACAAGATAATGAGAAAAAAGACTTTCAGGAAAAGAACGACTAGTAAAAGCAAATTATGGACTTCAGCAAAAAATTTAAATAGTTTAAAGTACCGCGATATATGTGCCGGAATGTCCACACATTATCATGCAAATCCCTCGCTACAAGTTCTTGAGCAGGTGGGGTCATAGAGAAATCCTAAAAATGCAATAGGAAACTGTTAGGTTCTGGACCACCCCAAGAAAGCTTCAGAAATGGAAAAGCCACTTACAAGAGAAGGGAAGATCTTTTCAGCTGCCCGACGTGGCACAGAAAAACCTCCATGAGTGCTCGTATCACTAGCAGTTAATGTCTTGCAGAAAAACTCTGTTTGTGGCTTATTTGTTCTGAGTGAAAGATCTGATCTCAATAAAGCATCCTTGTCAAACTGCACAGAAGGTAAGATGGCTTGAGATGTGCTCATGGACAACCAACATTTTGTCTCAATTTTGTTTTATTTCTTATGGTTGCCAATGACAAGAGGAAATATTGAAAGCACGATTTGCATCTCAGAAAAACTCTTTGTTATCAGAAAGGAAATACTTACAGAAGGAACAGGCTGAAGAGTCATTTGAGCATACACCTCATCCGTCTCCAGGTCTGCCTGCAAAATCAAACAGGTCGGGTTGTAACTAACAAATACTGGGAAAATATGATCATTTCTCGAATTTAAAAAAAAAAAGAGCAGTTATTGTACATGCAAGGTGACATTATGAAGCAAACAGAGAAGCTTAGACGGAAGATTTGGGTAGTTTGGGATTTGAGCATCTACATCCTTCTTCATAGATGCAGCAACCTGCCAAACGACCAGGACAGAAAATTACAAGTGAATAAGTGAGTAGACGAATAGAGATGACAAGCAAAGACTAGTACAAACTTTTAGGAACACATAAAATCATTCAGAAAATTAATTTCACAACAAATGAAGTTAAATATCCAGATCATGTTGGACGAGTGTTGAACACCTGGCAAAACTAGCAACACAACAAATACTACCAAATCTAGGATTAAAGCATATTCATGAGAATAAGGCAAAATGCTAATTCACCAAGAAGTAGAAAACCGTTGGGAAAACTTCCATGACAAGGCATACCGCATAAGCATCATTTCTTTAACCACTGTTTATTAACATTACCTTCCTGCAGTGTGATAAAGAGACTTCCTTCTAATAAACCATTAGATACCTCAAGGGCTCAAGAGCAGGAGTTGGAAAAACCTACTCATGGAGTCTAACTCGTCTGTGCTCTGGAAACACCTAACAAATACTCCTCTCTTTTTGGAGAATTTCACAATAAGCTCAAACTCACATCAGCATTTGTGAGGACTAGCATTCTCACAGATAAAAATTTAATATTTAAAGAATCACAATTTTCAAAATTTACAATTTAACAGTGACAAGAACAGTTTATAAAATTAATCTTGTAACATCAGGCTACCAATGAAACGACCCTATTCTTTTTTTGTTAATTTGGAATTGCCAAATTAAATTTCACATCAGTAGATTAAAGATTTAGGACAAAATAAATAATTTTTTATGCATGGAATTAATTTCCAAAAAAAGGTCTTAAAAAAAACTAAATCAACAATCATAATCTGATAATAGAGGAAGTGTTTCAGATAATAAAAACCCAGAACTCAACTAGCATTAAATTAACAAACAGCACCCAGTTACTACCACAAAAGTGGTGAATGATATGCAGATACACTGAAACGGCGCACAATAGCAGAACTCACCACAACAAAAAAAAAGGAAAGGTTAAATCTTTAAAACTAAATCCAGGTTACTGATGAAAGAACAGAAAATAAGGGAACACTGAAGAAAAGCTAGAGGTGCAGGATAAGTGGATGCACCAAGATGGTGCATAATAGCAGCTAACCGCAAACAGACCTGTTCACTGTGGCCCTGAGGGAAGTAGACGACGTGGGTCCCAGCAGCCGGCAAGTTAACCAGCGGCCCTGCGCACGCTTGCCATAGCTCCGGGTTTATGCTCTTCTTCTCTCCTCCTACTGCTGCAGCAACACCATGTGTCATAAACCTATTTGTCAGTCCTGGTGATTCTATCATTCCCTCTATTTTCTTGTTTGTTTTGCGAGAAACCAGAAAAAAAAATATGGAAGATTTGGACTCTTAGACCATCAAATTAAAAGGAAAAAGAAAAAGAAGAGATGCGTCATCGAGTTATCCCTGTGGTAACGCAGATGAGGTATTTGTAAGCATAAAACAAAAGAAGCTAAAGGGTCAAATTTCTTTTTTCCCTCTGCCTTTGAAGGACTTTGATTGGAAGCTGAGAAAAATAAAAAGCCAGAAAAAAAAACCGGCACTAACAAAGCTGACAAAGCTCTAAAGAGAAAAGACAAAACCATAGAAGCATTTCGTCACCGAGCCATCGGTTCTCTCAAAGCTCCTTAGCTCAGTTTGTCAACTCGAGTACACATACAAAGATACGGAAACTCTGATAAACAATCAGTATATAAAGATGTGGAGAAAGAGGAGTGTGATATTGCTGTGTCTGAAGAAACATAGAGAAAGCTGACCTTCAGCCGGATTAGGTGCGGCAGTGGCAGAAACAGGACCGGCTCCGTTAGCTGGCATCTTCATTTAATTTACACCTGGCAATTTTCTCGGGAAAATTGACCGGAAACTTTCACCTGAGATTCATTTCGACTTTTTTCTTAAAGTGGGTAATGGGAAATCAGCTTTGCAATTGCTTTTTTGAGCTCTCAGTTGGAAACTACGAAGACCCAATCAAGGGAAGATGAGGGGTTGAACTCAGATCAACTCCGGGAAAAGCAACAAAAAAAAAAAGGAGCTGATGAGTAAAGTCAACGAATTCCGGCGAGAAAAACAGACGCCGGCGACCGGAAGAAGGAAATTACGGGGAGATGAGAGAGGGGTTCTGTTAGGATTCTGAGAGACCAAATGCTGAAGCTTTGCCCCCTATCTTCCCCTACAATGCCCAGACATTTCCATTACTTTCCTTTCTCTTCTCTTTCTCTCTCTGTCTGTCTTCTTCTGTTTCTTGAGAAATCAGAATACCCTTTTCCACTCTCTTTGTCTACTTTCTCTCTCTCTCTCTATCTTTTGAATTTGTGCCTTTTGTGTTTTTTTGTTTATTTTCTTGAAAATGGCACTGACTAATACAACACCCTCTGGTGTCTGATTGACCTCTGAGGAGCTAAGAAAGGGGAAAGAGGATGGTCTTTTTTCTTTTTTTAATAATTATATGCCTGTAATATATTATTAATGTGTAATAATTGTATTATTTTTTTTTTGTAATTTATTACCATTTATTTTTCTATTTTTTAGTGAAAATTACTTTCTAATAATTATTAATTTATTAGCATTTATTTTTCTAAGTTAACTACATGCTTTTTTTAACACACGTAGTTAATTGTTAGTTGTTAGTTTTAGTAGAAACTTATGTTCAAGGGTATGTAGATTTTATAAGTAATTTATTAAATGATAAAATAAAATGCTTTTTATTTATTTTTTTTTTAAAGTCACTCATAAATAATATACTTTTTATATTATAAAATTATAATAAAATAATTTTACATATCAACTTCCAATTATATGATATTGTATTTTTTTTATTGATAAATATAGATACAATTAATTTCTAATTTTTATATAGCAAGTGACTAAATTTATGGAAAAATTAAAATAAAAACTCGATAAATTTAAACTAAATACTTAATTTCATTTCACTTTTTTTTTTAAATTTTATCTCTAATAAAAATTACCTCCCTTGGTAACCGCGGTTAATTTTTTCATACGTGTGCATGGTTGAATTCCAAAAATGCCCTTCTCTTTTCAAGTAACCCGTGATTGTCATGCGTACATTGACCACTGCGTTGAGTCTTTGACCGTCACAATCACTTATTGGAATTTCCATTATCTTGTTTTTGCTATGAATTAATTATTAATAAAAGTATAAAAGTTTTTATGGATGTATATTTCTATTTTAATTTTTAATTCAATATATAAATCCAAATTTCATTTATCTTGAACAAAATTAATATATATTATGGTTTTCAAAATAATAATGAACCTCCCCATTTCAAATTATGAAAAAAATATATATAATTTGTATCAAGGCTTAAGCAATAATATTAAATTTTTATGTAGATTTAACAAATAAAATATATTTACTTAAAAATATGCAACAAAATATTACTTCTAGATATGATATTTTTATTTTTATTTTTTTTTTTATATTATTTAATCATATCAAATTTTAATTTAACAATTTAATCATATAAAAATTTATGAATTTTTTATTATACAATAAATTTAAATTTTTATTCTACGTATAGTTGACAATTTATTTTAATTATAATTGGGTCTTTTATGAAAAATAAACATATCTTAAAGAAAATTCCAAAATAAACTTTGATTTATCATGCAAATTATATGATTAAATATGAAGTGTTAATTTTGGTACTATTCATATTAATTTCAACTCTGAAGCCGTGTATTACAAGTAAAAATAATTACCAATAATAATAAATACAAACGAAAGTCTACATTTATGAACTTCAAATGTAGTTATTACAAAAATCAATGGACGTGTGAAAAAAAAGGTGTGTCGTAGAAGAATAATATTTGAGTAGATAAATTAAATCAACATATTAAATTTTAAATATTTGTTTAATTTTTGAAATTCACTATACATCAAATCTTAATATATATTTGATTATTTTTCACATCATATATATATATATATATATAGCTTTTAACTCATTCATTCAATAATATTTTTAAGACCAATAATTAAAATAATATTACATTCAAATTTTAATAATTCTTATTATTTTCTTGCCCCTTAATAACCTAATTCAACCCAGTTGATTGTGTATTTTTTTTTTAATTATTATCATTGTATACGTATATAGTTATAATTTTAAAAATATTTATAGGGCTAATTACATATTTTAAAAAATAAATAAAAAAAAAGAAAATAGTTAAATTTCTCCTATAGCTATCAGGTCATTTTCTAAGGGCATGTTTGGTTGAAAAAAGTTAAAATATAATAGAAATGGCAAATAAGATCACAATCAGGTGGGTGTGGAGAATCCTCTAACCCCATAAATTGTGTTATCAGGTCATTTCTTGTCCACGTCTCACAACCCTAATATTTTGTCCAGTTTTTATGATGTCATCTTTTTTTTTTCAATTTATTTTTTTTAATCATTTAGATAATAATTCAAATGGTAAATATATATATATGTGTATATATATATAGTAGTTTAAGGTACTAGTTCAAATGTACAATTTTTATAATTGACATTTAAGTCATAAACATTTAATCTATCGTGACAAAACTTTCACATTATATCGTGATCGTGACTATGTTATAATATTGATTAATATTGTATTTGACGAGACTTGTAATATCTAATAGTCAATATAAAAATTAATGACATATGTCAAAATATATTCTTTATACAAAACTATCATTTGATTTTTTAAATTTGTTATCTTATTGTATTCATTGAATTGAGACTTGTAATGTCCCGTACATGAAAAAATCTATAAGTCATTGTTAATCTGTTATATAAAATTTAATATATTATATGTCAATAAATATTTTCATGTAATTTTAATTTTATTTATCTACTTATATCTTATCACATTATATGATATATTTATTTTATTATTAATATTTTAATATATGTAAATACTAAAAACAATAATTATATTAAATATTGTGTAATTTGTCAAATTGTCACAATAATAGCCAATTTCCTTCCACTCCATTTAATAAAAAATTGAAATTCCTTTGTTATTTCTACTTTTCTCTTTTTTTTTTTAAATATATATTTTATTACGATATCGTTAAAAGTTAAATAAAATAATTAATATATTTATTAATTCGTTTAATAAATTTATCGACTTCCAATCTCTTATGTTCCTCTCTACAAATCTTTATTATATTTTCTACGTGTATTATTATGATATTGTTTAGATCCGATTAACTAAACATTAATTTGTGGTTAGTTAATTTATATATATATCAAAGAGATATATAAAATTATAATTGCAATGAAAGCTACAATTATATTTAGTATATAATTAGCAAGTAAACTAACTTATTTATACAACATGCTATTGTTAACAAAGAAGATTCTTATATAATTAACATCACATTTTTTTAATATTAAAATTTAAATATTACAATAAGCATAGATATTTTTAGTTGTAGAATTCGTCATATATGTTAATTAATTAAATAAAATATTTTTTAAATAGCGAGTTCATACTTTATTATGATTTTTTTCAAATTTGGTAGAACAAAAATCAAACATTAAAGTCCTTAACGGAAAAATTCAAATAGAAAACTCGCCTATCTCCCACTCAATTCATTTTAATTCGGATAATAACAAGAAATTACATTTAAAATATTAAATTTTTTTTTTCAGTTTAAATTAATTGAAATTAAAACTAAAAACTTTATTTAATCAATTTCAACTAAAATTATATCGAAACGAACTAATTTATTTGATCGTTAATTTTGTAGATGGAAGATTGCCCTCGTAACTCTACTAATCCTGATTAGTATAAAACAAACTCATTGGTCTGATAATCTAATCCAAATTGGACTGAACTTAATTGTATAATCCAATTGTTCAGTTTGGATCAGATAATTAACACGATTATGTAACGTGAATGTAATTTAGTAAATGACTACAAAACCGAGGGTAATTTAGTAAATTCAAAGTGGCAGTTCATTATTAAGGGAGAAGTGCCCCTGCCCAAACCTCACATGGGGGTACTGTACGGTCACTTGATTGATGGGTTAATTAGAATAATATAATCCTAATTAATTAATGATTAATTATGAATATCTGATTAAGTGGAACTCAAGCAACTTTTTAAATGTCTAATTATAGCCTTCGTAATCTCACCACTCACCCTAATAACTACTGCTGACGTGGCGCACATGTCGGCGGCTACGAACCACCGTGTATATTCGATGTTGACAGCTCTGCTTTTTAAAATAAATAAATAAAAAAGCTGGTTTTTTCTTTTTTTTTTTTTTAAATTTATTTTACATTTTTTATATTTTGTCCGAATGCCAGACATACTAAATTAAGGAAGTATTAATAGTATATATTTTTTAATTAATTAATAATAATGATAACAACTCATAAATTAAACTAATTCCTAAAAAGCTAAATATGCAATCAATTATTTTATTAATTAATAATTTATATTATATTATATTACTAATTTTTTATCAATATTATTTATATGTATACATAGAATATTTATTAATTTATTTTTCTAACAAAGTCGGTAAGTTGAGAAAATTATATGATTTGATAATACCCTGACTTGACGCACTATAAAATTGTTGTTTTTCTCTTTCTTACGAAAAAAAAAAAAAAAGTGTTGGTCCCACAGACCGTATTTCCTGGAAACCTGGTGGTAGGGCCCAATATATTGACTACTCTAATCAAACGAAAACCAACCGTTCATCTCAAATCCATTACTGACGTGACAATATCGACGGTTCGTACTAAATCCACTTGTAACTCGCACTTCCCAGCCGTCTACTGGGCGATTCGGCTCCGTCGAGAAAGCATTTGCCCGGCTCACGCCCGACCCGCTTATTATTTTATTTTATTCCAAAGATAAAATATTAAAACTCACAAAAAAGATAAAAATTGTTTGAAAAATATTCTGTAGGCGCCGGTGCATGATATTATGGTGGGACCAGAATCAGCAAGAGCAAGATGTGTTGTAATTGTCAATCTGGACCGTAGAATCTGTATAAATTTACAACACCGACATTCAAAGCGAACAATGATTGGATGACGTTAACGATTTGAGTTTAGGCTGCCATGTTTTATATTTCATTTATAATTAAATAATTATATTTAAACTACATATAAATAAAATTAATCGCTAATTTAAGAAGCTTTTTATTTAATTTTGTTTAAGTACGGCCTAATAAATACACACAGTATTTATAGCTAAAAATTTAACTTAAATGTTATAAAAATAAATTTAATATAGTAATTTAAATTTATTGGGTTATATTTAATTATAATTTATTAAGACTTAAATTTAAGATTAAATGGTCATCACTAAATTAATTACAAATATTGTTCTAAAAATTGTGGAAGCCGAAAACAAAATTAATTTATTAAAAAACTATAAAATATGAATTTTATAAAATAATAACACGAGAGCATAATCCAAAAAGAAAAAAAAAATTTAAACAAAACGGCAGCGTGCGTGGAAGCCGAAAAACCGGGCAGGTTTATCGGACTTGATAGTTGGCAAGTACGCCGTGGTACTGTTTATAAGCAATCAGAAACTGACACGCGTAACAAATGAAATTAAAAAAAAAATCAAAGTAGCGTAGAACGAAGGAGATTTGTGGTCCCCAGCAGGTATGATATAATGGGAAATTGAAAGGGAAAACCCTAGCCCCCTTTCTTTTTGATCCCGCACGCCTTTACTTTTTCTGAAATCTGAGCTTCTCGGGATTAGTGACGTATAAAATCTTTTTTTTATTTTGTCACTTTCGGCGAAAATAATAATAATTCTTTTTTAATTTATCAAAATTAACTTAATTTTATTTTTTAAAAAAGAAAAAATTAATTAATTTAGTAAAGGGGTATATGTATATATATATATTATTGTGTGCATGCGGATGTTAAAAATTATACAACCAATCCACTATATCATGATAAATATAAAAAATTGTGGGAAATATTACAGCACTTCTAACATATCAAATCCTTGAATTTGAAAGTACAATATTGAAATTTAAATAAATTATGCCTCCCAAATATACACGTTAAATTAATTATTTATATTATTAATTGACGGTGGATGAAGAGGGCTGCATGTGCTTGTGTTTTCGTAACGAGTAATTGATTGGGGCCATGAAGATTTTTATGTTGTGAGAGCGAAATCTATTGTTTTCCCACCTACAAGAATGTTTTTAGGCCCCATTTCAATTATAAAGTTATATAATTACTTTTTTAAAAAATATTAAATTCAATTTTTTTTAAAAAAAATTCATTATTGATATATTTTTCAAATCATAACTCACTCCTATTTATTGTGATTACTTTTTTTAAATAAAATAATTTTAGATATATGTTTTAATAAAGATAAGTTACAGTTTTAACTTATATGACTTTAATACAATTTAGATTATATAGTTTTTATTGTAATAATTTAGTAGAATGTACATTAGTCTTTTTAAAGAAAATATAAGTGTTATTACTAAAAAAAAATTAATTATACCGTATTAGCAAGACATACACCGTATTCGAATATTATAAAATATAATTTATAATCAAATATGAGACATTACAACCAAAATATATGTTTGGATGAATTTAATAATATTATAATATACTACAGTGCATTAATTTCGTAATGTAATCCACTAAGGCCTAATAATTGTAGTCATGATCATAGCTTTTGCTATAAGTATAGTGATACAGTAAAATAAAAAAAGTACTCAATTTTAATTACAAATTTCTTAAATGAAAAAAAAAAATTACGTATTAAATGGAACCAAACATAGAGTTATTATTATGTTATCTTAAATTTTTATTGTAAGAGTCATGCAAGTCTTAAAAATGATATACAGAGAATTAAGATAAATTATAAAAACTTCAACATACGAGAATAAATTTTAAGTGGTTAACATAACACTTAATGCGATGAAGCATGTAAGTTGACAAATGTATAAATCTATTAATTCTGATTGGACGAGTCTAATACTAACATGTTAAATGTCTTGAAAACCATACATTGTAAATATTGTTTAGTTTTATAGAGTTATGTTAGGCATATCTAGTGAGTTTTTAAATCATTTATTAGTAATATCATTAAATTATATTTATTCTATTGTATTAATTGCGTC
>NW_019014577.1:522199-545502 GCF_000150535.2 Carica papaya
ATTTACTTGTTAGCTACCTAGTTATGTTACACTTACATGAACTTACACCTGTTTTGTTGTGCTTCACAAAATTGTTTCTCATTGCTGATTAAAATCCTCCCAAAATACTAAGCTATATAATCATCTTTCTTTCAAACAAAAGAAAGTACTTCTTGTTTTGAACATTAACTTTGTTGCATAAAATGAAAAATGCAACCCCTGTATCTTCTCAATTGTGAGTCAAACAAACCAGCTTTGGATCTCAAATTTTTCATTCCATATCCAAATGATGAACGAGGAAAGAATACTTGTTTAGGGTAATCATATCACAACTGGGAAAAGGCTTACAAATTGTCCCGTTCACAATTTACGTCATGAGAGAAGAGTACATTCATTTTAATATTATGTAATATGCAAAACATTCTATCTATTCCTAATATTCTTCTGTTACTAATCCTAAGGACTATCCTCCTTGTCCTCCCTTTGCTTTGTTATCATCATCACTACTATTAATATAATCCTTTTGGAATATCTTATACCTCTTCAAAAAGTTCCACGAAGTGGGGACTTTCGTGAAATCTAGTAATTCTACTTTTTTGTTTTTGATACCTAAGGCGGAGAGAACTATTAATATCAAGAATTTCAGTCCTATTAGTTGAGCTGGGGGTGTGTACAAGGTCATAGTGAAGGTGTAACTAGGCGTATGACAAAATTATTCCTTTTATTATCTTTTGGGTTGTGTGGAAAGAGAGAAATAGAAGGATTTTTGAAGAGGTGGGAGAGGATGTTGATAAGATTAGAGGTAGATGGTATCAAACCTTGGGATTATTAGCTACGGGTAATTCTTGGTATTCCATAGAAGATTTAAGTAACCTTATCAATTGACATGTAAATATCCTTTACATGGGTCACCCTCTTGGTACTTGGTAATCAACGAATACTTATATTTGTTATAAAAAAAAAACCTTCAACCTCAGGCCTTCGTAATCCTTACCCCAATGATGCCTCATTACACATGAAGTCTCCTTTTATCATCCTTCAGGAAATATGTTTCTCCTCAGGATTTTGACAAAGGATTGCTTGAGAAACCTTTTATTGACTTCACAGTCCTCCCTGGTGGAGAAACAGTTAATTGAAAGAGGTACATCTGGTGATTCTTAACTTAGTAGATAATCGATTATTTTACCTAGAATTACCCCTATTCTCCACTTCAATCTAATCTTACCTCCGTCTTGCTGTTGTTGAATGATGCCTAGATATTTCATGATTGATTTGAAGTTGTGGCATTCTGCTACTTAGCAAGAATATCTGCTTTTTGTTATGTGAAATTATCTGAATAAGTTATTTGTTGTTATCTTTCTGCTTTATTCTGCATTAGATGTATCTTATGCCCATCACTAGTTTGTACGAAATTTTATTTATGAAATTTAAATGGCAGTTTTTCTACTAAGCAACTTGGTAATTTTAAGTAAATTTGTTCAACTATTCTTTAGCAGTTCTCTTCCTTGGTTATCTCTACTGTCAAATTCATCATTGTCTTTAAAGCTTGATTATGTGGATAATATCTTGTTAGCTATGTCTCAAATCAAAATAGCAGCTTTTACTCGGAAAATCATGTTTGAGCTCTTAGAAAAATTTCCAAATATTTATAGGGAGAATCCTGAGTGTACGGAATTACTTATTTGCTCTTTATTAGCAGCTTTACACAATTACTTCAATATCCATATCTGGAAATATAAAAAGTAGGGTATTTACTAGGTCTTTAACAGTGACTTGAAGCTAGAACTAGAAATAAACATCATTTCCTAATGTATCAAGTCATTATCTTTTTAACTGATTTACTTAATTCTCCTCTTAAAATTAACAATACATATAATAATTTAAGTGATTGTATTTTTGTCCACTGATCTTAATATATCTTCTTCTTTTATTAAAAAATATATAAATTTAAGTGATGAAGAAATATTTGTAATATATACATATATATTTATATATTAATGTTTTTTACAAAGATAGTTATTAAATCGTTAGCACCACATAAAAATATTTCTCCTAAAATAGCTGTTAATATGAATAACATAAACTCAATTATAGTCATATAAATATCTAGTAATTAGTACTTTATGCAAACATAGAACTGTTTATTTTTCAATAAGAATTTATTCGCTTTAGGTAACTTAAAACAGCATACTGGTTTAAGCAAATTTTTTTCTTACTGCACTTTCCTCCATGTAAAGGTGATTCGCCATAGAGGCTCCTTATGGGATGTTGATATACAACCACATATAAGTAACTGATCTCAGTTAAAGCCGAGTGCATGCGCCTTTGTTTATACAACCTTTCATGGCAATGCACAGATGTGAAGGGAGGCATGGTCCCTGCTCCCAAAAATTCAGAAATCCTTATACATATATCTGTCAATTCAACATTTTATGTAAAGGAAAAACATGTCACTACTTTTAGTTAACATTTTTCCATATTCCACCCTGAGATCCCAGAAAAGCCACAAATTTGTTGTATGATGATAAAAAAATGTTACCAACTTTACTTAGCATATATTGCTTTTAGTTCTATTCTCACGAGTTTGGTATGATGAAACCTATCTATCTTCCTTTCCCCCAAAATAAACGATCTTCACTAAAATTTTCTTTCATGATACCATTACTGCCTGATCTTTTATGGGCAAAATCTATATATCCTCTAGATGGATCTAAGTTACAGTAGAACGAACCAGTGGATCTTCTTTTACTGATGATACATCTTTTTTAACAAGAAAAAGGAATTACAGAGGGTGCTTACACTGTGCAGTTGCATGGCAGCTTTGGTCTAAGCTTTTTTTTGCAGTATATGCCAAGTTGTGGGTTTGCTCTCATACATTGGAGGTTTTTAGTAGGAAAAAAGTTTTGGGAGGAAGGAGGAATTAAGGTTTTGTGGTGTGGCACTATTTTACTGGTTGTTGGGTTCTATGGTTGGAATGCTATACTACAATTTTGAATTATCATGCTCAATATTCTGTCTAATTAGGGATAGGTAGTGTTCCCTTCGTCTTTGTGAGATAAAACACACAAGAGATATACTTTATCTAGCTTGCAAAGGAAGTAGAAGGCTACTTTGTTGATCTCTTCACATTTTCCTTTCTTCTTGTTTTGTATTTCATTTTCTTTTCTTGTCAGAGATACTGTCCTCTCATCTTGTATTTCTGTTTCTCTCTTTATATAGTCCTTCCCTATTTTTTCCCCAAAAAAAGATGAAGGTCAGAGAGAAGACCATAAGTTAACAATAGGGTGTCTACAATTCCTAATCATGTTACATAACATCCATGTTAGATTGTGTTGATCCAAGAAGAACAAAGTTACCCTTAAGTGGAGATGACAGTAAAGCTAAAACAATTGAAGTGTAATGCAGTGAAGCTACAATCCAAGAAATACATCACTGGTAGGACTTATACAAGAAAAGCTTTTTAAAGAAACAAAATGTGCAAGTTCTTCCAAACCCAAAAAGTTCGCATAACAAACTAATAAAATAATCAAAAGCCAGAAAATCTCTGAAAATATAGTGATATTTTGGACCATGGGGAGGCGCCATGAATACAGAACAAATCTTGGAGGACATTTTCGTATTTTGGGAATTGGTTGTACTGGCATTTTATGCTGCTTAGGAAGAAGGCAACAATTAGATCATGACAGCCATAGTGTAACAGGTGGAGTACAGAGCAATATGGTCAAGTGGAGAGAGTAATGATAACAAACATATTTATGGCACCCTTGATTTTCTCTACTCTTAAGTTTATACACTAATTGGACCTTGATGAGACACCATGAAGCACAGACGAAGTTGAATGGTCATTTTGCATTTTGCAGAATTTGCCATGTTGGCGGTTTAGGCAACTCCGAGAGTTGGTAGCAATACCACGATGGTCCGACTATTATTGGTTGGTCTTCAGAGCAAGGTAGTTCAAGAGGAGAGAAAAGTGATTTAACAAACACATTTATAATGCAAGAAAATGAAGGTAGCAAGTTTCCTTTTAGACAGATATGGAAGGGTAATGCTCCTCCCAAGGTAGTTTTCTTTGCATGGGAAGCCAATAAAGGTTGTATTCTGACGATTGATAAATTGTTTAGAAGGGGTATGATTATGGTGAATGGATGCTATTTGTGTAAAGGAGTTGCGGAGACACTTGTAGACATGTTCTCTTATGATGCCTGATAGCTTACAAGTTATGGTTGATGATTCATAATATATTGGGTATCAGCTGGGTGATAGCTGGATTGGTTAGAGATGAAATCTGGGCATGGAAGAGCATAAGTTGACGGGGCAAGATTTTGATTTTATTTCACTCGTCATTTTCTGGATGTTTTGAAATGAGAGGAATAGAACTTTTGAGGGGGTAGAGGATGTGAGAGATTTTGAAAGGATTAGGAATAGATAGTTTCAGACCCTTAGTTTTTTTATGCGGGGTTATCCTCTATATTCAATAGAGAATTTTGGAGACTTTATTGACATTTTAATAGATATGTAAATATTTGTATATAGGTTAATATCTTCTTGGTGCTTGTTAATGTTATTCACACTTTTATTTTTTATTTTTAAAAGCAAACACATTTATAACACATTTGATTCTCTTTAAGCTTGTGGTCTGGTATCTGACACTAATTCCATGCATGTGGGTTGAGTTATATTGATCAACAAATGCAATGCAGTTTTGCATTTATAGGCACTTATTCTGATAACTCCACTATCATTATTTCAGTTCATACATCTTGTTTGTATCATTTTTACATATCTCTTAGAGTAGGGTGATAGCTTTTGTTATTGAAAGATGAACTCAAAATGGATATGTTTGCTGCCTTCGTCCTACTTTCTACACACACCGCCATTGGTGCTACTTTAAGAGAGAAACTTTACTCCTCAATTCCAATTAGATTGTTGTTTATATTCCTCTTCTCAGCTTGCCACTAATCATTGCGCTTAAATCTTTCCTAATATAGCTTAGTGGAGCAAGGAGATTGCGAGATGCCATAATTCTTGGGTTTCAACTGCAAAGAGCTCCTGGTAGAGATATATCTGTTCCAGAATGGTATAATATGGCAGAAACTGAACTTAGTCTTCGCTCTGCATTACCAACTGGTCAATTAACTCAAATAAGTTCTCAGTGAGTATCAGAGCACTCTCTTTAATGCTCCTTTTTGAAATTAACTTGTGTATGTTAGAAGTACTATCTCCTGTAAGTTTCTGAACATTCCTTTTTTATAGTTCTTCAAAGAGTTTTTTAATTCACATTTTTGTTTTTTTCATTCTAAGCAGATGCATAGAAGGCTTTGAAATTCTTCATGGGGATCATCTGGGCCTTTCTGATACAGTTAGCTTCTTGAGTGGCTTGGAACAACTAGCTTCTGTATCTGAGTCATCTAAAAGTACCAAAAATCCAACTAGGGAGAATCTGGCTGCTGCTACACTATTCAACTGGGAGGTCTCTGCTTCTTTTTTGGTTCCTTGTGTGATTTATTCAAAATTCTAGAGGAACACAAAAAAAACTAAATATAAGCATGTGGAAATATATGATTGTACTTTTCGATAAAAAAATTCATATGATTGTACTTTGACGACTATGTCTTAAATCATTGTAAATTCTTTATGAGCACACTACAAACAGAAAGAGAAAACTAAGTAAATGTTTCAAAAAGAAACATGGATAATTACAAACAGCTAATCGTTATCATACTCATAAATTGGAAGAAGCCGGATAGATGTCCTTTTTATAAAGATAGAATAGAGGTCCAGTTATTTTTTTGGTAAAATAAGTTTTACATTTTTCTTGTATTCTTGGCTACCTTTCTTTCTCCTTGTCTGAAGAAAGCTTTAGTTTATTCACGTGATGCTACTTTCTTGACATGGTTTTTGGTACTTCAGGAGGAAATCTTTGTGGCAAGGGCACCTGGGAGGCTAGATGTAATTGGAGGCATCGCAGACTATTCAGGAAGCCTTGTCTTGCTAGTCAGTCTATTTTGGCCATTAGCTCCCCTTTCTCATTCTCCATCATCTCATTCTTAGCAATAAGCAAAAGCATGCACTGAAATGAGATACGTATCTGTATGTTGACATGCTCAATTTTGTTAGAATCTCACAGGACTTTTGACTGCTTGAATTTTCTCACAGATGCCTACAAAAGAAGCTTGCCATGTTGCTGTTCAGAGGAATCACCCAAGCAAGCAAAAGCTGTGGAAGCATGCTCAAGCTAGGCAGCATGCCAAAGAAACCCCTATTGTTGAAATTGTATGTGTTTGCTTTGTTTTTACTTACTTCCACTGAAAATAAATATTCTCATAGCATTAGTTCTGGCTCTAATAATTTCAAGGAGCTTGCTTCTTGACTAGGTGTTTCCCTTCCATAGATAACTTCTAGTTGAACTAATGCCTGATTAAAGTTCTGAACCGACAACAAAAAATGTGACGATTCCTTTTGAATAAATAATATTTATTTGAAGTTGTGCTTGGTTAAGCTTCTGATGTAACAATCCAAAATCTGATAAATTTATGGGGATTATTATGAACACAAAACGAAAACTGTCCTAGTAGAAAATTGATTCAAAATATGTGTAGGGAATCTGAAAACCAACAGCATTCTTTTTTACCTACTGCAGAAACAAGGATTGCATGAACATGACCAACCTCAAAATTTTTCCTTGATGGCTTCTAATTCCTCTTAACATATTAAGAAAATATAAAAAGTAAAAAAACTAAAAGTCTATTCGCTCCATCCCATTAAATAAATATTGGATTGTGACCTAATCATACTTAGTTTGCAGGTTCAGGTATCCTATTTGTTATCGTCCTCTCTTTTTCCTTTCTTTTCCTCTCTTAATAATTGGTTTTTGGTTATATCAGGTATCATTTGGGTCAGAATTAAGTAATCGTGGGCCAACATTTGATATGGACTTATCTGATTTCTTGGATGGTGAGAATCCAATATCCTATGAGAAGGCATGCAAATACTTTGCACAGGATCCTTCTCAAAGGTTAGTTATTCTTCTTGCTTGGATATTAACTCCGCTGTGATTTTCTTACTCATAATGTGGAAAATTGTTTTAGGTGGGCGGCATATGTTGCAGGGGTAATTCTTGTACTGATGAAAGAATTAGGGGTTTGCTTTCAGGACAGTATCAGCATACTGGTATGTACATTACCTTTATAGTTAGTCATATTTTATTGGCAATTGGTAAACTACCTTTCCTTCCTTGTAAACACATTGAAAAACTTTTGTTTTGTAATTAAACAAAGTTAACCAGAAACTTTGTTGCCTGAGTGATTATCAAGGAGAAATGTCTCTCATATGTATGACTTCTAGAGGATTAAGTATGACATCTTCGTAATCATTTTCTTTTCTTTAAAGATCTGCAGTTTCTATAATGTTTGGAAACTTCATTTTGTCTGACTTTCATGGAGAGACTAATAACGTGGTAAATGCATCCAATTTTCTTAGCTTGATGATTTTTTTTTTCATAATAAAACCAGGTTTCCTCTGCAGTTCCAGAAGGCAAGGGGGTTTCTTCTTCGGCTGCATTGGAAGTGGCTACCTTGTCTGCTATTGCTGCTGCACATGGTTTGTATAATTATCAGAATGTTCCTATAGAAATGGTAGATGGTATACTATATTAAGTAGGTGCATAGCGTTTGTGTGATATTTTCCTCCAGAACAAATTATGCCTGCTTAAAAGGAAAAACACTTTAAGAACTAATTAACTGGGGGAAGCATTTTTTTGGTTTGAATAATTTTATTTGAAATATTTTGATATTTAAAGGACTTTTCTGCAATTATTCCAATTATTGATCATAGCTAGCATTCTCGAGTCAACTTTTTTTCGATCTATTATTTTCTCATATATACCTTGAAATTAGATAGACATAGAGAAAGCATACTCTTTCTGAAGTTTCAGTACACATGCCGTTACTCTATATTTTCCATCATTGACTGATCGCAAACCTTTAAGGTTTTACCAATGGAACTTGCCTATATGATTTATCTCAACATTGAATTTATGAAGTTCTCCGTCCATTCTTATCTGCTTCTTTTTTCTGCTCTCTACTTGCAGGTTTGGACCTTGCTCCTAGAGATGTTGCTTTGCTTTGCCAGAAGGTATGCTCATAAAGCAGATTTTCTTTTTCAAATTTCTTTGAGCTCTATCTGCATGTTATTTGAGAAGAGAACTATAGGTGGAGAATCATGTTGTTGGAGCTCCATGTGGGGTGATGGACCAGATGGCTTCTGCATGTGGCGAAGCAAACAAACTTCTTGCAATGGTATGCCAGGTAAGTATCATCATGAGGGTTAAATATTCAGTGTTTTATCATAAACACTCCCGCAGTTTCTAATTTATCTCAGGTTGGACCCTAAATTTTTAGTTATAACAATCTGATGTTGCATTTTTATCATTACAAATCGGATCCTCCATTTAAAATTTCTGTTTAGATGAACCATAACTCTGCGCGGCACTTTTAACAGAAAAAGGTACTGACACGTATCTAGGGATAATTTTTCAAAAAAAAATAATAATAAAACGCAAAGCTTCCTGGCTGGTCGCCTGTGCTTCACTAGCTGTCCCGTTCTCTGTCACGCTAATCAAGGTGGTGGTAGGTTGATCTTCGCCGTCCATCCTGGCATCATCAAGACCCACATCTTCACCCTCCTCGCCGGCCCCCTAGCCATGTCTCCGCCGCCTGCGCTTCCTCCCATTTATATCCGCTCCCCAAGGACAAAAAGCTCTAGCGAGACATCTGTACAGCCACATGGCCTTCGACTTCCAACCCTCACGTCACCGACGCCAGCTCCACATTCCACGGGCCATTGGTCATCTGATTCCTTCCCAATTTTCGATGAGCAATCCTCAGATACACCTCTCGGTTCATCTGGTTCGCAGCGATCATGGCGAGAGGTCAAGGTCGGGGATATGGTGCTCTGGAGGACGTTGTGGAGTGTGGTGGTGAGGTGCACGGGCAAGGAAGGAGGGGAACGGCAGGTGCGCTAGGTGAGTAAGTGATGGAGGGAAGGAGCTTGAGCGAGAGGGAGAGTTTGATAATTCTTGGAGGTGCAAAGGAAGGAGGGAGGACGCAAAAAAGAAGCTCAAAGAGTATTGAAAGGGGAAGAGGATTTGGGGATAGAGTGAGCAGAATATGGAGAGAGAGAGAGAGAGAGAGAGAGAGAGAGAGAGAGAGAGAGAGACCCAACTGACAAAGATGAAGAAAGGAAGATGAAATGCTGAAAATACTTCTCCCCGTACCAGTCATGAGTAAGCTCACACGAGTGGAGCGTGTGCAGGCACTATTAAACTAAACTGAATTTTAAGCGGAGGGTTCAATTTGTAATCTGGTGATAATGCAAAGTTAAATTGTTGGAACTATTAATTGGGATACCATCTGAGACAGATCAAAAACTGCAGGGATGATTTATGATAGAAGCCCAGATAAAATGTCTTTTTTTAAATGTCGGACTTGAGCACACACATTGTCCTCTTTGCAGCCTGCTGAGGTGCTAGGAGTTGTCGAGATACCTGCCCATGTTCGATTTTGGGGGATTGATTCTGGAATAAGACACAGGTATATGGCTTTAAACATTCTTCTTGTGGTTATTTTTCGTTCTGACTCTGGGAATTGCACAAAAAGTATGGTCTGCTTAGATGTCTCCTTCTTAAGATAATTCCATGCATTTAAAGTAGCTACCTTTCTACTGTTGGTCTCTTCAGCATAAGTTCACAAGTACTAATTTTTGAGTTGCTGCACGCATAGATGTAGGTAACTACAGTGTCTACATCAATGGTTTGGACAGTTCCTCTATATAAAATTCGTCAATGTAAAGAAAGAATAAAATCTTATGGTTAATGATGCTCATGACCGGCTAGTTCCTTTGAGAAAGCTTCTGACTTTAAGTCATTTACCAACGGCATTAACAATAGCTCTGACAATCCAATTTTTCATGGCTAGTTTCCTATCAGCACTTCTACACATAAAAGATAGGGATAACTAATGCCTGCATCTCATTGGCTCAGAGTTAAAAAAAATTCAAAATCATTCATCTTTGAAGTGGAAGAATAACTGCATCTTTTCCTTTTTCTTTTGAGCAGAAAATGAAAATCGTCCATCAATAAGTAAGAGGTTGCCCTTGCATAGTGTTTATCAACTATGAATGTAATGTTTTGCATCCCTTCCCTTAGATTCAAAGGCAGATTATTCAGATGGAGGCCAGCTTTCTGATTTTAATGTCTAGTTGTTTTCGTTGCATCAAATTTCAGAAATAAAGAACAAGGGACACTACTTTTTTTGACATGTAATTACAGTTAACATGGTTATTGATGTATCTAGCTGTTGACTGCAATTATATTTCCTTAATCCAGTGTCGGTGGTTCAGATTATGGTTCCGTGCGAATAGGGGCTTTCATGGGCAGGAAGATTATAAAATCGTTGGCTGCTGCATCATCATCAATCTCTTTGCCAGGAAATAACCCTGAAGAAATTGAGGAGGACAGCTTTGAGTTACTTGCAGAGGAGGAATCGTTGGATTACTTATGCAACCTCACACCTCATAGGTAAATTTTTTTTTTTTCCTGAGGAACATAGGTAATGTATTTGGTTAAGGTACCTCAGAGTTACTACTATTTGGAAAGGGTAATCAATAATTGCATCTACTTCTGAGAGTATCTGCCTGTAGTGTGAAGCTATTCATGTGATACTTGTATAGATTAAACTAAAATCAAGAAGATAGAGAGAACATAAAGAATTTAATGTAAGTGGCAATGTGGCTATTCTAAAGAAGCCATATATGATATTTGCATTATAAAAACATGGTATTCTGTGTTCTAAAAGATCATTTTTGTTTTACAAACACACACGTAATACAATTTTATGAATAAACATATGCATCATACATGAATTTTGGAAATGAAAACTAAAAAGTATTTTAGGTGACAATTGGAACTTTAATTTTACCAGTCGGATATCTATCCGAAATTAAAATGCTAAGATTTTACCTACTTTGTCTATGTATGTATTGTACAGGTATGAAGCTCTATATGCAAATAAGATTCCAGAGTCCACTACCGGGGAAGAATTCATTAAGATGTATAAAGATCATAATGATTCAGTCACAACAATAGACCAAAAAGTCAGCTATGCAGTAAGAGCACCCACTGCGCATCCAATTTATGAGAACTTCCGTGTTAAGGTCAGCAACCAGTGTAATATAACATGCATATCTTAGAGGAAAGAATCATTTGTTATCTATAATTCCTATGTTGGAAACTGAAATTAAGAGGATGTCAAAGATTAGAACATTTGTGTTTCTACCATTTTTGATAAATTATTTTATGTTTTCTGCATTATATATATATATATATATATTATTATGTTATTTAGAAAGAATGTTGCCATATTTTCTTTCCTTTTTCTCAGACTAATTGGTCACTGGACTTGTTTGAATAAACAACCAACCTTTAATTTCTATCCATGTTACTCAATGTTTCTTCTGTCCCTTCATGTCAACTAACTGATGCACTTCAATTAAATTTCTAGGCTTTTAAAGCATTGCTAACAGCTGCTACTTCCGAGGAACAACTCACTGCTCTTGGGGAACTAATGTATCAGGTATCCACTCAACATTGATAGTTTCTACTTATAACAGCTCATGACATAATTTGCATTGTGGTTAACAAGAAATTATTGTGTACAAGAAAATACTCTGATGTGGTATCTCTTCTCTTTACATAAATGACTTCATCCATGAATCTTCCTAGTCACTGTAATTTTTTCTTCCAGTAACAATTAGAAGGATTATCGCCTCAATATATACATTTTGTACAATTTCTTTTTGTGATTCACAGTTAATTTCTCTCTTTGCTTGCAGTGTCATTACAGTTATAGTAAGTGCGGACTTGGCTCCGATGGAACAGATAGGCTTGTAAGATTAGTACAAAAAATGCAACACTCTAAGATCTCAAAATCCGAAAACGGTACACTGTATGGAGCAAAGATCACTGGCGGAGGCAGTGGTGGGACTGTTTGTGTGTTTGGGAAGAATTCCTTGAGAAGCAGTGAACAAATTCTTCAGGTAGCTATTTGCCCTTTCATTTTTTTTGTCCATATTTAGTCTCTGTTCCTTGTTTGTGAAATTTTTTTGACACTGCTGATATCTGTATTTCCAGATTCAGCAGAAATACAAAGATGACACTGGATTTATGCCATATGTCTTTGACGGTTCTTCACCGGGTGCTGGCAAGTTTGGATATCTAAAAATTCGTCGCCTCACCTATGCGAAATCTATTTAATTTCCTTAAGAAATTATTTATTTATTCATTCAGTTTGGCATAAGAATATATATCTTGGCCGGACCAGCCAAATAAATGCTCTTGGAAAAATGACATCTATTACCCAATTTGCCAATTCTTTGTGCTGTTGCACTAGAATATTTTTCGTATTCAATTTTTTTTTTTTTTAAATAAAAAGTATTAATTGTGTATTAGTAAGGTACTAAAATGGGAGGTACTGTCGTATACAAAAATTTACAATAAAATTAGTGGATAGATGACAATTCTAAAACCTACATCCCTAATAATGTTATGCTCTAACAATATAGATATAAAATAATGTAACAATTTATCTTTTAATTTAATCATGCTACTTGATTCATTATCAAATTGATAATAAGAAGAAACATAAAAGAAGACTTTTTTTTTTTTCCAGATTCCACACAAGTAGATCATCCTCACAAAAACAATTTCTGTTCCGCCCGAAACCTATAACAAACCTTCATATTCCCCCAACTCCTAATCATTTAGATTTCTGTTAACATTAACGGACCAAACCACATTCCTATCAGACCTCTAGTAAGCCTAAAAAACAATCGTATTCTTGTTTTGTGAAACACTGAAGATGCATGGAAATCTCCCCTTAAGGCTGCCACCCCCCACCCAATCATCTTCTCATAAATTAATTTAATTCCTCCTACTCAGTTTCTCCTTAGTGCAGTACATACGGTTATCACCCACATCACCCCACAAAATATCTACATTCTAGTTTCACCGGAATGGTTAGAGTAGAAAAATAATATATTAGGAGGTCCTCTGTAAGCCTGCTTTTAATTAAGGTATATCTACTTCCTTTATAGAGAAAATTTCTTTTCCAGCCCGCAAGTCTTTTCTCAAATAAATCAATAATGTAAGTTGATCATTGTATTTAACCCTCAAAGGAGTCCCAAGATATTTGAAAGAGAATTTTACCTCCTTACATCCTAAAATCAAACCATAAGAGCCAGCCTCACTGCTGCCACCGATTCTCGCTAATTCGAACTCGAAGAGATTTATTTTAACCCCCGACACAGCTTAAAACCATAATAAAATACATATAAAATGTAATAGGTTCTTCAAATCTGGTTGGTAGAAATATAAGTGTATCATCAGCAAATAATAAATAAGACACCTCCAATGTGTTGTCACTATTCCCCACCATAACACCCCTCAGTAAATTAAGATCTTTAGCTCTCTCAAGTAGCCCGTTTAAGCCCTTGCCTTAAACCTCTTGAATTGTTAAAGACATCTATGCGTTTATAGATGTCTTTATTACGAAAATACCTAAGAGAGTTACATTTTTATATAATACTCAAAACATAAAGCATAATAGTTACGTTGCTCTATAACTAGTAGAATAATTTTATTACTTCAAAAAAACAAAAGTCATAATTTAATAACTATTCAATAGGAGTGAAACAAGGTTGTAATGCATTAGCTATTTAGTAAAATGGAATTGTAATTACATTATGTTATTCAATTCACAACAAGAGTAGTTCATTGGTCATACAACATTATTTTATTTGTTCGATTGTAATGAGATTAGAATAGATTTGTGATTAGCTTTAAATTACTAGAATATGCTTTTATTTTATTTGTTTGAAAATACATTTTAATGTATCTACAGTATAATACCATAATGTAATTAATAATTAAGAATTAAAATGTTATTAAACTATTAAAATTATACAAGTATAAATTAATAATTAAATTTCTTGAATTCTATATAAAAATTTATAAATTTGAATAAATTTTTATGTTCTATTACAGTTCTATTAGTTAGTCCGACAATTTGTGAAAATATCTTAAAATTTTTAATTTTCATTTCGGTTTTATTATTATTATTTTCATTGTTAAGTAAATGTTTTACAAATCAATGCATCTAAAATTTAAAAAATAAAAATTTAAAAATATATTTTTTTTTGTTCAAACAGATTCAATTGTTCAATGGGAAATTAACTTATACATTTTCTGATTCATCTGATTGTGTAAGGATTTAGAAGTTGTCTCAAAACAGGAAGTAGTGACAGTTTGGGAACCAAAGGTTTCAAATTTAGTGCGCACAAATATTTCTATTCACTAAATTCTGAATAAATTATGAAGAGTGGGTAATATGAAGGGGATGATTAAGGAGGTGAAGAAAGGTAAATGCTGCAAAAGTCATGGTTGTCAATTATAAATACTAATTACTAGACCTTGATATTTTGAAAAACTATAATTTTAAATGTTATATTCGAAGTTAAATTAACACTATGTAGTGAAGAAGGCTAACTTCTATTGGCGAATGTTTTCTTGCTTGGGAGAAAAGCACAAATTTATGGGCTCGAGAAAAGCTGGTGTTTCAACTGCTTGTTCATTCATTTGAGCATGCTCCTGAAAATTGTTGGCAAGGCTGGAAGAGGCAAGAAGGGTGATTTTGTTTGATTACTTGACTCCCCAAATGGGTTTTCCCTCCATTAAGATAATTAACTTAAACTACGAGCACAATAGTTGCTTATTAACATGAGTGAATCAGAAGAAAATAAGGATCTGCTTTTAGTTTCTTATTTTTTTCAAGACTTTTGTGGGTAGACAGGTTTTTTGGTAAGTATATAAAATTATATATTTGTAGAATAATCAAATAAGAAATAAAACAATTTTCTGAAAACACTAAAAAATAATATTTTAATTTTTTTTAATTAACTAATTTGTATGGTTTTATGAATAAGATACATATAAATTTAAAAACAAAATAACAAAATTAACTAAAAGACGTTTTTATATATCAAATACAACCTAACTTTTTAAGAAAATATTATAAAGTATATATATATATATATATTTTACTTTTTACATTAAAACCATATTTTTACTAGTATATGTACGTGACACTTGAAGCCGCTAAGAGATATTGGGAAGCAAAGCATCACCGTTTATCGGAAAGCAGTGAATATTTTGTAAAAAACAAAAAATGAGAATATTAACAAATTGTTACTTCATTACTTTTACCTTTCTTTGAAAAATTTTACTGCAAATTTGTTGTGAGATATTGAAAAAGATGTTAGAAAAAAATTTATCTAATCACCCTCGAATTTCAGCAAAAGACTAGGAACATTTAAAGTAACTGAAATTATTTGTATTTAAAAGAAGATTACACTAATGCTGAAATTACCGAAAACATTACAATATATTATTATTATTTTTTTAATAGAGAAGAGCATATTTTAGTTGTTTATTAAAATAATTTTCACTCAATGCATTTTATTCCAATCAATATTTTACTTTGAAAACTTGGTTAACACCGATCTCTCTTCTCTTCTCTTCTCTTTTCTTTTCCTCCACCCAAAAGCCGAAGGGACGAAAATGAGCTCAGGATACGATAAGATTGGAGGACAATATGGCAATTATTTATAATGGCAGTAGCTACCAAGTGAAAGACTTCAATTTTCTTTATACCAAGACTATAGTTTTATTCGTGAGTAGGATCTGAACCTAAGTGACTTGACTTTTAAGTGAAAAAAGGAACAATTAAACCAGTTTCTTTTGTAGGTTTTTTGAATCCTTGGCTCGATCCCACGTTTAGAGTTTAGCGAGACCAAAAAGAAAATACAAACAGAGAATTTTTTTTATAAAAAAAATACAATTATTTTTCAGCAAAAAATTCAAATTAAGAAAAAAAGAAGTCATGATATGTATCAGTTTTATTATCAACAAGATATAAAACCGTAGGTGCCAGAGAACTGAGAGAACTCGGGTACCTAAGACACACTGGGCAGCTAATCAAAATTTTTGTGGAATACGGAGTCACTAACATATTTTGTGAATAATGAAATGCCAAACTGTTTGTATCTATACCAAACTCGTCCCAAATTTTGTTTAGGACGAGAACCTTGCAGAAACAAATGAACAAACCTTTAAGAAATATTTCCGGTCAATAAGAAAGCAGAGCATCTTAACATAATTCTGTTGGCTATTTGCTCATGACTGTAATTCTAATTTAATGTTAACTTAGATTCTTTCTTATCTAGTTTTTTCCAAAACAACCAAAAAGCTTATACACCATATTTCTTTAACTCCCTCCTCGCCTACATGGCTCCAGGAGTCTAACTGGACCTCTCCTTTCATTCATAATATGTCAAACCTAGTATGCTTAAGTGACATATATGACCGGATACAAAAAACATTATATTCGACATCAAAAAATGGAACCCCAACCAAGCCTCACAGACAGTTAGAGTTGCTAGATAGAACAGCCTCCCCTACATTCACGATCAGCTGATCATACCTGATCGCGACTATACAAGCTTGAAGATTCCTTCCTAGCTTGCTTCCTGGGCGGTTGATGAAGAGGATCAATAACAGGGGCTTCAAAATATGGAGGTGGAAGTGCTGGTCTACCAAGCGCCAGCTCCAAATGATTTCTAGCATCGTCTGGACTTGCAGTTGCTGGATTAACTGCAGGAAAACATAGAAATTTCATTGGTTGGGTGCAGGCATAGCAGAGTGCCTTCCCTAAAAAAATGCTAGTAAAAAAAAAGATCGTATAGCAGGACTTCTAGCACGCTCAGTCAACGAAAATCAAATGTTGAGAATAAATGTTTATCCTACAGTAACTAGACTAAAGAGTGAACAAGTTATGCCAATTTGAGAAGGTGGTGGACAAAGCTCTTCCAGGTAATCAATGTTTATGCCACAGTAAATAGACTAAAGAGTGAAGATGTTATGCCAGTTTGAGAAGGTGGTGGACAAACCACTTCCGGGTATTCAGTCTATACTAGTCCCGTTTTCAACTTGTGAATAAATTATGTGCTATTGAAAAGAGACAAATGGTCCAAAAGAAATAGACAAGAATATATCCAGACACTTATTAGGAGCAGCAGGCATTCCAGAAGAATCTAGAACCATAAATCTTTAGGCCTATCAAAAAGCAGTTTCTATGCCCTTCAAAGTCCCATCTACTACATTTTCATTTTATGCTACTGGGAAGAGTACTCCTGAATTAAATGGAGAGAATTATCCATAATGCAGAAGTTACTACAATAGATAAAATCAAATAAAGATAAGAAGATGATTATAAAAACTAAATATTTTAAAAAATGTCAAGATATTTCATTCTTAAACCCTTAAGACATTTCCATATAAAAAAAACTAGACTACCATAAAATAGCACAAAAATAAGCAATAGCCTTGTTTGAGTGATATTTAAACACTTTTTCTCCACTTCCCAGGTTTAAACAAAGTTAGCTTAATTCGTTTGCAGTTCATGCTGCTAACTCTCGTTCTCCCACCTGCCCAAGCCATTTGCTGAGTGGCAAACTCCCTCCTTTTTAGGGTTATAATGGCTCGTGTCCAAGCCCTTTAACTTACAAGCCTTTGAGGCTAAGAAATAAAAAATCTTATTGAGCATACAATTAATTCACTGGTACTCTAGTTGAGTTTGCTATTCTGTGTTAGTTTCATCATCATACCTTCACCAGGTTCAAGGGGTTTAGAATTATCATGTGAAGCAGTTACTCGAGAGCGCTTCCTCACATAGTTTTCCTGCAAAGGCTTGGGGATTTGAAATGAAAATCTTGAGAGAGTAACACCATCTGTCACATATTCTGGATGTTCCATCAAATACCTGCAAATTGAGGACGTTAAATAGTAAATATAGAGTTGATGTAGTCTCTGAGTTGAAAGAAACAAACTTTGTCCTAAAACTCCAATTTACAACCCTTATAAAATTAAAATATTAATTGATATGCGAAGTCCAGAAAAGTAAAATCCCAAATTGATCCATGTACCCCACACTTTTCTCTTTAAGAACATAGGCATCCAAAATCAACAACACAAGAGAACTGAGCAAGTGTCATGAACTTACTTTTGGACCTCTACCATTGAACGGAGTTTCTTGCCAGAAGGTGCTTGATAATACCTGAAGATATTCAAAGTAAGCATATTATAATAGGATTGATGTTTGCTGAGTTGTGATCTTCTAAACAAGACTTCCAGAGGTCTGATAATCCACAATACAGTATTATAGCTCCACCTCAAGGTTCTAGAACATAACACAGGAAAGCCTCAACCATCAACAGAATTCTAGCAGATCATAAAGGAAATAATAAACCACCTAGAGATCCTCAGAGGATGGAACTGCACCATTACACAAAGTGCTAAAATATAGTGTTGCATCTACTGAAGCAAATAAATAATTGGACAGTTATGCTCTTGGAATAATTGGTCATTCGACTTGATTATTTCACATAGTAAGTCAAATTTCAAGAGTTCAAATCATGAATGCCTTGTTTATATTTAAATATTAAAGTCAGTACATAATAGTAAACGTGTGTTTTATCCATGCCTTAAATCCTGTTAGCTTGTAACTGATCGGGTGCGTTAAAGTAAATAAATAACTAAGCCAGGTCCTTTTCTATCAGCCTAAACTTTGGATAATCAGTCCCTCAATTAAATTACTTCACAACATATAATGCAAACAGACACTATAACACACACGTCTAGGGCATCAAACAGCTAAAAGGCAAGCCAACGATTGGAAAATATTATAAGCTAAAAAAGAGTCGAGAAGAACTGTTTTTTTATATCCCACGCTACCACAATGCTAATATGCACATAGTTCATTCTGGAAGTTATATGACACAAGCAAGCTTAGGCATCTGTATAACAGAAGAGTAACAAAACAATAGCATGTGTTAGTACATATAATAGAAGCAAAAAGAATATAAGATATGAATTTCGCTGGAAACAATTAACAAATCAAGCAAACAATTAGAAGATACACAAATGTTTTCTTCCTATTCATCCAACTGAAAGCAGTATCTGTAAAAATTTCTTATGTCATAATATTGTCCCAATGCTATGATCTCCCCTGTATGTACAAATATACACTAACTTTGTTAAGAGAAAGAAAGAAAATGCAAGGATCTAACCACATCCCATAATTTTTCTGTTATAAGAATATTCAACTAAGGATAGTTTCAGAAACATGAGTCCTCAATTGGCTACTTCAAAATTATCCTTTCACTTTGTAAGAGGCTTTAATCATAAATCCTTTTAATTTGTAATAGGCAGCCTGATTAATTAGCAGTTCAAGACCATGTGTTCAGTCTTTCAAAATACCTACTTATAGAATTTTATACGGGAAAGACATGAAAGAAATTAATCCATGCTGTTGGGAGGGGTAAAAGAGCAAACAAGAAACTTACACATCTGCAAACTTGGTACTTCCTTCAGCCCTAATTCGGAGTAGTCGTTGCCAGCCAGGAGGGGGCTGGGCAATATTGGGTTTATCAATTGCCCAGAGTCTGCTGCCATCTTGAGAGATATCAGCAGGATCATCACATGACAATTCAGGCCGCCACTCACGACCTGTTTCGCAAACAAAAGGCCTTTCAAGAATGTGTTCACGTATCTCTTCATACTTCTCCTTTGTTGGAATAAGCCTCCATTTAAAACAGTTGGCACATTGGACAGTGAAAGCCCCTACAGATGGCAAAGTTCTAGATGCAGTTGATTGTCTTGGGTGTGACGAAGGCTGCCACCGGAGAGGGCAAGGTTCAGGGACAGGCCCAAGTTCTCCACTACCATTCGCGCAAGGGTCATAAAGGACCAATTGATTATTGGCATTTGCAGTCTCTTGGTCAATGTCATTTTGTGTATCCTCTGATAACAATGATGTTGACGATGATGAAGACGACGATGGAGAAACCTCTATAGGTTCCTTGGTAGTACTACCCAGATGATAAGCAAGACTTGAACTGGTAAAGTCCTTTGTTTCCTTCTTTACTCTAATAACCTCTTCTCTTGGATGTGACTGCATTGGAATATATCTCAATCACCTGTGTGAATGTTCCATCTGTCAATGCATGGATAATAGAACTAGAACTGCAATTTTTTTTCATTAAATCAA
This sequence comes from Carica papaya, assembly GCF_000150535.2. Next base: position 542,395 of record NW_019014577.1, read on the forward strand.
TTAGTGGAAGTCCAACCATGCTTTTACATTAAATAAGAGGGGAAATAAGCAAGTGTACTTTTGTTGCGGCTTAAAAAAAAGTTTTTTTTTTTTTTTTTTCCGAGTAATAAACATGTGACAAAGTTGCTTATTAATCTCACAGTACTATAGTGGCTAATCTCATTAGTTGTTGCTCCCTTGCAGTGCATCAGTAAAAAAGGATGGTTAGTGCCACAGAGCAATCTTCATTGATTACAAATCGCATCAAGATTTGGATCCAAAAACCAGCCGCATCTATATTGAATGCTAAATTATGACCACACCGAGCTACCAGATATAAGGCTCAAAAGCAATGCATAAGGAAATTGCCGGCTTTTAACCTACTGACTCGCATCATTTAAAAGCAGCATCCAACAGTCCAATTATTATTTTACTACTAACCTGTTCCAGTTGATATCCTTCACTTGAATCGGTGGTCTCTTGAATATCTAAACAGATAGATCAAACTGTTCCACAGTCCAGCTTCAATGGCCTCGTATCAGATGCTGCCAAAAGACCAGAGAAATCCACTGCATCAGTTCAAGAACTTAACAGAAGAAATTCTAATTGAAAAAACAAAAGTTTGCCCTCCGGAAATTCCAGTCCAGCCGTTCTTACAATACAAAACGGACACAAATATAAGCAAAGAAAAAATTCTTACGACGCATAACAGAGCAGGAACCAGAACAAGATAGGAAAGGAGTAACTCAGAAGACTTAAACTTCGCTCAATCTTCTAGTCTCCTTGTCATTATTATCGAAGAAACATTGAAGCGCCCAAGAGATTCATTCAAGACATTACGATCTATACATTGTGTTGCCATAAATGTCCAAATAAACACCCAGTTAAACCAACGGAAATAACAACTAAGGTCGAAAATGTAGGGAAATGAGGAAAAAGCGAAGAGAAACCAATGGAGTTGGGAGAAAGAAAACTCGCATCTCCGAACAAGAGAGAATTGAAGAAAAACAAATTAAATCAAAGCACAAAACCAAGAGTAAAGATGAAGAGCATGCATATAACATCAACCTCCGGTTGGTTACGGAAAACAACAGTTAAGATCAAACATCGCCTTCCAAAACACAGAAACCACATCTTTCTTGCCTTTTTCAAGCGCTTTACCAGTATCTAGACATGAGCACGGGAGTTTCAGAAAATTATTTAAAGAAACAATAGCAACAGCTCCATGAACGATCAAACAAACCATGAATTACGATCCGCTCAAATGTTTCCCAAGGGATCCAAGAACAGAAAACTATATATATATCTATATAACATCAAGTTTCAGTGGAAGATAAACCGAAGAGCAGAGACGAAGAGATTACAGAGAATAAGCATGGGATCTGAAGAAATGATGAAATCAGAGCCGTCGATTGAGATGGAACGCCTGGATCGTACGATGAGAATGACGTAGCAGATATTTTGGTTTTAATCTGATCGATTTTCTATCTGGCTGCAAGTAATTTTCTTCCCTCGCTCTGCTTCGTGCTCCTCGGTAAAAGAGGAAGAGAAGTGGAAGACAGAGAAGAGAAGAACAAATAGGAAGAGAGAAAATCCTTATTTTATATAAATAAATAAACTGAATATAACCCCATTGGCACACCAACAGGGATATAATTTATACAACCATCTAATCTAACTGATACGTCCCCCTTTATTTATCACCATTTATATTTAATTTTTTTGAGTTGAATATTTAGGATATGCGTATATTATTTTAATATAATGATAAAACTATATGGTCTGATTTAATTTTAAAAAATAATATTACTGTTAAAATTATTAAATTTTATAATACATATAATATAAAAATTATATTTCAAAATTATACTTTTTAATTTATTAAAAAAAATAAAAATTATATGTTCTTTTTTAATAAAAAATAATAAAACTATCTAAAATAAATTATTAATTTAGGATATTAAAATATCTAGAAATCAAATCATAATAAATCAAGCTGAATCCAGAAGTGATTGTTATTTATTTATCTAAAAATCAACTCAAATATAAATGATAATCAATGTTTTTGTGAAGTTTCTAATATTAATATGAGAATCCTTATTTAATAGAACTAGATAAAGATTTTATGTTAATGTATAGAATCTTACTTAGAAAATATCCGATTTTTTAAAATTATACTATACAAATTTACAATAATTCGGCATCGTCTTTAATTTAAATTTTAAATTTAAAATATAAATATAGTTAAATACAATGAATTTTGGATTGCCCTATAATTTTAAAGTATATATGGCTTTTTTTACTCATTTTTAGAGAAAAAAAAAATTAAATGTACAAATTCATAATAAAATATATATATATAAGTGAAATTATAATATATTTGAACCAAATAAAATTTAAATACAAATCAAACTTTTTTATAAAATGCAAAGCACCAAAATTATTTTTCCTTTTTAATGAATAATATTTTTTAAAATATAGTATATTGATATTAAACATAATTTGATAAATAGTACGAATTATATGAAAATTTTATTATAAAATTAATTATTTAAGTTAAAAATTTATACCGATCCATTAAAAAATAAATTACAAATTTTCTCCATCGTATTAACAAAATATATAATTATATAATTTATTTTTACGTTGATTTTTTTAATACAGATAAATAAATAAATTTAACTTTAAAATATAAAATAAAACATCATATGCTCATAATATGATATTTATAATATTTTGAATATTATAAAACATTATGTGCTCATAATATTTTAAATGATTCATAGTCACAAATCATTGTACTAACAGTAAAATATTATAATTAAATTTTTTAAAGTTACAATTAATAAGAAAATAATAATTGTACAAATTATTGTACAAGCACTATGTATTTGTTTGAATAATTAAATTTCTTTCATTTTTCTATTATATTCCTGTTATTTTTTATATAAAGTAAATATAATGCACTCAATTATAGCACATAAATTAGTAAATTAAAATAATTAATAATTATATAATTTGCTTATAATAATACCAAAATGTTACTCAAAATTCGACTTTATTGTGTTTGAACAATAAACAAGTATGGCACGGGTGCATTAAAATAAATTATAATTTAATTTTTTAAAT
>NW_019014577.1:557077-577410 GCF_000150535.2 Carica papaya
TTTTTATTAAGAATATGTGATAATTACGGTAGAGGTAGATGTATACTGGTAGGAAAATTGGGTAGAAAAGATGGTGTGACCAATGGAACGAGGGGAAAACTAGGAGATTAGGCATTTAATTGGATTTCTATACTATATTTGCGATTTGAATTTACTGTGCTGAGTTTGTATATACTCATTTACTATCACTTATAGATGAAGTAGGACCGGCGACTAAACTAGAGTTGCGTGCTTTCAAACCTAGCGTATAGTGGAGACAAAACAGAGAGTATGACTAGTAAAACGGAATAGTTACATAGTTGGTAACAAGTAACTCATTTTTGAAATGAGAACTTGTGAATTCATAAACTACTATAATAATAGATATACAATGGAGAAATTTTAGAAATTGAATAACTTATTTCAAGTATTTTTTATGTGTATGATCGAATTTGTTTATGAAATGATGCATGTTATGTGACGTATACTAACAGGGTTGAGGTAAAGCTGCTGATGCAAAAAAAAAAGAGGGCATTATAAAAAAAATCAAGAAATTGAAACCTAATGGTGGTGGGGTTTCCAGATGCGGTGGCTCCGCCGGTTCTCTTTTGCGACTGGGATTCCTCATTCCATCAACCTACAGAAAACAGAACGATGAATACAATGGTAAAAAAATCTCACAAAACAGGAACCGAGAAGGGGCTCATCGGAGGAGGTTGCAGGTTTTGGACCGTGGCGGCTCCGCCGGGCTTTACCCGCAGTTTTTAGTTCACCTGCCATTCGTTTTGTTTTGATATGGCCACAGAGGTGCTCGAAATTGAATTCTGAGCGAGTAAGATAATTTTTACCTTTTTTTGGCGGTCGGAGGTAGCTCAAGTGCAATGACGATTGTCGGTCGGCTTCTTTTTTCGGCTCGGGGGGGGGGGGGGGGTTGAGCGGGCAAGGAGGGGCTGGCTGCTAAGGTTCGGATTCCGTGTGATGATAAATATTTATACCCATCCCACGTTAATCTGGACCGTTTATCGCGATCAATTTCGTCCATCCGATCTTGCCTAAAGAGAAAATGAATCTAAACCGTTCGATCGCGCCTGAGAGAAAAATGGATCCGGATTGTTTACGTGTACGTGATCGATTCTGGACCGTCTGATCGTAGGGCACGCGGATCGCCAGCGTGGCCTCCCATGTGGCATAGATGTCAACGTGCTTTACCACACGACTTGTTCTGCTTCGTCGAGGTTGCTGACTGGGTAGTTTTACGTAACTGAACTTTTTTTATTTGCACTTTGACTTTCTTGATTCTAATTTTTTTTTCAAAAACACCAACAAAACTCAAATTTTAATCTATTTTTTTAAAAATTATTTTCAATCTCGTTCTTAATTTATTTTTTTTTCTCAATATAACAAAAATTAAATTAAATTAAATTATAAAATATTTTTTATACATTTTTAAATTGCTAAAATTTATTCCAGATTAATTTACGAGTTCGAATATTACATGTGTTACTTATTTTATTTAGAATAATAAAAACCTAAAAAGAAAATACACACTTACAATGTTGCTTTTTAATATTTTATTTATTTTAATTAGCTGACATAGAAATGTGCGAAGATTGTCTACTACTTTTTTCTTATTTTAATTAATATATAATTATATGTAATTACTCAAATTTAGTTCATGAAGCGACATAAAGTCCCGGACAAATCAATGGTTTAGACACCGTTAATATTTTATTTTTTTAATTAAAAAACATTAGATTAAATAATTACCCGTCATCATTATTTTAATTAAAAAAATAATTATAATAATAACTCAATAATAAATGAAATAGAACTCGTGAATTTTAAATAGAAATTAAAAATTTAACCACTATGTTAATATATTAGTAATCATAATATTTTGTTAGTATTAATTCTAATAATAATTAGATATATAGATTCAATAATATTGTTATTTATTTATAGAATAAATGAACTAAATCAATAAATTAACATCTCTGACTATGCACATTTTATATTTCTACATTTCTAATAATAATAATAATAATAATAATAACAAAATATATAGTTTAAATAATATTCAGATTTATTTATTATTTTTTATATAATTTTTTAAATTATTAACTTCAATCAGTTAGTTGGTGGGTCGACCAATAATTAAGTAACTAGCCCATTTTACCAAAAATTCACATTACTGCATATCCAGCCCGCGAATCAACCTTTTGGCTGCGAGGCTCGTCTTATCAGTAAACGAAATCAGAGTAACGTATAATCCGATAAAAGGATAGTACTATATCTAGGTCCAAACAGTAAGGTTATACATAGGAGCTGCCGTTGAAACTTTTAAGCTCTACGCACACGCAGGAAAAAAGAAAATCAGCAGCAGCAGTAGCGAGAGGGAGAGATTAGTTCAAAGAGGAGAGAAAATGGGGGGAGGAATGGAAACGAATAAGAACAGATTCATTGAGGACTGGAGCACTGCGAGAGAGAACCTCGAGCACAACTTCCGATGGACTCGCCGCAATTTTGCTATCGTTGGCTTATTCGGCATCGCCATCCCGATCTTAGTCTACAAGGGCATCGTCAAAGAATTTGTATTCACATTTCCCTTTCTTCTCTATCTACGCAAGATCGAATTAATTTTGCAGTAAATTTGTTTATGGGATCTATAATTGTGCTATTTCCATTTCGTTCTGATTTGTTGAAATCTTAGGGTTTGGAGTTTAACTGCTCGCGTTGATGTTTGGGGTTTCTAATTTTATGATGTTGGGAGGGATGTGTGAGTACGTGTGTTTTATGAGCATGACCAAAATTTTGATTTCCATGTTACCTGTTTATTAATCAACATCTTAGGTTGCATTGCATTGTCGGCTATGTCTGTAGAATTAAGGACTCGTCACTGGTGCGTGAGAGTTTAAAAAATGACATAGCAGACAAGATAAGGGGAAAGATGAGGATTTATGTCTCCATGTTGAAGCGTTTCTTCTAGCTTTGAATATAAGGTCTTTCAAATAAGTTCTTCTGCGACAGGGAAGGTGGTATTGACTATTAACTACCTTCTAGGTAAAGAGTTGACAACTATCTTCTCTTTCCTGATGTTTATGAATATCAAGCAGTAACCATTAATTAGCATGTATAGTTGATTGGATAACAAATTGTCTACTGGAGGAGGAAGTGCATGAACTCCTTGTTATTTGTGTTTTATACTTGCAGACAAACGATTAATCTATTTGCTTTTTTATTCTTTATTTTGCAATAAACTTTTTGTGTCAACCATTTGTGGATTATGTTTCAAATCCGAAGTGTTTTTAGCCGACATTTCCCTTTCTGTAACTGTTTATATCGTATAGTTAGTCTATTTCCCTTTCTGCAACTGTCTTCATGTTATAGCTTTAATCGGTGCAGTGATCAATATTGTTATTTAACTTAACCCCACAAAGTAGTGAAAACATATTTCGTTATAATTATTATAGTGAATGATTGTTAGTTTAAATGGAGGAGTCGGTATTTTATATTTTAGTCTATTTTATATTGCGGGAAGTTCTCTGGAAAAAAAGGACTCTGTATTGGCCCAAGTTCGAAGTTAAGTTGATACTTAATTATTTCTTGGCATGGTCCTAGCAAGCAAACAAACAAGTCAGATCTAGGTTATTGTTTGGGAGGACAATTATATGCCAGTTTGAAGCTTTTAATTCCTCACCCAAGAGTTAAGTTACATGTTTTTCATGTAATTGGTGAGAACTTGGTTTTACATTTGGGATCCTTCTGGTGTTTGTTTATTTGAGTGCACATAATTGAAAAACCTGAGTGGTCTAGCTATTCAAAACCCAAAGACGTGTTATTAGAAACTGAAAATTTGTTCCATTGTCTGGTGGTTTGTTTTGGGGTTATGCCCAAAAATTGATCATAGTTTCAACCATGTTGCTTGAAGATGATATTTTTTAATATTTGGTTCTTCATTAATTTGTTTGAGCAATTTGGCTTCAAGTTTTTGTGTAGTTGAGCTTTTGATCTAGTTACAGGGTTAATAGAATTTCAACTTCACTGTCTGTAACTTGCAGTTATTATAAATGATGAACCTAAAGTTGGAGTTAGAGGTCAGAGAGGAATAAGGGAGACTTTCTGCTTTTCTGTTCAATTTGGTATTTGATGTCCTTAGCTATATGTCCTCAAGGACTGTTTATAAGGTTTTTGAGTGTGGTTTGCTTGTTCGGGAGGATATTATTCTCTTTTTTGCCTTGAATTGCAAATATCTTTCTTAACGTATATTGTTCTCATCGGTTTTTGTGGTTAATTTGAAGCTTATGTATTAATTTGGTAAAACTGCAAAAGCAGCTTTGCTGTTATTGCTGGGTTAACAGGGTTTACCATTTTGCATTTTTTAACCTATTAAAGCTTGCCTCTTGGGGGGTTAATCCCCATGTGAGTTCTTCTTGGAATTGTTTTTTGGTTAAGGTGTCTAAGCATCTATAGTGCTGGCAGGAAAAGGTGCTTTATTTTCTATAAGGTATTGGACCACACTTCTTCGAGTGTCTCCATCTTGTGTTCCCTTTTCTGGTCTGTATCTGTCTAGAACTTTAGAATCATGGTTTCATCTCTCTGGAGACTGGAGAAAGTTATGAGGGGTTCTTTTGGTTGTGGTAGGAGAGTCTTCTAAGGATAGATGGAGGTGTATTATCAGTTGTGAAAGGATGACATTTTTGATGTAGCATAAATTAGGGTTGATTTGCCTACTAAGAAATTCAGGAAAAGTGTCGGTATTACACCTAGGATTCTTAGGTATCACGACTAAGATTTGATTGAGCCACCCAATCAATTATGAGAAATTCTCAAATATATTATTGAATATTTGAATAATTAATAAGTGAAATTATAAAGTTATTTATAATAATCTCTAAATAGCTTTTCTTAAGTAGAATTATATTACGAAATAGTAAACTAGTAGAATTAGGGATACTAATTCTAATGAGAAACTAATACTACTAATATTCAGAATACTAATAAGAATAGAAATCCTAAATTACTAAAACTATAATAATACTTCTAAATAATATAATAGTAGACTCCTAAGTAATATAGTTGTTTTACATTTAATATAATTACAATTTCTAATTTATATAGGAAATCTAGTGCCAGCCTATTCTACATCAATTTTCCTTTTGAACCTTGTTCATGCAGAATATTTGAGCAAGTTTGTGTTCACCCAAAACTGTCAGGATGCTAAAGTTGGGTCAACCACTCCATGAAGAAATAAAAAGAAAAAGGAGGGAGAAAAAAAAGAAAGGGGAACCTGTGAGGAAGGAGAGGAAAAAACAAGGGGAGGGGTGACCAAGAGAGTTGAAGAGACTAAAATTTTCAATTAATTATGATGGTCAGAGAAAGGGGAGTAGGAGAATAGGAGGAAGTACAGTAGAAGAATAAATAATAATCGGAAAAATCATATACTGAAATGTTTGGGGAATTAATGACCGAAAGAAAAGACAAGTTATAAGGGGTTACATGAACAGGTAGCATCCTAATGTATTATGTTTGCAAGGAACAAAAATGGCGGATTTTTCGGATAAGGTGATTAGAAGCTTGTGGTGGGTTAAAGAGATTGGGTGGCAGGTCTTAGTTGCTAGGGGAATCGCGGGAGGAGTTATTGTAGTGTGGAGTGAGGAAAAATTAAGGAGGTGCCTGATTGGGAAGGTTTAAAGTAGTGTAATAAAGACAAAGCTCCAGGGCTAGATGGTTCAACATGGGATTCATTCAAGAATTTTGGCACATCATGAAGGGTGATATAATGGAGGTGTTCAAGGAATTGCATAAGAACGGAACATTTGTTAAATCACTGAATTCTTCTTTTTTGGTTCTCATAGCCAAGATGGAAGGGGCAAAAAACATGAGAGACTTCAGACCTATAAGCTTGGTTGGGTATTTATTTTTATTTTTTTTTGAAATAAAAAGTGTGAAATAATATTAACATGGTACCAAACAATCGGGGGTACCACCCTTATACAAAGCTTTACAGTGTTAGTGAATCAATGACATGCCCAAAATCCACATCACTAATCATGTCATGTTCTAATAATAAAAACCCAAAATAATGCAATCACCTATCTTTCAAACTATACAAATCATTAGCTTTACCCTCAAAAGTTCTAGAATTTCTCTCATTCCAAAGAAACCAAAACAAAGATAAAAGAATTAGATTTTTCAACTTTCTCTCAACATGCATCCCATCCCAAGCCCACAATTCCTCCCTAATAGATCCAGCCATGACCCAGTTAACATCAATCATACTAAAAATAGCATTCCACAATCCAGGGGCCACGGGACACCGCAACAGAACATGCACATAGCTTTCCTCATTAGCCATACACAAATAGCACTGGTTTGGAATGACCAACTCCCTAGTTTTAAGTTTATCAATTGTCAAGATGCATTCTCTACTTGCTTCCCATGCAAAAAAAAGCAACTCTATGGGGAACTTTCGCCTTCCAGATCTGCCTAGAGGGAAAATCAAAACTTATCATGTTGTTTTTGTCAGTTAAGTGCTTGTAATAAGATTTGACTGAAAATACAACGCTCTTATCCAACTTCCACAGCATCCTGTCCTCCCCAGCAGACAACTGTTGAGCAGCTAATAACAGTAACAAATTTTCAAATTCACTGAGTTCCCAATCCTGCAGATTTCTCGAGACATTGATCAGCCATCAGCACAACCATTATTAATCTTGTAAGTATCCTGAATCAGCATATTTTTTGTCTGAGAAATGGAAAAAATTCTGGGAAACCTCATTAAACACGTATTATCCATCCAAATATCTTTCCAAAATCTGATTTTATTGCCCCTGCCAGCCTTCCACAGCAGATTCTCCAGAAAACTGGGCCACCGCATCAAGAGTTTCCTCCATAAACTTGTACCATGGGCTCTTCTAAGCCTTGTGACCCCACTGTTGTCCCAAACGAGGTCACCCCAACGGATCCAAACAATCTGTCTCCATAATCTGTCTTCCTCAAATAAATAACGCCATAACCATTTCCCTTGGAAAGCCACATTTAAATCAACAATAGACATGATTCCTAAACCTTCACACTTGATCGGTTTTTTGATTTCCTCCCATTTAACTAGATGAAATTTATGATTCTCATCATTGTCACCCCAAGGAAATCTGCATTGTATATTTTCCATCTTTTTAACAATATGCACTGGAATCGAAATTGTAGACAAATAATAGATCGGTAAGTTAGCCATGGTGTTTTTTATTAACGTAAGTTTCCCCCCTTTGAAAAGAAATTTCCTCTTCCAACCAGCCAACCTATTCTCACACAATTCCAAAACAGGTTCCCATGGAACACTGCTTTTATACTTAGCTCCCAACGGCAAGCCAAGATATTTAATTGGTAACTTGACTTCTCTACATTCCAAAACAGCTGCAAATACTCTCCTATCCCCTTCATTGCCCAATTTAATCTATTCAGACTTTTGAAGATTAATTTTCAAACCCGACACCCCTTGAAAGCATGGTAAAATACACCTCAAATGAAGGAGGTTCCTCAAATCAGGATGACAAAAGATTAAAGTGTCATCTGCAAATAAGAGATGGGACACATCAAGGGTGCTGCTGCCACGGCCAACACAGACACCTTTAAACAGTTGTTGTTCCCGAGTCTTATTCAACAACCTGCCCAACGCTTCCATAACCAAGATAAAAAGCAAAGGAGAAAGTGGATCCCCTTGCCTTAAACCTCTAGAAGCCGTCAAGAATTCCGATGGACCCCCATCAATAAGAACAACAAAGGATGTTGTTGTCATGCAAGTATGCATCCAAAGTCTCTATTTTGGCCCAAAACCAAATCTTTCAAGCATGTAATCAACAAAACTCCAACTAACATGGTCATATGCCTTCACCATATCAAGCTTTCGAATGATTCCCTCTTTTCTATTAGTCACAATATCATCAACAATCTCATTAGCAGCCATAACAGCATCAAGGATTTTCCTTCCCTCCACAAATGCATTTTGGTTGTCACTAATAATTTCCCCAAGCACCTTAGAAAGTTTTCTAGCCTAACTTTTGCAATAATTTTGTAAACACAGCCTACCAAACTTATGGATCTGAAATCACCAAACTCCTTAACCTCCTTCTTTTTGGGAATAAGAGCAATAAGGTTAGAATTAAGAGCCCTAACAAATTTACCAGTTTTGTATAGCTCCCTAAACATCTCAATAACATCATCTTTGATCACATACTAGAATTTCTGCATAAATTTCATATTGAAACCATCCGAACCCGGAGCTTTGTCCCCATTACACAGATCCAAGCTCTCCTTAATCTCCTCAGAAAATTCTATTCAGCCTTGTTTTATTGGTCTCAGATAATCTCCTGAAATTGATATCTTCCATGGTAGGCCTTCTCAAATGTTCTTCTTGATACAACTTGGCAAAATAATCTTTGGCAGCCTTTCTAATCTCTGTATTTCCAGTGACTTTGTTACCATCAACCCAGATTTCAGGTATAAAATTGTTTCTTCTCCTATTGCTGGCCATTATATGAAAGTACTTCGTGTTACGGTCTCCTTCTTTAACCCACCTTTCTCTAGACTTTTGTTTCCAAGAAATCTCATCGGCTTTGCATAGGTTTGCTAGGTCTAACTTCAGACTCTTTCTCTTCCCAGTCATACAGTTATCCAGCACACCTTCCCCCTCCATCAGATCAATCTCATTTATTTCCTGCACTATATTATTGAATGCCTCCCCTTCCTTTAATTTTTCTTCCTTGGTCCAGACCTTGATCACATTCTTAACCTCCTTCAATTTTCTAACCGATCTAAAACTTGTGTTGCCATGAATAACAGTTTTCTTCCAAACTTTTCAATCAACAAAACAAATTTCATGTCCGATAACCATCTATTTTCAAAACAGAAAGGAACAGGCCCCTATTGGATCCCATCCGTATGAAGACAGATAGGATAATGATCAGATGTGGGCCTTTGGAGTGTCTTCTGAATAACTCTTGGTAATTGTGCCAAAAAAAGCGGGGTTAACCAGAAATCTATCAATTCTGGAACATACAGGTTGGATCCTCAAATTTGTCCAAGTCCATTTTCCACCAGAAAGAGGGAGATCAACTAAATTCCAGTTTATCCACCAACTCCCTAAACTGGACAGCATCAGCCATCCTTATATTATTGTTGTTTCTGTCCTCTCCACATAGTGTCATGTTGAAATCCCCCCCAACAATCGAGAAGTCACCCCATTTCCTCCTATTATCTTCAAGTTCCTTCCTCAACTTCTCCCCCTCAATGTTGCCCCGACAGTACACACCAGTGAAAGCCCACTCACAATTTGAATGATTACTCTTAAATAAACATGATAAAGTAGTCTCCCCTTTAATCACCTCTAAACATTTCACATTTTCTTCATTCCACATGAGGATAATACCACCAACCGTACCAACCGCTGGGATACGGTGCCAACCAACCTCTTTCACCCTCCACATGCTGCAAACAGTCTCATCTAAACATCGTTCCAGTTTTGACTCCTGCAGGCAAACAATATCCAGCTTCCATTTTGCCAAACAACCTCTAATGATCAGCCTCTTGCCACGTCAATTAATACCCCTCACATTCCAAGAAATTATTTTACCAATCGCAAAATCAATAGGTTTTTTTCCCTCCCAGACTCTTCACCCTCTTCCTCTTCCCCTCATAGTTTACTGTTGATTCAAGTCTTTTTAATTCTCTTGGAGTACCCTCAACAGTTTTTTTCTTTCCTTTCGGCAGTATAAGGCTCATTTTCTTTTTTTCATTTCTTCTCTTTTCTATCTCAGAAAAAAATAGAAAAACTTGAGCTTTCATACATTCCATAGAGATCCCCGTAGCTTTACGGAACTTCTGAATATTTTGAGACACCCACAGCGAACACCTTGTCGCAATCCCGTCCTCGATTTCAATTCCATCTAAAGCTCAAAGCAAGAATTTCTTCAACTTCAGGATCCACCAATGGGACAAGCTCCATGATTTGTTCTTCGTCTTCATACAAAACCATTGCCTGACCTTGACCTTCGACCTCCTCTTCTCTGTCAGGCTCTTCCACATGGGATAGCACATTGTCGAACTTCTCTTCTTCATCTTCACTTGATTTCGCATCGCACCGCCCTGATGTTAGCACCTTCTCATCCTCCGTATCTACCACCAGCAGAGGATCTAGGGTTTCAGTCTCCGTATCTACCACCAGCATATTTTTCTCCACTTCTGTTTTCGACAATCCGGGTCCCTCACCTTTTAATTAATATAGAAAGTTTTGGTTAGGAAAATGTCCAAGGTATTGGGGTAAGTAATTGGGGAGAGTCAACATGTATTTGTGGATGGGGGGCAAATTATGGACACTGTGCTAATGGCAAATGAAGTGGTGGATGAGCTATTGTGTAGAAAGAGGAAGCGGGTTCTGTGTAAATTAGACATGGAAAAAATTTATGATCATATTTGTTAGGATTTTGTTGAGTATATGTCGAGGAGGTTGAGATTTGGTGAGAAAGGGAGATAATGGGTGCATGCTTATATGATTTCTACTTCTTTTGTCATGCTTGTAAATGGGGGTGCTTCATTTTTCTTTAGGGCAACAAGAGGGTTGAGGCTGGGGGATCCACTATTACCTTTTATTGTTCATTGTGGTTATGAAAACAGTCAATAGACTGTTACTGAGGACTTGAGAGATTGATGTAATCAAGGGAGTGATGGGGGGAAGGAATATTGATTTGACAGCAATAACCCATCTATTTTTTGTTGATGATACTCTTATCTTTTGTCAATCAGATAAGTAGATGGTACTTAATATCATGGGTATATTGTTGTGTTTTCAAGCGGTATCGGGATTGAACATCAATTTGAATAAATCAGAATTAGTGAGGTTGGGTGAAGGGAGGGATTGGGGGAGTTTGGCAAGTGTTTTGGATTGCAGAACAATGGAGCTTCTAATAAAATACCTTGGCTTTCCGTTATGTTTCTCACACAAAGATGAGAGGGTTTACAATGTTAGAGGAAGTATTTGGAGAACTGGGAAGCTGCCAGAGGAAATATCCTTACTATTGATATGTTGAAGAGGAGAGACAAGATTCTACTTAACAAATGCTATCTTTGTAGAAGTGCTGAGGAATCGTGTAATCACTTACTGAATTGCCCGACTATTTACAATATTTGGACAACTATCTATAGGATTATGACGATTAATTGAGTTATTACAGAGTCGATTGACAAGGAACTATGGACGTGGTCGCGTGTATGCAAAAAGAAAAAACTTTTATTCTTAGTTCCGCTAACCATTTTTTGGCTAGTGTGAAATAAAAGAAATATGAGAGTTTTTGAGAATATTGAAACTAATTTTGTAAAAGTTAGAAATAGATGGATTAACACTTTTTGTTCTATTTTGTTAGGTCATGACATAAAAGATTGGGAAGAGATTGGGATAGTCATCGACCACTTGACTGATATGTAATTATTTTGTATATGGGCAGTACTCCATTGGTATATTATCTATAATAATATACTTCTATTTTATTTCAAAAAAAAAAAAAGAACAAAGATGAGAGAGTTTGGGAGCTGATGATCAAGATGTTGAGAGGAGACTGACGGGGTGGAAGAGGAAGTTCTTGTCTAAAAGGGAAATATTAATACTGTTAAGGAGTACTTTACAAAATCTTCCTACTTACAATTAATCACTGTTAACAATTTTGGTGAAAGTGGCAAAAAGGTTGGAGGCAATCTAATGCAGATTCCTGTAGGGAGATGAAGAAGGGAGGAGAAAATATCGCTTGGTGAGATGAGAGGAGGTCAAAAAACCTGTTGCCTCTAGAGGGTTGTAGTTGAGATCCTTTGTTGAGTTAAATCAAGCTCTAGAAGGGTAATAGTTGTGGAGGTACTTGTGGAAAGGTAATAGGATGAGGAGAGGAGTGATTGATGCGAAGTGGGGGACTTGGGATTGGGGTGGGGTGGGGTTAATGGAGAGAGTGCTAGACCATTCAGGGCGGGGTTTTGGAGAAAGATGAGTAAGGGGAGACGAATTCTCAGGAGTGCATCCCATGGAAAGTTGGAAGAGGGAACAACATTTCGTTTTGGAAAGATGAGTGGCCCAAAGGGGGAAAGCTCAGTATTCAGTTTCCTCATATTTATGCCATTGCCCGGTGCAAAAACATCATTGTCGAGGAAGCGTACAGAGTTGGGACAACAACAGGGAATGGAACATCAGTGTTATTAGAAATCTTAATGATTGGGAAATTGAAGAATATGAGAACTTGCTTAGACTACTGGCTACCGTTTCTATGAATGAGAACAGTGATCAACCATGGTGGAAACTAAAGAAGAAAGGAAACTTCAAGGTCAAGTCCTATTATAGGCACCTGGTTAAACATAATGGAGATGTGGACAACTTTCTGGCCAGACAAATATGGAGGGTGAATGTCCCTCATAGAGTTGCATTTTTTGCTTGAGAAGCGGGTAGAGAATATGTATTGACCATTGATAAATTAATAAGGAGGGCTAAAATTCTAATGAATGGATGTTTTATGTGTAAAACGGATGCGGAGTCCT
This sequence comes from Carica papaya, assembly GCF_000150535.2. Next base: position 569,624 of record NW_019014577.1, read on the forward strand.
GTAATCATATTCTTTTATGGTGTTCGGTGGTCTACAATTTATGATCCATGGTTTATGGCTTTTTGGCATTAACTGGGTTATAATAGGCACCGTTTGAGATGGATTATGGGCTTGGGGAATGAATTAGTAGGGGGAGGGAATTTGTGAATCTCATTCCACTTTCTATCTTTTGGATCGTGTAGAAAGAGAGAAATCAAAGGGCTTTTGAGGGGGTTGAAGATGAATTTGACAGGATTAGGGATAGACGGCTACACTATATGAGATCTTTGTGGTTAGATCATGATATTAATAGGGAGGAGGATTTTGGGATTTTTATAGATATATTGACTGAATTATAAATAATTTTTATACATGGGTAGCATCCCTTGGTGCTATTGTATTAATATACTCGTTATACTTTTTATTTCAGAAAAAAAGTTGATAGATTCTTTCATCTATTCTGTTCAATATTGGGGAATGGTTCTTTTTTCTTTTTCTTTGTAGAAGGACCACTGACTGGGGGATCCTATCAGGAGTTCTAGACATGGACTCTGATATGTCAATGGTATTTTAGTTTTATGATTGGGATAGGTGAGAAAAGAAGTTGAGGAGATGAGAAGAGAGAGAACAGAGCTAGGTCGAGAGGAGAAAGAGAGAGAGTGTACTGTGCTATTAAGTCTGCAAAAAAAGAGTGTACTGTGCTATTAAGTCTGCAAAAATTACTTTCGATCGTCGCCTACAGCTTATTTATAGTTGACTTATTACACTTAACAACTTGCTAAATAGTCCCAACAGATCTGTTCAACTACTAACTGATGCCATTCAACTGCCATAACTGTAACAGTTTCAGCAGATTCTGTTCAACAACAAACTGATACCATTCTTCTTCCCACATTGACAGTTAACCTTTAAAATTTTACTGACAATACCCGCCCCCCAAAATTGCTGTTGGAGGAATTCAAAATCTTCCCAAGTCCGGTCTTCTGCTGTACACCTACTCCATTGAACTAAGACAATCTTTTTCCTTACCATCGTTGATAACTTGCCTGCGTTACAAGATGTGAGCAAGCTGGACAATTGTAGTTCCAGTAGAATCATAACCAGAAAGGTCTTCAAAGAAATCATGCTTTCTTGGAAATTTTTTTTTCAACAGGGATACATGAAAGACCGGATGAATCGTTGAAGTGTCTGGAAATTTCAACTTGTAGGTGACATCACCAATCTTTTGAACAACTTCAAAGGGCCCGTAGAAATATGGAGAGAGCTTGGAGTTGCGAGGACCCATAACAGAGATTGCTGAAAAGATTGGAGTTTCAATTTAGTCCTTTTCATGAAACTGTCTTTCAGTCTGATGCATATCTGCAAACTTTTTCATTCTATTCTAAGCTTCTATCAACTTCTGCCTTATCATTTGGCTCATCAGCTGCTTTTCAGCCATCAATTGCTCTACAACCTCCAAGGAAGTTGTGAATTCCATAACATATGTAAAATGAGGAGCCATATGCCCACTTGAAATGGGGTGAGTTTCAACCTAGAGTGGTTGGTAAGTTGTGTTGTACCATCATTCAGCCAAGGCCAACCATTTAGTTCAAACTTCAGGTTTTTGATGAGTCATGCACCATATATGCATGTCAATACACTAATTGAGGCGCTCAATCTAACTATCTGTTTTAGGGTGGTAAGTAGGTGAAAGATGAAGAGCAGTTCCTGTTAACTTAATAAATTTATGCCAAAAGAGACTTATAAAAATTTTGTCACGATCTGACACCAGCACTTGTGGAGTGTCATGCAGTCGACAAGCATGCTCCAAAAAGAGCCTAGCAATCCCTCGAGCTGTGAAAGGGTGGGGTGTTTTAGGCCAATAAAATTTTATCACATCTGACAGTCACTTGTTTTTTCGTGGTTAGGTGGCTTAAAGTGTTTGCTCTGGGTTGTTTTTTTTCTTCTTTTGCCATTTTTGGGTGTGCTTTGGGTTCGTCTCCCTAACCTAGATATCTTTATATCCAATACTTGGTGTGGTTTTGGGAGGAATAAGGTGCAATAAGGTGTTCTGCTGGGGTATATGTCTTAAGGTTAGAATGTAATGGTAGAGTATTCAAGCAATGAAATGATCATACTTTGGGCAAAATGTTGTCTTATTGCTTCACACAAGAACTTAGGCCACTCAAGGTTTATTTTGGGTCTGTCTTTGTCCACTTTGCAAAAAGGATCATTGTTAGTTTGTCTCAATCTCTTTATTTAGTCTCTTTTTGTTTCATTTTTGTTTCTTGAGTTTTGGCTTGTTCGTGTAACCTGGATATCTTTGTGTGGTTTTGGGAGGAAAGAGGGTAAGGTGTTGCTCTGGGATATAGGTCATAAGGTTAAAATGTAATCCTGGAATACTCAAGCAATGGTTTCATCCAATGAACATGCTGGAGAGAGTAATTTTATTTTTGCTGCCGTTTAGATTAAGGCTTTTGGTTTGTTTTTCAAGGCTGCCATTATCCACTTTGCAAAAAGGTTTTTTTATTTCTTTTGCTGGAGGATACCTTCTCTTCTGTATCTCGTTAAAAGGCTTTCTCTTATTTTAATGGTAATATTTATTCTTTTACAAAAATCAACCTTTTATACCTTGTCTTAAATTCAGTTTAAGAAAATGAGTTTCCTTTTAATTTAGTTGGGGGCCTATTATATAGGCTTCATAACGATTTTCCTTTGTTTTTATTTCCAACTTGCTAAATGAAACATTGGTTACTGTATCGACAGCATATGCAAGATGAAGATGCTGGCAGGCCATACAGGAAGTTCCTATGAGTTTTCTGCTGCCGAATGTGTACCGCAATAATTTTGAGCAAAGTGAAAGTGGGCTTTCCTTGGGACCACAAAAGTTTATCATTTTCTGCCAAATTAGGTGCTTGCTTTCATTGATCTCTAGCTTACAGTTATGTACTTTGGATTCTGCTTATTTTCTAATAATTTCGCCGTTGTTAATGTTGCAAGTTTCTGTTGCATTGCATTAGTTTGATTGTGCTAATACTTTGTTGGGTTTGCTTTCAATGAACTTCTGGAGCTTAATCACGAGTTCTTTCTCTGTGGCTGTCTGCACCTATTGACATGCAGATTTAGGTTATGTTTGGAAGAATTTCAGAATTTTTTTCAACTTATTTGTAAATATACACTCAGACTATGTCGGGAACAAAATGAAGATTTTGTGGAACCATTTGCAATTTAAGATATGGTTCAACTAATTACAAAATTGATTGATTTGTTAAGAAGTGAGATGGTAGAACTTAAAATATATTACTCTAATTTTTACTTGAATTTTCACAAGATTTCAATGGTTACCATCTTTGATTGTTTTAATTTTTATTAAGTGTAAATTTGTAAATGAAATTTATGTTCTTTTTTATTTATTTCAAACATAACCTTTAGAACAAATATGATTGAATGATCCAAGTCAGAAACTTATAGACATTGAGTTGATCCTTTTAATTTTGGGTTAAAAACTAATCTGAAGGGTTTGGTAGAATACTTAACACACAGTAGACGTTCAGAGTAGATTATGTTCATAAACTCCTGGTATGTCGCGATGACCTAATTATCTAGAACCAGAACCAGTGCTACTATTAGATTCATGTTTTTGATCAGTTCAGAATCAGCATGTGTAGATGAAGCTCTCTTTGCCTTCAATCTCCAAATGGGTGTATATTGCTGACCCATAGGATCAATGGTGTGTGTACAAAGATGTATCTATAGGCCCGATGGACCAAGCATTTGTGCCCCACTAGGCATGTCCACCATCTAGAGCCCTATTATTTTGAGTTCGGTCTGACGTGGTGCACCAAAGTTGGTATTAATAAACATTATTAAAATGTAAAAACTGAATTTGAAAGATGAAAGTAAATTAACAACTTATACACAATTTGATTTATATATATATATTTTGGTTATAGTTTGGTTATTAGTTTCTTTATATTAGTTTCAAATTTTTAATTTTTTATTATTTTTTAACAAAAAAAATTAAAACAAGTACACTTTAAAAAATAGTTTATATAAATTTCAAAACAATTTAAATATAAAAAATTATATGAAATTTGATAAAAGTTTTTTTTGATTTGTTAAATTATTTAGACATTTAAAATGAATATTTCAAATTTTTTCTTCAAGAAATGAATAAAAATTACTTTTTTGAAATATATATAAAATGTCAAAGAAAAAATTATAGTGAAGGAAAATATTAAGAACTAAAAATACGTATCAAATTTTATAACTAATTTATTAAGTTATTGTGAAATAGATTTATAATGTTAAAAATTTGATAATTTACTAAAAACATAAAAAGAAATCTGTTTGGAACTTCAATATGGTCAGAGGTTTGTTTGTGGAGGAAGAAGCTGACCTCATTTTGAGCATCTCGTAGAGCTTAAAAAGTAGGGAGGGATGGGTGTGTTTGGAGTCACTCGGGAGACAGAAAATATACAATAAAATCGGCATACCAGCATCTGACGGACTTCAATGCAAGTCATGTGGGGATATTTGTGGAATGCGAAAATCCCACCCGAAGTTCAGAACATCATGCGGTGCCAACTGAATAACTTCATTCTGGTGAAAATTAAATCGAATAAGAAAGAAATTGAAATTGCAAAAGAGTGCAGTAGATGCGACAAGGAGGAATCTATCCAACATGTTTTCTTTAAATGCGAATAAAGCCCAAGGCTATTGGGAGAAACTGAGTATGAATCCACAGGCACTACTTACAAGTAATGTATTCGGATGAATAGAACACCAGGCTAAAACACTGTCGGAGCGGATAGTGGAGGGATATTCTGCTGCCTATGGCGCATATGGCTTGAGAGGAATGAGACCCTGTGGATTGCAAAAATATTCGTTGATCAGAACTCCATCTTCCTATTGAAAAAATACATGCAAAAATGGAGACAGGCTCAGGAGATCAAAAGCACTGCCCCAAGTTTTACGCAGTGGCAAACACCCCCCTTCATGAGGTCTGAAAATGTAATGTGGATAGTACAATTTTTCATGCCTGCTTTGAGGCGGGATACAGAACAATTGTAAGAGACTCCATATGAAGAATTCTCAAGCAGGCTACAAGGTTATTGCTCTCCATATCTTGCCGAACTACTTGACTACCGCAACGCATTGCAATACATAAGTTCTAATACCGCTGGGTCGGACATCGTTGAGATGGACGCAGAGAGTCAGAAATACACTAACAACCATCGGAGAAAATTGTTGGAAATTTGGATTCATTATTAATAACTGTAAGTTTTTATTATCATTTAGGCCTAATATTTCTATAAGCTGGCCTGGCAGACAAGTTAATGGGGTAGTCCATAACGCTGCACGGGCAGTTCGTTCTCGTCTTTGTTTTCATGTAGGAGAGAACTTAACTCCCGATATTGCTATAATGTTTATTTACGATTTTGATTATTATTATTTTTTTTTGAAAAAATAATATCGTCGTGTTGACAAATTTTAAAATATAGATGCGACTTTCTTGGTACATGTAAAATAATTTTTTTAAAACAAATAAAAAACATGTTTTTTTTTTTACTAATACTCAATACAAATGTTATATCTTGATTTGAGGAAAAAGAAATTAAAGACTCAAACAAGTATAAACGTCAACAAAATATTTAAAAGAAAAAAAAAAATCAAATTACAAAGACTGAATTGTCCCAAAAAAAATGTTACAGTTTTGTGTAAAACAAATAAAAAAACTTGAACTGTCCAAGAGAATTACCATTTGAAATTAAATAAGATTATTTTCCCAATAAAATACAAGAGCCTAATGGGAACAGAGAGCCTAAGAAGGAAAAATCTCATACAGCATAATCTATATCTAACATACTTCTCACAGGTTACACTTCCTCTTTATAAGCCCAAAATACCTGGCAACCGGCTCACTTGCAAGAATCCTCGGCAGCAGTCCAAGAGAAAAAAGTAAAGAAGAAACCAGAATATGTAAAAAATTGATGATTGACACTGACCCTGTGTTTCTTTCACCATGTAAGTACTTGTCCAGCACTTCCTTCTTTTCTTGCTTAGTAACCTTTGAATGTGCTGTAATATGAAACAACACCTTCCCTTCCTGCTCAACATGTACCAGCAAACACCATTCGTGTTTATTCTTTCGGCAATAACAGGTTTTCATGCAAAACAATAGTAATAATATTAATCATAATAATAGTAATAATAAAGTGCTAAAGCCAAAATTTTTTTTAGAAAAGTCTAGTTAGCATCTGTGCATGTTTTTATTCATGAAAAATATGTTAGAGTGAATGAAGGTAAATTTTTTAGAAAATAAAATTATATTTAGGAAATTATTTTTAAGCATTCGTATTGTCTACGTTCATGTTTTCGTAAATAAACATGTCTTCATCTATCAAAAACCCATAACTTATATATTTTTTTGTAATTTTTGTTCATTTTAAGATGAAAATGTGTAATTTATTCAGTAAGAGTCTGACTAATTTAAACTGATAAAAACTGTCACAGAACAAATGACGGCATTTTTGATCTAGAAGATGCTAAATTACAAAGAGATGAACCTGTACGCTTTAAAATAGTGAAAGGTCACTAGAAGCAGATACTACCTTATATAACCAAATGAATGTTTGGTAGAAGATATATGTATGTATATATATATATATATTATTATATTTATTGTAACGGCCTCGGAATTTTTAAATGAAATATGTGTATTAAAAAGGTAAAATGCGGAAGCGTAATAAAAATTTTGATTAACATCCCTTACACTAAAACCAAAAACGTGTCCAAAGTATAAAAGAACAAACTAACTAAAAGAGAAACTCGAAAATAAAAGCTATAAATATAACTACGGAGTCTTCAGGCGTCCCCTTCGCCGTCTTCCTGCGGAACGGGCTCGGGAACAATGTCTTCCTGATATGAAATGATTAAATAAGAAATGAGCTACACCAGCCCAGTAAAGATATCACACTATCTCACCGTCACAGAGGTAAAGGTTGGTAGAAAACACAAAAAGACCAATGGAGCATAATTTACAACAAATTTTTTTATCAATAATAAAATCCTTTACTATCCACTTACCTCGGTGAAGTTCATAAAATAACATACGAAAGCAATAACATTATCATCATCATGAAATTATATGAACTGTATAACATAATACTTATCATGCCTTTTGCATTTCAATCGTTACACAACATATTTTTCCTCATTTACTAGCCTACTAGTATCCATGGGGATCCATAGGGGTCCCGCTACCCGTGAACCCTTAACACTTGTAATCAGATTCCAGGGCCGTCCCCATACCCCGTCCGGTATGGGCGCCAAAACTATAAACCTCAATACCCCGTCCGGTATGAGGGTGAAACGGGCCGTCCCCACACCCCGTCCGGTATGGGCGCCAAAACACATAAGGTCTCCATACCCCGTCCGGTATGGGCGCCAAAACTATAAACCTCAATACCCCATCCGGTATGAGGGTGAAACGGGCCGTCCCCACACCCCGTCCGGTATGGGCGCCAAAACACATAAGGTCTCCATACCCCTTCCGGTATGAGAGACCACAATCCCGGTAGGGTTCCCTACGGACCCGGTCCGTCTACCATCTCCCAGGATATCTAGTCAGGCTGACCACATTATACAATTATCAATTTACTTAACATTTCATTCCCATTTTTCCTCAATCAGCATCATCAAATCATACACAAATAAGCAAACCAGTAATTTATGCCAAACAAGACAACATACAACATCGGGTTCTCAGTCATTCAACCCATAATCAATAAAACAGTGATATATGCACACGAAACTATGAAATGAAA
>NW_019014577.1:624072-656645 GCF_000150535.2 Carica papaya
AGCCGATCGTCGTGCGCTGTGTGGCAGACACGCAGACACACGTCCATGCGGGAAGCCACGCGGGCGATCTACGTGCCAGCAGATCCAATGGCCAAGATCTCCTCCCACGCACACAGACGATCCAGAACCGTTTTCTCTTCTGATGCGATCGAACGACTAGATTTAATCCGATCATGCGACCCATACTAATTCCCTAAATAAGAGCGATCCAACGGATGGGGTGGACCATGTATCCCTGCACAAACGACCCAGATTGACATAGAGAAGGTATATAAGCATCGCATCCCAGAAACCTTAATCCGAATCGCACCTGACCCCACCGAAGAAGAAGAAGAAGGGCAGTCGAAAGGAAAACTGACCGCCGTCACCGCCGCCGACACTGGGGAGGTGAGTTTTTTCCCCTTTTCGCTTCAGAATTTGATTTTAAGCCTCCCCACACCCATATCAGAGCCAAAAGGCCAAAAGAGAAGCCAAAAATCGAGATTAGAGCTCGGTCGAATTGCCGCGGCTGTGACTCAAAAATTGCATCGGTGAGCCCGATTCTGCTTCCATTCCCTTTAATCTTTTGACTATTGAATTCCTAACATGTTTCTGGTGTAGGTCAACCGAAAGAAATCCTCAACCGCGAGAGAGGAACGGCGAAGCTGCCGTACCGGAGAACCCCTTCCCCGGTGAGTTTCAATTTTTTTCTTTTTTCAGCCAACAGAGGCCACCTAACCTTGAATTTTTTCATATAAAACTGACTGAAATTGGCTAGTTGAGAGGAGACATCGTCATGGGCGGCAGAGCCAACGCCGCGCCAGAACCCTAAACCAGTGGAAAAAATTTAAAAAATATTTATTTAAACCTTTTTAGGGTATTTTAGAATATGTGACGTGTATTTTTAGTTTTTGCAGAAAAAAACTTAAGAAATCTGGCAACCGCCGAGAAGTGCAATAGAAAAGGTGTTATTTCGAACACCAATCCGGGGTAAGAATCTCTCACATTTTTCTCCTATTATGGTTAATTAAAGTTTAATAAATAAGAACATTGTAATTTGTGAATGTTAGAAACTCCTAATTAATTAAATACAAGTCACCAGTAGAGCCGGTAATTGGTCAGTACGAAACTGCATATTTTACCTATATTGTTTATCTGTTGCTAGACTGTATTATTGTCTTACCACATGCATGTTAATTCACTAGTTTATTTGCCTTCTCATTCATTGATTTACTTAACCGTTTATCCATATTTGTGATTGATTTGAAATAAATACCATAATCACATTTTTCTTAATTGTTAAAGTTTTAATTTATATTATTTGTTTAAATGTTATTTTATTGATATGTAAATATGAAATGAGATGATTGTGTGCAAATAGTGGCTGGTTGACGATGTAAACATGTGTACAAAAAGCTTACCGGGTATAATGAAAAATATTATACGGACTCGTTATATAGGACAAACCCTACCATAGAGATTACCTCAGTCAAACAGAGCTGAGAAATCTCTTACTGAAAGGGGTTGGAAAGTATAATTCACTCTCATACTGTACGGGGTATTGAGGCAGTGGTACGTTTGACGCCTATTATCGGACGGAGTATGGAGGTAGTTAGTTAATTAATAAATTGTATGTTAGATCCACGTGTAGGGGAACCCCTATGGACCCTCAAAGGTATCGGTAGGTAAGTAAAAGGTAAAGTTGACTATTATTTTTTCTTGAAATGTATTGTAAATTGTTATCTTGATTATTGTTTTCGCAAGTCGAATTTGAGAACTTAAAAGATGAGTATAACACTTACTTTTTTTTAAAATAAATTTACTTAAAGATGAAAATGTCTTTATTGGTTGTTTTATGATTTTTACCAATATTTAGTTTTTCGTATCAGTTGTTAAGTGTTAATATTTTTACTGAACTAGTGTACTTCATCCCTCTTATTTAATCATTTCAAATTATAAAGATCAAGATCAAGATCTTGAAACAGTAAGAAAGTTAGTGACATGGTTGCCTTTCGCATCCCATCAAATTTACCCCGTAGATGTTGACCTTATAGGAATTTAATTATATTTTTTTATTATTTTAATTTTCTTAAAAGTACATTTTCGTAATTTTATTAGATATTTTAATTTACTGTGTAAGAAGTATAAAATCTAAACTCTCAATTACTTCTGCTATTATTTTATTAATTCAATAAATTTTATTTTATAAAATATTTTAGGTCTTTACGATAATTTTTATTATTTTAACAAATATATACAGTATATATAATAATTAACCCTTGTCAGTCAAATTTATTAGTGATTCAAAATGATAGCAATATATATGAAATAATTTATTGACCATAAATATGTATGTATATAATTTGGTGTAAGTGTTACACAGTGGCACATTATATAAACGTCAATTATTTTTAGAATTAATATAGTTATTTTTATGTTATGTATTTCGATTATGCATTTAATTAATATGATTCAATAGATATAAAAACATATTTCAAGTTAAGTTAAATTTAATTAACACATATTTTATATGTTATTCTTTGATTATCACGTGCTTAATAATTATAATAAATTATTTATTTAATAATATTTTAATTTATATATAATGAAAGCTATATCGCGGCTAAATCCGAGACTGTTTCGAGCTTTAATTTAGCCTTTGATCCCGGCAAATCTCCTCACTATACCGTCGTTTGCCTTCGTCGCACTTGGTCGTCGGTGTACCATTACGAAATTGAGATATGTTCATCTGAAATTGGTAATTGGAGTGTTTGCGGGAGCCCCTTCGTTGCGGCATGTGATATGATTTTCAATGATGCGTTTTTCTGGAATGGCGCGCTCCACTGGATCAACCGTATTGGGGAAACCATTCGCTTTGATGTGGAGAGACGATCCCTCGGGAAAATGCTGCAGGTTCCTACTCCGACTTCCGGGGGAGGAGGAGATATAAATACTTTTGGAACCATTGTGGCCCTCTCCACCTTATCGAAATCTATGGCGTAGGCGTTACCAAGTTCAATATATTTCTCATGGAGGGAGACTACGCCGATTGGGTTTTCAAGTACCAAAGGAATATTCCAGAAACCATTGCTGCAAATCCGGAGTTTCGCAGATCTCTTCCTGTTAAGTGCGCTAACTCCGAGTTGGCTTTTCTTTTACTCGTCAGTGGAGGAGATGAAGAGGACATATCACTCCTGCTACTTATTCCAGATATGATCGTTCTCTATAATGCCGGCAAAAATACATTCAAGAATCTTTGTAGGTTAGGCTGGTATGAGACGGCGGCTTTGCATTATGGATTTATGGATGCGTATGAATTCATTGAGAGTCTTGCTTGCGTGTGACGACATTTCTCTTTGATGATCTTGGATTTTTTGTTTTTGTTTAGTCTTAAATCTAATCAGTATAACAGGCCATGCAGGGTTTGTACTGTAGCTGCTGATTATCTTGTAGATATTAATGATTTTGCTTAGATGGGTCTGTTTCTGTGATTTTTCTGAATTTGGGTATAAGAAGTGAAATTTGTGGATATAAATTATGAACAAAATTCTTCATAGTTTTAGCTTCATGTGGCGTAAGAACTTCTGGGTGGGCTTAGGAAAGGAAATAACTAAAGATTCAAGGTGAATAGTTCAATTAAGATCTCTTCATTAAGGAATTGAAGAAGGGACGTGTGATCCGTTGTCTTTGTTAGGCTTCTTTTTTGCTGGTCACTTATAGTTGTAAGTTTGCAATGCAGAGATAGTGTAGTTTTCATGTGTTGGAAGTTTCAAACTTGGTTTATGTTAAACGGTTCCTTCTCTTAATTTCAATTCTTGAAGTATTGGTTTTTGTCAAAATGTGGATGATTAATATCAGAAATGAAACTCAGCAATTGTCTTTGTTATCCTCTTTGGTTTCTGCTGATTTCGATCAGAAAAATAAGCCTGTAATATGTTTTAAAAAAATCACAGTTACTTTACTTCTTGTTGTTAGCCCCAACATCATGAGAGCATTTGGTTTGAAAGGTGGGTCTCCTCACCTTTCATTGAATTGTGTGCTTTTATGCTATATATATATATATATGTGGCCTGGGGGGTGGTGGATTTTATGTTTAAATTAAACTATTGAATGCATATCCATGTGTGTTAAACTGGGATTTGAAATGTACGCAGCTCGTCTAGTTTTGACATGAGTAAAACCTAGGCGTTTCTTCGTGAGCATAGGAGAAAAAATGCATCAACTTAGGTGATTCTACTGAATATATATATATATATTATGTGGAAGTTTGGCAGAAAATCTGGGGGAAAGTATTTGGAATTAGTTACAAATATTTCTTTCGGAGGAAGGAAGATTGTGGTGTCAGGTTATTGGGGCGAGGTGGGGGGACTCTGCAGGGAGAGAGAACAGTAGATTGATGGCTAAGCCTCATGGGGTAGGTTTATGGAGAGGGATTAGTACGGGGAGGTCTCACTTCATCGAAGGTATCCAATAGAAGCTTAGGAGTGGCAATGTAATACTTTTAATTAATTTTAAAATTAATTTATAAAATTTAATTTTTTAATTTTTATTTAATATAAAAATTAAGAAAAAATATATAGATGATGAAATTAAAAATAATTTTTAAAAAATAGATGAAAATTTAAGTTATAGGAGTGTTTTTGAAAAAAAAAATCGAAAACTGAGAATCAAAATGTAATTTAAAAAAGATGTGTCAGCAGCCCCGACGAAACGGAGCGCGCCGCGTGGCAAGGCACGCTGGCACGATGCCATGCGGGAGGCCACACTAGCAATCCTCATGCCCGCGATTGGACGATCTAGATTTGTTTCCATGCATGTGGACGGTCTGGATTTGTTATTTCTTTAAACGCGATCGTACAATACAGATCAAATCACGATGAACGGTTCAGATTCATTTTCTATTTGAAAGCGATCGAACGATTCAGATCAAATATTGTAACGGCCCCGGAAAATATAAAAATGAAATGAGTATTTAAATATATCGAATGCGGAAGCGAGATCAAAATTTCAGTTAACATCCCTTACACGAAAAACCAAACAGACGTACTTAAAATATAAAAGGTTAAACTAACTAAGAAAGAAAACTCGAAAATAAACTATGCGTATGACTACAGAGTCTCTAGGCATCCCCCTCGTCGTCCTCCTGCGGAACGGGCTCGGGAACCATGTCTTCCTGATCTGAAATGGTTAATTAAGGAGTGAGCTACACTAGCCCAGTAAGAACATCACGGTATCTCACCGTCACGGAGATAAAGGTGGGTAGAAAACCACAAAAAGACCAATGGAGCATAATTTACAATAAACTCGTTTATTAACAATAAAACCTTTTATCAATAATAAAACTTTTACCATCCACTTACCTTGGTGGAATTTATGAAAACAATATGAGAAAAACAATAACATTATCATAATCATTGAATAATCTAAGCTGTAAAACATAACACTTATCACGCCTCTTGTAATTCAATCATTGTACAACATATCTTTTTTCTCATTTACCAGCCTACTAGTATCCGTGGGGGTCCATAGGGGTTCCGCTACCCGTTAACCTTTAACATTCATAATCAGTTTCCAGGGCCGTCCCCATACCCCGTCCGGTATGGGCGCCAAAACCATGAACCTCAATACCCCGTCCGGTATGAGGGTGAAACGGGCCGTCCCCATACCCCGTCCGGTATGGGCGCCAAAACCATGAACCTCAATACCCCGTCCGGTATGAGGGTGAAACGGGCCGTCCCCATACCCCGTCCGGTATGGGCGCCAAAACCATAAACCTCAATACCCCGTCCGGTATGAGGGTGAAACGGGCCGTCCCCATACCCCGTCCGGTATGGGCGCCAAAACCATAAGATCTCCATACCCCGTCTGGCATGTGAGACCACAATCCCGGTAGGGTTCCCTACGGACCCGGTCCGTCCACCATCTCCCAGGATATCTAGTCAGGCTGACCCCCATAATACAATTATCAGTCTACACAATCTTTCATTTTTCCTTTTCCTCAATCAGCATCATCAATTCACATTTAAACAAGCAAATCGTAATTCATACCAAACAGACAACATACAGTATCAGTTTTTCAGTCATTCAACCCATAATTAATAAAAACGTAGTACATGCACACAAATTCGTAAAATGAACACATCAAACCTCATTTTGCATTTAAAGCTGTAAACAGGCCAAATAACAGTAAATCATCAATCACACTAGACTCGGGCTCCATTAGCAACCTTAAGCAATTTCACACATGCGTTAATTCAAGAAATACTGTTTTATCATTTTGAACTTTAATACCGTGATAGGAAATAGGGTGAGGGGTCCTTACTTGTTTTCGGGATCCGAATACGATTCACAGTGCGCCTGCAGGCTGTCCCTAATTTTTCCTGAATTTTTCCCGGGGAACTGAAACACGCTAACAGTACCTGCACGTGTTCCAAAAAAAATCCAAATTAGGCCCAGGGCCTCTTTCGGCCCAAATCGCAACTCCGGCACGGCGGCTCCGCCGTGCTCCGGCGACGGCGCCGCCGCTGGCGGCGGCGAGTCGCCTCGGGTTGACTGTTTTCGACCGTTTTTGGCCGAATTCGGCCACACTCGCATTGGTCCTTGTCAGAAAACAACCCTAGGGCCCTCGGGGGGCCAAAAAATCACGGAAAAGCGGAGCTTACCGGCGGCGGCGCTCTCGGGTACGGCGACTCTCCAGCGAAGTTCGTGTTTTGGTGATTTGGCTTCGGTCAACCTGTAGAGAAAAGAATGGTGATCACGGTGATATAAAAATTGCATCGAACGGAGGCCGGGAAGGGCCTCGTCGGAGGCAAAAACTGAGAGGGGGCGCGGCGGCGCCGCTGGGCTTCGGCCGCGTATTCCGGCCGTTTGGCCGGGATTTCGGCTTCGATTTGGCCATAGGAGGAATCAGTGGGGAAAAACGAGTCGGGGGTATGAAATTTACCTCGATCGGCGGTCGGAAATTTCCCCGGTGCGGCGGCGAGTGGCGGCGGGTGGCGGCGGTCGGCCTCTGGTTCGTCTTCTCCGGCGAGCGGCTGGCGGCTAGGGTTTTTGGTCTGGTGTGGGGGTTCTATTTATAACCCCTTGCCTTTTGATCACAGCCGTTCGTTTCGTTTTAATCTGGGCCGTTCGTTTTTGATTGAATCTGGGCCGTCCGTGCGTTTGAATCTGGGCCGTCCGATCGCGTGATTGATCTGGGCCGTCGGATCGCACCCACGCGGATCGCCAACGTGGCTCCTTTCGGAGTGACGCGATCTTGCCACGTGGCAGGCCCCGGTTGGCCGGGACTGCTGACCGGGCCTGCTGACGTGGCTGCTGACGTGGCCCCTTTTTTTTTTTTTTTTTTTTTTTTTTTTTTTTTTTTTTTTTTCCTCCTCCTCCTTTCCGGGCGCTACAAATATAATGGACGACTCAGATTAAAATGAGACAGATATGAATACCTCACTTCACACCAAACTCTAACCTTAGCTGCAAGACTCCCCCCCGGAGAAGAAGAACTAGTTGCCGGGAAGGGATCCGACCACCACCAACCGCCGTGTCGGAGTCACCTTTGACCACCAAAAGAGATAAAAATTCTCCAATTCACTCAAAATTCGATTTTGAACACCCGATGGCCAAATAAGAGAAAAAAGACCGGCGGATGAGATGAAAACTGTCAGTAAAATCCAGCGGCGTCGCCGCAGGAAAAATAAAAAATCGCCTCCGATGAGGTCCTTCTCGATTTCCGTTTCGTGCAATTTTTCCACCATTATATTCACAATTTTATTTCCCATAAATTGACTAAAGAAAAATGCCCAATCGCGAAAGTGAGCCGGCGGAGCCGCCGCACCAGAAACCCCCGCTGCCGGTAAGCTTCTGTTTTTCGACTTTTTTCGGTCAAATGAGACCGTTTAACGTGTTTTCTAGCAAGGATGAGTACAAAACTGGCCGAAAACGTCCAGCCCGAGGTAAAATACCCTCGCGAGTGGCAGTGTCGTCGCCGAAGCACAGCGGCGTCGCCGTGCAAAATTCTGAAATTGGCCGGAAAGAGTTTCTAACACTAATTTTGGGTTTTTTAAGGTATTTTTAAGTACTTGGAGCGTGTTTTAATCTTCAAATAAAAATTTAGGGAACTTAGAGACCGCTAGTAGGCGCAGTTGAAAACTTAGCATTTTGGACATCAACTCAAGTAAGAATCTATCACCTTATTCTCTGTTATGTAATTAGAGTTTAATTATAAATAATACGATATTTTACGTGATTTAGAAATATCAATAATTAAATATTACTAATGGAGGCTGAACTGGTTATTTATTACTATTTGTCATATTTTAATTGATTGATTGATTTTACAGTTTTGAATACATGATAATATATTAGAATTTGTATGAGGATTCGTTTGTGTCCCTTGATGCATGTATTGCCTGTTTTGCATGGTTCACAATTAAATTGAGAAACTAGAAAATTAAATGTAAACAAAAAATTGATTGATTGACTGAATAGATAAACGATAGCCTTACTAAATATCTTGAGAGATAGTGGACAGATTGGGTGTATAGGAAACCCTACCGTGCCTCATACCAAACGAGGTATCGAGGATTGGTATTTTGACATTCATACTGGATGCAGTATGGGGACGACCCGTTTCACCCTCATACCGGACGAGATATTGAGGGATGATGTTTTTAGTGTTCATACCGGACGGGGTATGAGGACGGCCGGTTACTTGAAGATGTTAAATAAAGGTTCACGCGTAATGGAGACATCCCTATGGACCCCCATGGATACTAGTAGGTAGATAAAAAAAGAAAATTGTTGTTCTAGCTAATTGGATATGAGATTATGATATCGTTTGTGCTATTAACTCTATAGATCAGTTTTGAAAATTTCGCCACAGTAAGTGTACAGTAAATGATTTTACTTATGATAAATGAATTTACTTAAATTAAGAGCTCCATTAGTTATTTTCATGATTTTTACCAACCTTTATTTCTGTATCAGTGAGTAGTGTGACATTCTTACTAGGTTAGTGTAGCTCACTATTTCATTAACCATTTCAGATCAAGAGAACCAAGATTCAGATCCGGATCCACAAGCAAGTTACGAATAAGATTTTCAATTGTTTACTTTCATTTATTTCTTTGATTATTCATTATTATTTTATAAGGTTCATTTCCGTAACTCTATTGGGTATTTTGAATTATTGTGTAAGGAATGTAAATCATAACGCTATTATCTCGCTTTTGCACTCAATTTATAATTTATTTCCTTTCAAGTTCTAGGCCGTTACAATTGATATCAAAGTCTTGTTCTTCGGAACCATTCCTTACACAAAATCCTTAGGAAACACAAAAAATAATGGATTATCACTCAACCATTTCTTGTAAAATCCAAGTACAAATAGATGAGGAGAGGGACAACCCCACTAAATTGAGCAACTCGGGAGGATTCGCTTAGAGAGGATATGGACCGACTATTTGAAATGTTGGAGAGACTCATCGCTGCCTAGCAGGGCCGGGAGGAAATGAAGGAGCTACTTGACCCTCCCCCGCTACCACAAGTTGAGCCACCCCTGCAGTGGGAGGATCCTGAGCCACTCCGGTACGACCCTGCTCCTCCACAGTATAATTCAGCACCACCACAGTATGATTCGGTGCCCTAGCCATAGTACCATCCGGCACCACCACAATATAGCCCGATGCTCTAATCACATCACCCGGCACCATCACAGTACAATTTGGTGCCTCCACCGTATCATCCAGTACCACCACAGGGTCATCCAGTCCATCCCCAGCACAATCTAGTCTCTCTTCCACGGGACCCAGCTCCTCCCATGATGGACTTAAGCTACATTGAAAGCTATAAAAGATTAAACCCATCTACTTTTATAGAAGGATTCTCATTTGAAGAGGTCGAGTACTGGTTGGCTGAGATAGAGAAGGTTTTTACGACTCTTGGGGTGATTTCCGAACAGAGAGTTATACTTGCCACCTACATGCTGGTGGGAAAGACAAATTGCTGGTGACAACTCAAACAGACCACCATTTCCGTTCCAGTCACTTGGGAACAAATTCTTGGTGGCCTTCAATGCAGAGTACCTCCAAGAGCATCTCCGATATATGAAGGAAATAGAGTTTGCACACCTAGTTCAGGTGACATGACTGTATCAGAATATGCCCAAAAGTTCCTAGAGTTGGGTCGGTGTTCTCCTGAGAGTATGATGGATGAAGGCAGGAAGGCAAGAAAGTTGCAGTGGAGTCTCCGTCCTGAGATCAGACAGCAACTGTATGTATTCAAGCTCAGTACTTACTCGGCTATCCTGGCCAAAGCACCGCTAGTGGAGAGGACCTTCGCATTTTTCCTCCAGCAGTAGGGAAACACAGACCCTCAGTTTGACACCGGAGACCAGCACTTACTGCACCTGTTCAGCAGAACAAGAGATCTAGGTCATTAACTCAGGCTCCTCCTTAAATTCCAACAACAGGACGCGGCAGGACTTGTAAATACTGTGTCAAGGATCATGAGGACCGAACCTACTATCGCCTCAACAATACTTGCCGCATATATGGGAGTGTCCAACATTATGCAAAGGAGTGCCCGAGGAATCAAAACTAGGCCAGACTTCTTATCCAGGGTATGACTTACAAACTCACACAGCATGATACAGAAGCCAACCCAGACGTGATACAAGGTACGTACACTATCTGTAATCATCTTGCACATGTTTTGATTGATACTGGTGCCTCACATTCATTTATTTCACATGATTTTACATCAAATTTAAATGTACTACCTGAAATACTTGATTATGTGTTGTTTGTATCTACTTCTGGGAGTAGTACACTACTGGGGGAGGTTATATACAGAGCTCGTGTAATAGATATAACAGATATGAAATTGAGTGTGGACCTAATAGAGATTAACACGGGGGACTTTGATGTAACCCTATGAATGAACTGGCTAGCGGCGCATCACGCCACTGTAGATTGTTTTCATAAGAAGCTTGTATTCAACCCTCATAATGAGGAGTTATTTACAAATTAATAAAATTGTTTAACATTTGTTCCATCATGGTAAATTTTTCTATTATCAAGTGATTTAGTCGGGCTGTTTTCTCTAACTAGGCAAACATAAGAAAGAAATTTATATTCAAGAGATTCCAGTAGTCTGAGGCTTCCCAGATGTGTTCCCAGATGAACTACCTGGACTGCTAGTGGACAGAAAAGTTGAATTCACCATAGATCTTCAGTCAGACACCTAGCCTATTTCGGTTGCTCTTTCCAGCATGAGTTGTGTTAAGATGAAGGAGTTGAGAAAACATATAAATGAATTGCAGGATATTGGATTTATTCGGCATAGTGTGTCCCCTTGGAGTACCGGAGTCACATTTGTAAGGAAAGGGGATGGAACGTTAAGGTTATGTATTGACAACAGAGGATTGAACAGGGTCACGATCAAGAACAAGTACCCCCTCCCTAGGATCGATGACCTTTTTGATCAGTTGCAGGGTGCTAAAGTCTTCTCCAAAATAAATTTGCGTTCAGGTTACCATCAGTTAAAGATCAATGCATAAGACATTTCTAAAACAGCTTTTCGGATCAGGTATGGACACTATGAAGTCTTGGTCATGTCATTTGAACTAACCAACGCACCAGCCATCTTCATGGATTTAATGAACCAGGTTTTCAGACAACTCCTGGATCAGTTCATTATTGTATTTATCGATGATATCCTAGTCTATTCAAAAAGCAGAGAGGAGCACGTTCACCATCTGACTCAGGTTTTGCAGGTCCTTAGAGAAAAGAAGTTGTATGCAAAGTTAAGTAAGTGTGGGTTCTTCTCGAGTAAACTACCTTCCTAGGATATATCATATCAAGTGATGGAGTGTTAGTGAACCCCGAAAAGGTTGAGTTAGTGCTCGGTTGAGAAAAATTAACCGCGGTCAAGGAGATTCGTAACTTTCTGAGAATGACAGGTTATTACTGCAGGTTTGTGGAAGGATTTTCTAGTATAACTGCTCCTTTGACTCGGCTCACAAAGAAAAACGTCAAGTTCGAGTAGAACGAGAATTGTGAAAGGAGTTTTTAAGAACTAAAGAAGCGGTTGACTATCACACCTATGTTGGCCTTGCGGAGCGGGACATGTGGATATATAGTTTATAGTGATGCCTCCTACCTGGGGCTGGGTTGTGATGCAGCATGGAAAGGTCATAGCCTATAGGTCTATGCAGTTGAAGAGTCATGAGAGAAACTACATCACCCATGACTTAAAACTTGCCGCGATTATCCACGTCTTGAAGATTTGACGCCATTACTTGTATGAGGAGACCTTTAAGATCTATACCGACTATAAGAGCTTAAAAAAATATATTCACTGAAAAAGATCTTAACATGCATCAAAGAAGATGGATAGAACCCCTCAAGAACTATGATTGCAACATCTTGTATCACCCGGGTAAGAGCAACGTGGTAGCCGACACACTCAGCAGAAAAAGTGCAGGTATATTAGTTCACCTAATAATTTCAGAATATAGAGCAATAGGGGCTACACAACAGGTACAACTTTAGGACCTGAAGAGAGTCGCATGTTTGGCCCACCTCACTGTTCAACCTGAGTTGATTCAGAGAATAAAGGAAGCCCAATCCGCTGATTCCACCCTAGCAGCCCTAAAAAAAGATGCAGAACAGAGAGGTAATTCAGAATTGAGTCTCTGCCGATGGGTTGCTTAGATTTCAGGACAGAGTGTGTATTTCAGGTGACTGAGTTGAAAAAGAACATCATGACAGAGGCCCATAGCTCAAAGTTTGTCATGCATTCCGGAGCACTAAGATGTATCAAAGTATACGACCCCGATTTTGGTAGAACGATATGAAAAGAGATGTGGCCGACTTTGTTTTCAAGTGTTTGGTATGTCAGCAAGTCAAGATAGAGCATCAAGGCCAAGACGGACTACTTTAGTTATTACCAATTTTGAAGTAGAAATGGGAACATATCACAATAGATTTCGTGACATAATTGCCTAGGACACACTCAGGACATGATGTCATTTGGGTAATTGTTGACCGGCTCACCGAGTCTTCCCACTTCTCGGCCATTAAGATTATCGACCCTTTGGATAAGTTAGCAAGAATATATATTCGGGAGATAGTCAAGTTACATGGAGTGCTAGTGACAGTAGTGTCTGACAGGGATTTCAGGTTCACCTCTCGGTTCTGGTCTAGTTTTCAGCAAGCCATGAGAACAAATTGTCCCTTAGTACTACATTCTACCCTTATACCGATGAACAGTCAGAAAAGACGATCTGTACACTGTAGGATATGCTCTGAGCTTGTATTCTTGACTTTGTGGGCCATTGGGATGATCATTTACCTCTAATAGAGTTCGCCTACAATAACAGTTACCAAAGATGTATCAACATGGCTCCGTACGAGGTGTTATATGGCTGTCCATGCAGATTGTCGATCTGTTGGGAAGAAGTAGGTGATAGAAGATTGTTTGGTCTAGGTCTCGTGGAGGAGACTACGACCAAAATAGTTATGATCAGAAAAAACATGCAGATGGGTCAGAGCAGGCAGAAGAGTTATGTGGATACCCGGAGGAGAACATCCCTATGGACTCCCATGGATAACAGTAGGCAAATAAAAAGGAAAAGTTGTTATTCTGGCTAATTGGATATGAGATTATGATATTGTTTGTGCTATTGGCTCTATAGGTCAGTTTTGAAAATTTCGTTTCGATAAGTATACAATAAATGATTTTACTTATGATAAATGAATTTACTTAAATTAAGAGTTCCATTAGTTGTTTTCATAATTTTTACCAACCTTCATTTCTGTATTGGTGAGTAGCGTGACATTCTTACTGGGATAATGTAGCTCACTTTTTCATTAACCATTTCAGATTAAGAGAACAAAAATGTAAATTTAAATCCACAAGCGGGTTGCGAATAAGATTTTCAGTTGTTTACTTCTATTTATTTTTTTAATTATTTGTTGTTCTTTTAGAATGATTATTTCTGTAACCCTATTGAGTATTCTGAATTATTGTATAAAGAATGTAAACCCTAACGCTATTATTTCACTTTCGCACTCAATTTATAATTTATTTTCTTTTAAGTTCTTGGCTATTTAAGACAATATCACTAAATTTTGGGAGGATGAGTGGATTGGGAGGGGTAATCTTCAGGTGAGTGTATTGGGCGGGGTAATCTTCAGGACCAACTCACTAAATTTATAACTTAGCCATTAAAAAGAATATGATAGTGGAGGAGGTGTGGATGGAAGAAGTGGATGGGACATAAATCTGAGTAGAAATCTTGATGATTGGGAGATTGATGAATTTACTAGACTACTTAAAGTTCTTGTTGATGTGCATTTGGAAGCTCATAAGGATAAAGTTGTGTGGAAATTCAAGAAAGATGGTATCTTTATAGTTAAATCCTTTTACAATCACTTGTCCATAGTGGCAGCGACGACATGAATTTTTCCGATAGGCAAATTTGGAAAGTCAAGGCACCATCATGAATTGCTTTTTTTGCTTGCGAAGCGAGTTGGGAATGTATCCTTACCATTGATAAGTTGATGAGAAAAGGGCCACTTTATGGTTAATGGTTGTTACTTATGCATGGAGGCTGCTGAATTATGCAATCATCTCATTCTTTGGTGTCTAATGACTTATAGTTTATGGAATATGGTGTATAGCATAATGGGCATCAATTGTTGAAAAATAAACTCTGAACGTGAGATGTGATTGGAAAAAAGTCTAACTTTGTAAAAATTATTCTTTGAGTGGTGTAGAAAGAGAGAAACAATAAAGCGTTAAATAGATGTGCGAGTGATTTTGGTGATAATAGAGATAGGTAGTTTTATACTTTTAGCTCTCTAATTCTGGGGTATGATGTAAATGGGTGGGATAATTTTAAGAAGGTTTTTGATGTGCTAACTGATTTGTAAATTTTTTGTACATGGGCGATGGTGCCATATACTTAATATATTTATTTTTATCTCAAAAAGAAATCTAATACTCATTTGATAACATTGTTTGGTAAGTAGTTCATGTTGGTTAGTGATTATTTCAAGATAAGCTTTTGACTCGCTACATATACATACATATATGATATGTATATATATATATATATATATATATATTTGGGTTTTCATACTAGAGGGTATGTAGTTCCTCTTGGTTTAATGGTTTACATGAAGACGCTTGTCATTATTTTTTTTTAATAATATATATAGCTTTAATTGTGAGGTCTTTTAATGTTCTTTCTTTTCTAATAATAAAAAAATTAATTTATAAAGTTTGGTATTTGTTGCAATTTCATCTTTAATGTTTTTTCCGTTTTAGTTTTAATTTGATTTTTAATATTTTCTATTTGTTACAAATGTTTAATTCTATAGTATTTTTTAATAAAAAAAAAAGTTAAAATAGTTACATTATATTTAAATATTAAAAATTTAAAAAATAATTTTAACTAATTAATTAAATTAATAAATCAATAATAATAAAAATGTGTCTAATATTATTGTTAACTATTAAGTTTGTTAATTCAGTTAATTATCTAAAATTATTTTTTAATTTTTTTTAAAACATCTAAATATAATCGAATTATTTTAATTTTCTTATGTTACAAAATATAAAAAAAATAGATATTTAAAAAAATATTAAATATTATTTTCATAACAAAAATATTAATAATTAAATTATAATAAGTGTTAAAAGACTAATTCAGTAACTTACTTTAAAAAATTATTTTGTTGATTAGAGATGTCATAGTCCGATATGTTTTAATTTTTTAAAATTTGAAAAGATAATAACAATATCATTAAATATTCTTTCCAAATCTAAATTCATTTATTCTTTAAAATTTTAAATAAAGAGTGAACCTCGGCTTGACAATAGGTAGATAGAGTCCAAATTCTGCAAGTGTTGTGGTCCTCGTTGTCCTCATCGTGTTGTTGGTGATGGCAATGCAGATTGGCTGCGGCTCGTTCCAGTAGCCTCAGAGAAAGGTTATTGGGGAATTCAGAGTGGGGATGGGGATGGGGATGGGGATGGGGATGTCCTCCTCATCTAACTACTTTGGTTCTCATTCTCTGCTAATCAAATTGGAGTTTCCTTAAGTGACTTACAAAAAAAATTTTATAAACAAACAGGAAACTAGGGCCTTAATGGAAAGCTTCGGCCTTGTAATCTCATGAATTTCTTTAAGAACCCTTAGTGGAGTTGAACATACAATCACTAAAGCCTAGATGGGCATCTAAGCAATTGATCAATTCTCTTCAGACATCTGTACACAAAAAAGAAAAAGAAGAAGAAAAAAAAAAGAAAAATTATATATATATATATATATCATTTATCTTACCCCGACTGTTGTCGCGCCAATGAAAGGTGAAACGAAAATGGCGAGCTCAGTTTCATTAGCAGTGGTAGTGTTTAGAAACGAAAATCTACTTAAAGAAATCCTCCGACGTGTTTTCGCACCACAACTTATCCGATTCAAACTGGTATCCAAATAATGATTCGCTCTCATCTCCAACACCCAATTCTGTTGCTGGCACGCTCGCTGCAATGCTTCCCCCAAAGCCTCCGGAGCTTTCATGCGCAGGAGATCGAACGAAATAGAATTCATCTCCTTCACCGAAAAAACCAATACATCCACTTCCAACCCTCTCGATTTTGTCGATGATCCAACCGGATTGAAAATTTTGCAATAATGCGATGGCTTGCTGCTTTGTTCGAGTCTGGTCAAAATTGGCTCCACACACGACTACTACCTCTGCAATCTGACCATCAGATGGTTCTCGAAGCTTTCTCCTATCGCTGCTAAATCCGCCACCAATTTGGGCGTTAATTTAGCCTTTGATCCCAGCAAGTCTCGTCACTATTAGGTGGTCTGCATTTGTTGTATTTTATCGTCAGTGTGCCGTTATGAAATTGAGATCTATTAATCTGATATTGGTACTTGGAGTGTCTGTGGGCGTCCCTTTGTTACGCCATATAATATAGTTTTCGACGATGCATTTTTCTGGAATGGCGTGCTCCATTGGATCAACCCTATTGGGGATCCATTGGCTTTGATATGGACAAACGATCTGTTGTGAAAATACCGCAGGATCCTATTCTGGCTTCCCAGCGGAAGTGGAGGTATAAATACTTTGGGAACCATCGTGGCCCCCTCCACCTTATTGAGATCTATGGCGCATGTGATACCATGTTCAATATATTTCTCATGAAGGAAGACTACGCCCGTTGGGTTTTTAAGTACCAAAAAGATATTCTAGAAGCCATTGCTGTAAATGCAGAGCTTCGCACCTCTCTTCCTGTTCCGGTTGGTTACTCCGTGTTGGCTTTTCTTTTACTCCTTAAGTGGAGGAGATGAACATGGCATATCAGTTCTCACCCGAATTCCAGGTATGATAATTATTTATAATGCTGCAAAAAATACATTCAAGAATCTGCGTGATTTAGATTGGTATGGGACGATGGGTCTGTGTGATGGATGACTCGATGCGTACTAATACATTGAGAGTCTTGCTTGGGTGTGACGACATTTCCTCTTTGATGATCTTGGACTTTTTAGTTTTGTTTAGTTTAGAATTTTGAATTTTTCTTATCAGTATCACAAGCCATGAGGGTTTTATATTGTAACTGATGATTATCTTGTTGATACTACTAATGCTGGTTATATGGGTTTGTTTTTGTGATTGTTCTAAATTTGGGTATAAGAAGTAAAATCCGTGTATAGCTATTATGAACCAAAGTTCTTCATATTTTTAGATTTATGTGATGTGAAAACTCTTTGATGGAGGTTGAGTGGCTTAGGAAAGGAAACTTTACTAAAGATATATAGGTAAAGAGTTCAATTAAGATCACGGGATTAAGGAACAAAGGGAGACACACTTGTTACCATAAACATTGTTTTTAAAAAAAAATCTAGTTGATCTACCAATGAAGAGTGTTACTGTATAGCCTTGGAGTATCATGACTCATAAATTTTGGAACATTCTATAGCTATTTAATTAATTTTGTTAGGAATCACTTAATGTTTAGCTACTGATAAGTAAATTTATTATGCAAAGTTATCAATTTGCTCTAGAAGGATTATCTCAAGAAAAAATTTGCTCTAAAAAGATAAAAAATTACAACGAATTTTATGATGTCTAAGAGTCATTGTAGTAGCTTACAATAAACGTTTGATTACCAGCGCAATATTCTTCTGATGCTTCTTCTTTGTTGGTCAGTTGAAGTTTTGACTTAGCAGTGCAGAAATAGCTTTGTTCTCATTTTCAAGCTTGTTTATGTTGAATGGTTCATTCTCTTTGTCATCCTCTTTGGTGGTTGTTAATTTCAGTCAGAAAGGTAAGCCTATAATATATTTTCTTTTCATTTTTCAAAGTTTTCTTACCCTTGTGCTAGTGTTAGGAACACAAGAGCAGTTGAAAGGTATAGTGGGTGTGAGGTTGTGCTGTGGGTTAGATGGATGAGTAGCAATTTAATATGATTGTATCCACATTTGTGCTTTCTATGTTTATTTAAACTATTCAACCATTTCCATGGGTGTTAAGGTGGGCTTATATATCCATTTCTGGTGAAAGTAAACCTAAGCATCTCATCGAGATCTGACAAGAGTAAACCTAGGCATCTTTTGTGAGCATAGGAGAAAAAAACTCATTTCTCATCTCTTTGTATATCATGTGGGTCATTTGAAAAAAAAAAATCCAATAGTTCTTTTTTATCTAGATTTTTTTTTTTTCTAATTAGGGTCAGGGAATGTATGATCTGTTGATCATGGTTCTCTATCTAAGAGTTGCTTTTAATTCTGATGAGGATTTGAGAACTATAAAATTTTGACTGATTTGTAACGCTTACGCGTGCTTGAATAGCAGCTGTTTAGTGCCTTGTTAATGTTGATAATTTCTTTTTGCTCCAAAGAAAGTATATGAAGAAAAGAACATAGCATTTTAGACCAAGTACAAAACAGTATAAGCTATACTGCTTATGGAAAGGTTAATTTCTTGTGCTTGTTGAGGAGTTGCGAGGGTTGTAGTGTCAGGAATACATAGTTGATGTATTGATTCAAGCGAATCTTTAATGGAATGTTGTGTGGTGAATCCAGATGTTGAAATCAGTAGAATTGACTCTAGTTGAAGATTTATGTTATTTATTTTATTTTAATTTAATTTAGAATTTTGTTAATTTTATTTTATTTTAATAATTAATTTATAAAGTTTTAATTTAATTTAATTTAATAGAAATAAAAATAAAAATAATAATAAAATGGGGTAAAATTATTTTTGGAATTTAATTGAAATTGAATTTGGGAAAAAGTTGTGAAAATTTAGATTATGAGGGTTTTTTTGAAAAGAAAATCGAAAACCGGAGGTCAAAACGTCATTTAGAAAAATAGTACCACGTCAGGAGCTCCGGCCAACCAAGATACGCCGCGTGGCAGGGATGCTAATGCGGGAAGCCACGTGGGACGGAGACACGTGGGCGATCTGCGTGCGCGCGATTAGACGGTCCAGATCTGTTCCCACGCGCACGTACGACCCAGATCAAAGGCGCGCGTGGATGACCCAGATCTCACGCGTACGGACGGTCCAGATTTGATCACGCACGGACTGCCCAGATCGCATCGTGATGGACAGCCCAGATTTATTTTCAATTTAATTACGATCGGACGGTTCAGATTAAATCATGATGGACGGCTTAACGTTGTCTGGTGATGGTATTTGACATCACTTAACGTTGTCTTTTTTCGTTCTTATTTTGCAAACCAAACAGGTTGTATGTTTATATTTTGGTTCGATTTGTAATTTGAAAAAGAAAACTAAAAGTAAACAATCAACATAATACATATGAAATTCTCGTAAGGCATGAAGTTTACTCTAGTTTTGCAAAGTGGGCGGTTTTTTATTATTTGTCAAAAATTTTTTGGAGAAACTGTAATTTTCTTATTTCTTTTTTTAATAAATCGATATAATTGTATTTCCGCATGTATATGGATATGAACCAAACCCAGTTACATCTAAAAGCATTCATTGATTTGGAATAAGATTAAACAAAATAAGAACGAAATAAAATATCAATTAATAGTAGAATTTTGAACTAAACTAATATTATTTTTTGTTCTATTTAAAAATAAAAAATAAAAAATAAATTTTATTTTTAATTTCTTGAGTTCAATGTAGTCCTATTTTTAAGTAAAATATATGTCTCTACCTATGTAATTAAGAAAAATTAAAAAGTTAAATTATTTAGTAAATAATTCTTAAATAGTTGTTAGGATTAGGTAAACTACCTCAAATTAAATAGCTTAGTAATTAAGGTAAGAGTTTTATTTACAATAAAACGGGTAAATTTCACAATTTAGATTAAAATCAAATGAGAAAGTGCAAGTTATGGAAGTTTCTAATTTTCTCACATTTTTTAAATGGAACTATATAATCATTTACTTATTTGATATTCCAATAAATATGATCTTTATTATGTCACAGTAAATAATTTAACTAGATTTTATTTATTTTTAATTCAAAATGAGAACTTTTAAAGCATGTGATTATTTGCTTTTTAACCATCTTTTGCTTTTTGGAAAAAAGTATAATCAACATTACTTTTTATAGTAAATATTTTACTTGAATATATATATATATATATATTTTTTTAAAAAAAAAAATTAAAAACTTAGCTACTTTTATTTAATAACTTAAACCTATTTACAATACCTTTAACTATGATTTTCATTGTTTTAGCGAATACATAATTATTAATCTTTATTAGTCAAACGGTAATTGATAATTAACATTATTAATAATTCAAAATAATATCAATATATATGAAATAATTTATTACTATAAATAGACCATACGATAAAATAATCACGTGTTGCCAAAACAAACACGTGACGTAAATAGTATAATCATTTTTACAGTTAAATTAATTATTCAAAGTCTTTTAAGAAATCATGATTACATATGAAAAGAATATATTGGTATGGTTGGTTGGAATTTTCATATTGGAAGGACACCTTTTTTAAGCTGTACGTCTTTTCATATCTAAAACGGCATCGTTTAAAAGAAACTTTATATGAAATTACGCTTTTACCACTGTTACCAGTATTACTTCAACACGTTAAAAAATGACCTGTTTTTTTCGCCTAAAAAATAAAAATAAAAAACAGGTATTTTAAGACAGCTTTTCTCGCCATACCCGTGCAGGGGGTCCTTCTGGTAATCGAGGGGGGGAGATTGAGATAGAGAGAGAGGGAGAGGGAGAGAGAGAGAGAGAGAGGGAGAGAAGAGAGAAGAAGAAAAGAGGAGACACAAGACGCAAACACCCAACGCCATTGAAAAGAGGTGAGAGATTCGATCTGATGCTGACAGCACCTCTGTCCCTTTCCTTTTCACACTCATGTTTTGGAGTTTCTGATTTCAATTCTCTTCTGGAATCTGGATTCGAAATCGTAATGATTTTCCTCGGTTTTCTCAACTTTAGCTTTTCGTTTTTCTTCGCAATTCTGTGAGTCAAATTCTATTTCGTTTTCAGTTAATACTTCAGTTATATATTTCTGTTCAGTTCGTGTTTATCGTATACTTTTCCTAATTTTTCTGGTTTTCTGCCGGACGTATAAGAAATTATATATATTCTGGGTGGGGTGGCTGGTAGGGTGAATTGAGATTTGAAACACAAGCTGCTATCATCTGATTTCAATATTTCTATTCAAATTTGTGTTTCTGAATTCTTTTTTTTAACTGATTCTCCAATTTTCCTAGTGGTTTGGTGGAATCCATCCCTTTTTTCTTTATCGTTTTGGTTTTTCACATTAAAGAAAATGATGAATTTCGGTTCGGGACACGTGCACGTTGATGCTGTATTCTGATAATTGAAGGCCGATGTTCTCATCTGGTTTGATTCAAAATGAAAATAGTTTCGATTACCTTCTTCATTTTGTTGTCTTAACTTGCAGGTTTTGTGTCTCTTCTAGCGAGCAAAACATAAAATATACTCTCTGAAAAGAAGAAAAGAAAAATCGATAATGGAGTATGAGAGTAACAGTTGGATTTGGGATGGGGTCTATTACTGCCCACATCTCTTTGGTGGACTAATGCTCACCGCTGCCTTGCTCGGGTTGTCCACGAGCTACTTTGGTGGGACTGGCATCTTCTCTTTACCTTATATGTGGTCTGATTTGGGGCTCTTCCACAAGAAAAGACGTGAGAAGAAGCGCATTCGTGTTTACATGGATGGCTGCTTTGATCTTATGCATTATGGCCACGCCAATGCCTTGAGGCAAGCAAAGGCTTTAGGTGATGAATTGGTGGTTGGTGTTGTAAGTGATGAGGAGATTATTGCTAACAAAGGCCCCCCTGTCTTGCCCATGGAAGAAAGGTATTCTGAATTTTCTTCTCTGTCTATATTTGTTTAGTCTACATGTTTAAGTGCATGTTTTTGTTGTGATTTATTAATGAACTGGTGTAGTTGAGCTGGAATATGGTCTTAGTTCCAGAGCCAGTTTTTGTACATTTTATATGTGGAGCATGCTTGACTGAATATTGGAACCACAAAAATTAGTTAAGTTCTTTCATTAGTTACATGTATTGCTCCAGGCGTGCAATCATTTTGATTCACAATGTTCTTTGACTAGAGGGCAGCTGTCCAACTGTTAAAATTATCACTGAATTGATTGGAAAGTCTATTAAAATGTCTCAGAAGCTTAACTGTAAAACTTGGAGGAAGAAAGACGGGTACTTGTAAAAAGAATTCAACATCATCAGCCTGCAGTATTGACTGGACTTTGTCTTCCAATGTTTTCTTTAAGCTACTATTTTGACATAAATACTGTCACTTCTTTTTAAGCAATATTGAACTTTATGTGGTCTAAAAACTTACAATTTGAACTTATTTAAAATTTTGCACCTAGAAAAAAAGCTTCATGGTGTTATGACGAACGGACCTTGAGGAGATGTCCTCTCAAACTTATATGAATTGCACGGCCAATGAAGAAATTTCGGTCGTTTACAATTGGTTACTATAAGTTTAAATCATGGCCAGAATTTTTAAATTTACCTGACAGATTCAGAGGCAAATATAGCAAACTTGACATGCTTCCTGTGCTGTTTTTTAACAGTTCACCATTTTCAGCTTCCTATTTCCATAGGTCTTAGGCTAGCCAATAATAATTGATCTGATTTGTCTCTAGGCTGGCCCTTGTGAGTGGACTGAAGTGGGTGGATCAAGTTATTGCCAATGCTCCATATGCAATTACTGAGCAATTTATGAAGACTCTATTCAATGAGCATAAGATTGATTACATTATACATGGTGATGACCCTTGTCTGCTTCCTGATGGAACTGATGCTTATGCTCTGGCTAAGAAAGCTGGCCGCTACAAGCAGATAAAGCGCACTGAAGGTGTCTCCAGCACAGATATTGTAGGTACTATTGATTAGCTATGCCAATTCAATTTTTTTTTTCAATTTCCTTTTCGTTTGGACTGGGAAAATAACACCATTCATTTGTTGAGAAAAGGCAGGATTTTGTTCAGCACGACTATTCTTTTACTTCTTAGGGTTTCTATAACAAGGGCTCGAATTTATTAGACTCTGAGGACAAGTCAACATAATTGTTTAGACATGAGATGTCCTTAAGCATTTTCGGGTTTCGGCATTGTTTAACATGTCTTTGTTTCTTAACACACATGCTAATTATTTTTGTTTTAAATTACTTCATAATTTGTCTAAATGCAGGGAGGATACTATCTTCTGTGAAGGATGTGGATTGTTGTAAAGAGCACAATGATGTGCCTTTGTATGAAGATCCTCAGAAGGGAAGCCAATCCATGGCTGCCCACATCTCTCATTTCCTGCCAACATCTCGAAGGATTGTGCAGTTTTCAAATGGGAAGGTACTCCATCCTCAATTTTTAAAGCTAGAAATGGATAATTTAGCATCCCACTTTCAGGGTCTTTCCGAATAGATAGTAAACTTGAAGGATCATTCTTATACCATGTATAATTGAACCAGCCCATGTTCGAGCAACTAGTGTTATGGAGATCTGTGCTGTTTGCATTAATTTGGGTTTACACAAAACATAATCTTTCTTCTAGTTTTATTTCAGAAAAAAAATAATCTTTCTTCTAGTTCAGTACAAGTATAAGCACTTTGGTTACTGGAATTTCCTATTAATATTTAAGACAATATATTACATACAGGATTTTGAAGATAAATTACCATAAATTAAAGTCAGCAAGGATATTTATTAGTGAAATAATCCCTTTAAGATAGTTTTGGGGCTTATGATTGGATATAAGCATAGTGGAACAACATAATGTAATAAAAGATAGTCTGAATTGAGACAAACAACTGAAAGGAGGAGCAACTGCGTTCCTTACGTTTATTCTTCTGATCTTTTTCCTCTAGTTTATTATCCAAGAGCTAAGTTGCTAATATATATTATTCTGAAGTTGCATTAAACTTTGTTAGTCTATTGTAAATTCGCTCCCGTAACTACCTCCATAAAGAGAATTGCCCGAGTCTTCTTGTCACCGCTCTCCCCCTGTCCTTTCGTTCAGGTCCTTGTCGAATTCTCTTTTTCACTAGTAAGATTTATTTTTTTAATTCTGTCTCAGGGGCCTGGACCAAATGCTCGTGTGTATATATCGATGGAGCATTTGATCTTTTCATGCAGGGCATGTGGAGGTATTGTTGTCTTTTAAAATTTAATCCTGCAAATAATTTCTTGCTTTCCTTTTTAGTTTTTTTTTATGGGCCCCCAAATGGGGCTATTAATTGCTCGAACCTCTATCCTCTTGAGAAAGAGGGAGACATAATCACCTAACCAAAGTGAGTTGGTTCCTTCTTAATTATGTTTTATGATTTTCTCCCATTTTGAAATGCAGGTTAATGTGATGTCTGTTAATGCTATCAATCAAATTTATCTGTTAATGTAGTCATTTTATTCTCATCATTGTTCTCTTCTTGAGCATGGAATGCTATCAACTGTCTCACCTGCTTGAGATTTAAGGGTTCTCTTTTCCTGTTTGAACAAGCAGTTAGTTTGGTTATATTATGTTGTGGATGTAATTTAATTAACTGTCTTTTGTTGTTTTGCCTTTTAAAAAAAAAAAAAAAATATTCTTTCAAGTTTTACAGGTTAGTGAAAATATGGCTGTTTTTGTATTGTTTACCTTAGAACTGGTGAAGCACCAAATGCCATTGGTCAAGTTAAAAATTGAAGTATCGAATGAATTATTAGTAATAATTGATTTAGAATGTTAATCTTTTATCTTTTGCATATGGAGGAAATAGTACAGTTCTCTTACTCTTTCTTGAGTGGGTAAGGAACTTTTAGTTTGTTATTTCATTGCACTTTACCTGTCACTGGTTAACCTTTTTGGCTATGCAGATCTTGAAGTGCGCTAGGCAGCTTGGTGACTTCTTGCTAGTTGGTATCCATACTGATCTGATTGTGAGGTATGAATTTAATTTTTACAACATGTTTCTTATTTCATCCTTTTGGAAGTTTTGGCTGCTTGCAACTGTACGTTAGCCTTCATGATTGAAAGGAAAATAGTAGGAATAATTCTACGTTTCTGCTCATGCAGTGAGCATAGAGGGAAGCACTACCCTATCATGCATCTACACGAGCGTAGCCTTAGTGTTCTGGCTTGTCGGTATGTTGATGAAGTTATCATTGGTGCACCTTGGGAAATCACAAGGGACATGGTATGCTATTTATTTTATTGTTTAAAGTGTTTCTCAAAGTGGATGTATATACATATGTTCTTTTTGAGCCGAAAGCCTGATATATATAATCTGTGTTGGATCCTCCATTCCTCATGATAAGTATACCATGTTGCAGGTTAAGTTCTAGGCGAAATTATTTTTATAGATTTGGATGGATCACTAAATGCTCAACTCTCTTCATGGTGTTATCCGTATTTGTTACAAATGAAGTAGAAATTATATGCAAATGCAACCCTTTTAATCAATGTCGTAACTTTCCTGCTAACATAATATATATTGATTTAATCATTCTGCTAAAACAATACTGAAGGCAACCTGGACGTTGATATTTCATGACTTGTGCTACATTAGCAACTCAAATTATGGTTTTTACTTATCAAAAAAGATAATGGGAGTCCTGAATTTTTCTTTTGTCTTGGCATGAGCAGCTCACAACTTTCAACATCTCTTTGGTTGTGCATGGGACAGTGGCGGAGACCACCTCTTTGTTGCCTGTAAGTCTGTTAATTCTTTTTCTTAAGAATATTTTGATAATGTCTTCAACAATGGATCTAAGCAAAATAGGTATGTTTCATACAGGGTGAGGCGGACCCATATGCAGTTCCTAAGAGTATGGGAATTTTTCGGATGATAGAAAGCCCTAAAAATATAACCACAACTTCCATTGCCCAAAGGATAGTTGCCAATCATAAGGCTTACAAGGTATTTGGTTATCTAATTTAATGTTTCTTCATACTGAGTCCCAATAGATTCACTGGGCAGGTGAGTTTATTACCAATCAATCAAGGATTCATTTTTTGCCGTCAAAAAACTTTTAATTGCAAATAGTAGCCCCTAACAAATCTTTATTATAGCTAGCTCTATGATTACCTGAATATAGGTTGAAGCCCTTTATCTAAGTCATAATTAATTTAGAAGGATGACTTTTTGATTTTCTTGGAACCTGCCCATCGTTGCAGATCTAAGAAAAAAAGTAAGTTACAGTTTAACCCTTGTCATTTGATCTTATTAGGACTCAATTCTGTGTTTTTATTTGGATGATAAATGAGTGCCTCATTCTTTAAATTTTGTCATTCTAAATTTAGTAGTATTTAGACTATTATTTTATTGGTTTTTAATTTTCTCGTTATTCTTGATGAGTTTAGTTTTGAACTTGTATGTGTTCATGTTTAGATATCATATGCATATTTTTTCTAGAGAACCAAGAGATCTATGTAAACTAACAAAACCCTAAACCACGGGTACTGGAGTATCAGAAAGAACTGTAGGAATTAAATTGCAACGAGGCCAAAAAGGTCAACCTACCTTTTCATAAAAAGATCAAGTGTAGGTAGAGTATGATGCTTACAGTTTCTACTATCGCTTCCATCTTTTGGGCAGTGCTTATAGCATTATGTGATTCAATTTACATTGTAGAAACGCAATGCGAAGAAATCAATGAGTGAGAAGAAGTATTATGAGGAGAAGACATATGTAGCAGGAGATTAGAAAGCACAATAATATTGGCTGGCGAGCTTATTACACTATCTGTTCAACCTTAACCTGAGGTAGAGTCTTTTGTCGTTCAAGTTACAGACTAGGTCCTGTGCTTGATGTTGGAGCACTGACTGCACAAGGAATCGGAATGTTAGAAGTATGCTCTCAGGGCCTCAATGACCATATCTATTCCCATATATTGATGAAATACTTTTGGAATAGAGATGTGAATCTTCAGTAATCTGTCGAAATAGTGGAGTTTCACATTCTTGTAAACTATTTTAATTTTTACTTAATATTTTTGAGGCATTTTTTTATTGATTTAATCTGGTGTAACCGTGTGGCTGTTTGATCTTGTTAAGTTTCTCTTCATTAATGTGTTTTTTTTTTTGGTCGGAAATAAACCAGAGAGAGTGGCAACAAAAGGTCGATGGCAATTTTTGAGTCACTTGTATTGCAATTGAGAGTGTAGAATTGAAGTCTATGTACTTTGTTAGAGATGGGAGTGGTGAAATATGGTCCAACCTGAAGTATGTGTCACATAAGTAAACCTCTAATTTGGGTGCAGCTAGTAGTAGTAGCAATTACTTTGTAAAAAAATTTACAGTTCAATTTGTTTTAACTTTGTTCTTAACGAGATTATTCATCATATTCAAATACACAGAATCCAATATACAAATATTATTGTTGAAATTATACGATTATTTTTCCCCTATAGTTGTTGAAATCAACAATTATTGTTGTTCTACTGGTGTTTTAGTTGTATACATAATCCGCACACATTATGTAACGTCTATTTTTGCTTTTTATTAATTTTATGATTTACTAAAAAACCAAAATGTTCAGATAGTAAACATTAAAGGTGGCCCTTACGGATCTTGATGGAGCATAAGCTGCAGTAAATTCATGGTGTAGAAAAAGCCCGAAGAGTGCCCCACAAGATCACGTCCTCTTAACTTTATAATCCGGTCTGCGTTAATAGCCTCTAAAACGTTTGGGCCCAACCAATGTCTTAAATCCAAATCAAATTGAGGCAACTGTACAAGGCAGCTAAGCGCCAACCAACAGCCAAAAAAAAACAAATTCAGACAACCATTAAAGAAAATGCCCACACTCCATAACATTTCAATCCCACTATCACTCTTACCATTGAAGCAATAAGTCATACAACCCACTCATCCAAAATGGTATTGACAATTTCCAAGCTGAGTCCCATATTTAACTACACTTTTTTACAATGACCTTGGCATTTGCTTTTAAGATTCAGAAATAAAAAAACATAAGGAACTCTTAGCTAATTCCATTCTCCTTTCGGATCCTTCTTGGTGGGGCTTGGAGATTCAGAAGCCAAACAAACCATGGAACTCTGTTGCTAATCCTACTCGCCTTTCCCATCAGCAAGGGCAGTATTTTTTGCCCCACCCAGAACTTGTTATTGGAACCATGTGATCGGAGTGGAGGTGTTTTGAGGAGGAAGTGGCATCATGCAATGCTGTTGTGGCCATTGTAACCCTTCATTACCGCTCATTCCACCAAATTCATATGCATTCTGCATTGGCAAAGTCGCATTATTGTCTTCTTCTATGTCCATAGTTGCTTCCCCAACTTCGTCCGCCTCCATCAACTCTGGAGTCTCTGTTTGGGACATCTCTGTGCTTTGCGTGTAAGGAAATTGAGAAGGAACCCAAGGAACAACAGCTAAACATCCATTGCTTATCCTGTTTTTCTGTTTGTATCTAGAGGTTTCATCATCATCTACTGATTTTCCCTCATCGGAACAGGCAGATCGAAGAAATTCATCTGCAAAACATTGCAGCAGACAACTCGGTCAGTAAAAATTCTGCAAAATACTAATCCAGCATTAAAAGCTAACATCACATGTTTGAATAATAGATAACTAGGTGGAGTATAAGTTACAGTATAGCACCAAAAAACTCCGTTTAAGCAAATATAGAAAGCATTCAGATTGAAGGCAATTGAATCGAAAAAGATCACTCTCATGGCAGAAATATATAAAGACTGCTGATCGATAAAAAAAAGAAAAAGTTGCAAGGGAACCCAGTTCATCAAAGTGAGTTGACATGAGCTGTGTCTATTACCAGACCAAGATTTAAACTTATGCACCAATATATCTAGAATCTCTTCGGATTGAACAATATACAAATGGCAACTTGAGAAGCCATTGTGCAATGTGTACCGACGTAATGAAAGAAGACGGTTCAAGTCCACCAACGAGATACACCAGGCTCAATACTACGTAAGAAGTAACTGAAAAGGAAGGTTAAGTCAGTTATGGAGCTTACTCTTGAATTCGGAAATGACTAATGGATCAACAGAAACAGAAACATCAGAAGGCGAATAGTACAAAGGAGAGTTAGCAGGGTTGAAGAGAACAATGGCTCTCTCGTGGTTGACTGGGACTGAGTTCAGTTCCGTTCCCGTTACTACACCTCCATAAGCCAGCTTTTCTGGAAGAGCGTGCTCCTCTTCCTCCATTATTGGCGGTAAATCCGCGTCCTAAAAAATACAACAATGATGATGATAAGGAAAAGCCTGCCGTTGCTTCAAATTTTAAGACATCGGGTTTCGTTGAAAAAAAAAAAACAGTAAACAATTCCAAACACAAAGCAGGAGAAAGTGAGAGACTGTACCAGGCGGCGAATCTTTCTAGCAGGAGAAGACAAAGAGAAATCGGAGAAATCATCGTTAACTTGGTCAAGATCCTTCCTCTTCAGCTTCATAGGCAAGAAGCCACCTCCCGCCATGTTCTTATAACGAAATTCCCAAAAGATCAAACCCTAAATTCTCAACAGACCAATTCTTGCGCGCTCGATCTACAACAGCAAGAAGAGGATAAAGAGATACAGTCTGGATTAGATGATCAAGAGAAGCAGAAGAAGAAGAAGAAGAAGAAGAAGAAGAAAACCTGCCGGTTACAACAATGGAAACTAGCGGAGGAGTTAAATGAACGCTGAAGAACGGAAGAAGAGCTTTCTGTGACTCTCCAGAGAACTCCAGAAACACGTCAACCCCGAATTTTCTTTCTTTTTTTTTTTTTTTAATTCCTAAAAAAACAATTACCTTCATCATCCTTTAATAATAATAATAATAATAATAATAATAATTAAATTTAACTTGTAATTTATTTTATTTCATTAATACAATTCATAAACTTTTGATTTGCAAATAATTAACAATTAAAAATAATAAAAAATAATCATTGTTATGTCTATACTTCTATATTATAAATATCAATTCAAACTGTAAAATACACAAATAAAGTTGTAAATATAAAATGATTTACATAATATTGTGATGCAAATAATAATTTAACTTGTTTAGATTAATAAATCTAATTAATTATAGAAAGTACATTGTATGATGGATATATATTGGTTTGTCTTAGCAATTTAATGAAAAGCATAATATATATATATTATCAAATCATTACATTAACATGTAATATATAAATTATCAAAATGTTGCTACAAGATTCAAACATAATAAAGAAATTATTTATACTGTATTATAATTTATTTACATATATAATAAATATATAAATTATATACTAAAAAGAATTACTTAGAAATATTTTATTGTTTAAGTACAATGCTTTCTTTTTTATGGTTCAAATATAACCAAGGCAAAGTATAATTTTACTTTTATAATTTAATTTTGTTAAGTTCAAATATACATATCTTATAGTTCCAACTCTATGCTATTTAATTTTGTATCATTTTATATAAAACACACTAATTTTTTTTATATATATATAAAGATATCGACATATGTTTTATCTTTTAAATATGAATACATAAAATTGAATGACAGATAAATTAAAATTGAGAAAGAAAAAAAAAAAAGAATTCATAAGATAATAATTAAAAAACTAATCATTTTCAGAAAATCAACATATTGAACTCTTACAAAACAAAACAAAACAAAACAAAAATCATAAAATTTAAAGTAAAACAAAATCCAACCACATCAAACAATTCCGTACTTTGCCTTTCAGTATTCTTTTCCATTTGCTCTTCATGCTTTGGTTTGACCAGAAGCATATAACTTCATAAACATATGTTTACAGACTGCATAGAGGTATACATATGACATTCTCTTACTGGCCCCTCTTGAGGGTGATACAATTTGCAAGCCTTTTGAAATGAAGCACAAAAAAATTTACTTCTTTGAATCAATTATTCTCGCAAAAGAATAATAAGGCACCGACGTAGATATAAACGCACATATATGTTCATACTTTAGAGCTTAAGCTAACTATTTTCATCCGGTGACAAAAATAGAATGATGGAAGAATAACTAAGCATAGGATAGAGGTTGGCATCTAGAAAATGAGCATATTGTCTCAGAGCAGTCTCTCTTCCCGGAACGTCACTTGAGAGAAAATCAAATGGCGGAGGCTTGCTAGTGTCTACCAAGGGCTCCCACCGGTAGCCAGGCCGCTCTGGTAGTGAAATGGTGACGGGTAAATGACTCGTATTGAATGCGACATAGATTTCTTTCTTCACAGAGTCAATCTGGGGAAAAAGTGTAGCAAGGCTCGATCAAATTATTCAACTGGAAACAGCAAGTATGGAATTCTAGGATTTGGTCATAGCACCTGAGGTCCATATGAACCCAACTAAAAGACATGCAGCCAAGTCGCCTCACAATAACCACATCTAGACAAAGCCTCATAAATCTAGTTTTGAGTTTAGTTCAAATTTCAATTCTATTTAGTACAAATAAGAATGCAATAAATATAGAATAAATATTTATGACTATGATATTCTAATTCTAATTCAGTTTTATGTCGAATACAAATAAGTTATTTTTGTGATTCTTCTCTTAACAGGAGGAAATATAAATCAATAATTGTTAATTGGACATATAACTGAAATTAATTCAAATAAACATCAAAATGTAGATTATGACTAAATTTTTTATGTAGTAAACAATTAAGTTTTAGAAGTAGAATGAGAATATAATAAATTTCAACCTAAATACCGGTAAATGATATCGAGCTACGAAAGGTCTGGGACGTAAGTGGTCTCTTGGCCAGGGTAGAACCACCTAAATTAGACCAACCTGGCGCCACCCTCTTGGTCTGGCCAAGTTGTAAACTAGCTTTGACATGTGCTCTTCCCTCACTTCAAAGCAAAATTTCCCCTAGCTATGACCTTATTTCTATTTCAAAACCAGACTGCCAAAAATGTGTTCAGTAGGGCCTATGTTTTTCATGCCATCCTTCACGGTTACTTATGTTCAGTATATCAATGTCTAAGAAAACTTGAAGGACAGATGACAAAGTTACCAGGGTAAATGCAACAAATCGACTTGTTTCAGACCAATCAGCATCCCAGGCGAATGACCATGCCACTGCAGTCGCTCTG
>NW_019014577.1:657172-681615 GCF_000150535.2 Carica papaya
AGGTCAAAGATAGACCTGGTATAAATTAGGGCTCCCACAAAGACATCCGCAAAAGCCCCAGAAAACCCATCAGTACCTTTGATGAACTGCCGCACTATGTCACGATACTGAAATGGACAACAATATGGATTTTCATTAACAACAATAACTGAATCATGTCAAAATTTGCCCGAGGATGTTTATATGGTCTAGAAAAATAGGAACTGTGCTAGAGGTGAAAGCTATGTAGTGAATTTATCATTTTGGCTGTAATGGTAGCTATTGAAGAGTGAAATGCAATTCCAGGACAATTCAAACATTCCATATGGATGGTTAAAATGTCTCAGAAGGCAAAGCACTTTCAAGCAATGTAAGAGAACAGACATCTGTGCATCTCTTCATATTTTAACAGATCTAAAATGTCCTGTTTCATAACTGCTCTTGTTTTTCCCATTATCCTGCTTCTTCTCTATCTGCTGAATATTTTTTTACATGAAAAAAGTGAAACAAGTAGTGGATGATTAACCATCTGATAAAACAAAGTCACCATCTGCAGTTTTGTAAACTATAATAATGGAATTTGAGTCTCCTTATTCATGTTTTAAATCTTACGCTGCTTCCCTGCTAATATAGGAGAAAAGATTGACTGATATTACATAAAATTCAACTTCCTGTACTAACCTTCCCATTCCATTCCGACCAAATTCTCCAGTGTGGAAATGAACCAACTTGATACAGACCACCTGTATCCCATGCTTCAGCGATAAGCTACTTGGAAAAAGACAAGATATTTGATTAGAGAGGTGGCACATTAAAGATATTGCCTGGAGGACTGCTGACTGAAAGCAAGGGTATAGTAACTTAATTCATCAGAATGATAACATAATCCGGAAGCAGAGTGACAACAAGCAGGAAGTAAAATACCTTTACTCCATGGAGTATTCGATCATTGCTTATCATGTCAATTAATGGAGGGCAGCTGAGGGGGGAACCGGTTGTCAGATAATCTCCTTCTATCTGATTCCCATATACATTGATTGCATCCCATAGACTGTTGAGAAAGAAGAACTTAAATTGAAGAAGAAACAGAATAAAACCCAAATTACTTGTATTAGTTCAGCAAGGACAAAGAAGTCAGGTGGAAGATCAGCAGATACCTGCTACTTCTGGTCATAATAGAAGCAAGATCAAATCGAAAGCCATCCACATGCATTTCAGTTACCCAATATCTGTTTTACATGAAAGCAACACAGAATTTCAACTCCATGTCAAGAAAAAAAAAAGAAGAAGAACCAAATAAAAAAGAAACAATCTCAAGTAGACAATTCTACTTAAACTACCTTAGGCAATCCACTATAAACTGACGTACAACAGGATGGTTGCAATTGAATGTATTCCCACAGCCAGAATAGTTATAAAACTCTCCCTGTAAAATAAGAGACAAGATAGAATTCACAGTAGTAATGCATTTTAGCAGTTAACCATCAAGATGACATTGCATGTCAATTTCATTAAGTGACATAAAAACTAATATTCTCAGATCCATTTTAGCAGGTAGTAAAAGTTTGCCTAATTAAAAGGGATGTGTTTTCACTACTTCACCAATATAACTTTAGCTCTGCACAATTTTCAGCTCTTCTAGTTGAATCATATTCAGTGAGTTCCACGTTGTAGTAGAAGTTTGAAAGAAGCAACACTTGTTATTCTTTTAATCTTTTTTTTTTTTACAAAACTTATTTTAGAAGCAGAAGCAAATAGAATGGAGAAGCACAGCCCTTTACTAACAAAATGCCAATTACAACAATAATCTCCAAATTATTATTAATTTTTCTTTAAAAAGCAGAAACAAACTCAGAATAGTTACTTGAGCAATACCTTAGGTGCAAGCATGTAATAGACACTATTATCAACACCTCTGAAAGAAAGAATGGGACCTTTCTCATTTCCTTCAGCTGTGTGATTGAAAACAACATCCATAATAACCTGCATAAGCAAATTCGAAATGGGAGTATATCAATTTGTAGAAATAAATGCTCAATCATATTGCAACTAGCAATCACCTCGATTCCTCTTTTATGTGCCTCTTTGACAAGAAGCTTAAATTCATTAATTGCATCTCGGCCACTGTTGCGAATGCCAGTAGATGAATACCTAATCATTGGAGAAAAGTAATTGACAGTAGAATATCCCCAAAAATTATACCTGGACAAGACATTTTAATTAGATCATGTTATAACCAGAATTTGTCAAGGTACAGGTAGGCAAATTTTTGAAGTTCATGAATTAGGAAAAAGTAACCTGTTTCTTCAGGTCATCTACTCAGAAAGATAAGTAAGGACTCTTCAATTTGAGGATATTTACGTCAATCAATGCTTAAGTTATAAAACCAAGCAAAACAAGTCCTAATTTTACGATTTTGTAATTAACATGCAAGCTAACATTTGTTTTAATGGTGAAAAATTGTACAAAAACTTCAAAAAATTCACCGGTTGAAAAAGTCTTGCATCTTGAAATATTTAAGTTCCCTACCAAAGGTCAAAGATCGTACTTGTAGTCATCCAAGACAGAATTGTAGCTGTAGTATTCCAGCTCATTGAACTCATGACATGGCATTAATTCTATACAGTTAACCCCAAGTTCCTGCCAAACAGATAAAGAGCTTATATGTACAGAATATTAATCACCTACACAAAATTACTGATAATTTTGTGATTATTTGATCCACAATAGAGCTAAATTGCACACAAAACCTACAAATCTTTCTAGCAATATCTAAAGAAATGGCGATTACAGCCAAGCCCATGACAACAATGATTATCAGTATAATGCAAGATTGGCAGCAGCACTTTATTGTCTAAAGATGCCCATAGTAAACAAATCACATTAATTAGACTTGGTAACTTCTATTGGAATCAACCCATGAAACATATTTACAAGGTCCAGCCTTATTTCCAATCATGTCATTACCTTTAAGTGGTCCAGCTTCTCTGCAACACCACGGTATGTACCAGGGAATTCAACCTTGCTTGATTCATGCCTCGTGTAACCTCGCACATGCATTTCATATATTATAAGATCTTTTTGCGGGCACTTCAGAGGCAAATCCCCTTCCCAATCAAACTGGAAAACCATCAAATATCCAAATATTTAAATGGACTCAGAGTGAAATCCAAATAACTTTACATTCGAGATGATACAAAAATTCGTTGGTTTTTACTCAAGTACAAGAAAAGAAAAATTCAATTTTCTATAAGAATGATGCGAAGTTTCAAAGACTATTCTACTTATATTCTTACATTTTACCAGGAGTCGAATAGCACATGCCATCTAAATGGCTAAACAAAAAAATTAAAAGAATACAATGGAAAAAAAAGATACATGCTGAACTGCCAAGTGATATGTATACCTCATCTTCATAAGTAGGGACCATGCAGGCCATTTGAGGCCAGCAATTATCATCAGGTCCTAAAACACCATACTCTCCTCTGCTTAAAACTGCCTGGAAAAATGAAGGGAAATCGGTTTTTATAAAACTTCAAAACATATAAACCCATCCCTGGTAGTTGTTGGATCAGGACGCAAGAAGCATATTATGTCCCAGTTCAAAACAAAGGCAAATGAACTCAATGTCACTAGAGGGCAATCTATAAATAAAGCATGAATTCAAAATACTAACTTTTGCGTATGGATCCAACAATATCCAAGAAGAATTATAATACTGCCCTTCTTCAGGAGATAACTCGCCATCAAATCGGTAACCATAAAGCATATCTTTGAAATCTCCTTTTACAAAAACATGCCAGATATCACCAGTCTTATTGGTCAATGGATCAAGAGAGATCTGCTCGGTGACCTTATTCTGCACCAGAGAATTAGAAAGAATTGTCACTCAGACCTAAAAGGCTAAGAAATTTAACAATACTAAGATTTAGTATGCACACGAAGTCGCAGGATT
Organism: Carica papaya; assembly: GCF_000150535.2. The sequence continues at coordinate 661,107 of NW_019014577.1, forward strand.
TTTCTAAAAGCATATTGTTTGGGATTATTCTTGTCATCCACATGATTTGATGTGAAGTGCTATTCACTAAGGTTCCATTTGGATTAATATCCATTCGGTTCCTACTCAATCCCAGTTCAGATTTCATATTAGCCTTTGTATGCTTAACGTTAACATTGTGTCTAAGTTCCTAAAAGACAAATAGTGTTAAACTGATTGTAACCCACCTTCAAATCCTTTATGAATTCTGTACTTGATTGTGGGAATTTACAGTTGGCAAATCAAAGTAATAATAAATTTTATTATAATTATAAATATTAAGAGTAGCATTAGAATCAAAACTAGAAATTGGCGAATAGAAAATGGACCAAGTGTTGCTAACTACGAAAGGATTCACTCTGTTTTCCCCATATAGGAGATGAGCGAACAGATGAAATATGATGAAGAGATTAAAAGAAAAGGAAAATAATTGCTGTACTTCGAACATGATAGCTACTAATTAAACAGTCACTGTCTTGTATTTACACCACTACAGAGTAATTTGGTTGATTCAATATGGTATCGTTCAAAATTGTGAAAATCCTTAAACTATTATCTACTGACCTCCTGCAAATCAGCGGGACTCATCAAGCAGAGAGTAGCAGAAACCGCATTGGCTGAGAAAATTGCGAAATTAACCCCATCATCTCTAGCTGTAGCGCCAAACGGCGTCGGAAAACCCTCAGACACCTGAAACCTTCCCAATTTGGGCTTCTCCACGACTGCAGTTCCCACTTCCGCCTCTCCACTGCTCGCTCTGATAACAATCGACGACTCCCGTCTCGAGAAACGTCCCAAAACGTCACCGTATTTTCTCAACTCGGAACTGAAATTCAAACTAGTGCTTCTCTTTTCCCTATTAAATGCCTTGTTTGGATTGATGAATCGCGGGTTTCGAGGATGGAGCTTGGGAGAATTGAGCAGGGTTGAACTTGAACTAGAACGACTTAACTCCATTTGCATTTTAACTGAAAGAAAACCAATCAATTATTAGACTTCCCCAATATCTGAGAGAGTAGCTTTTGTAGACTGTAGAGCTGCTTCTGGTTCACTCATCCGAACGGAAATGGGGGGTAGCAGATACCTCTTTTTTAGGTTGCACTCTTTTTAAGATCGTGCATGGCTGCTAAGAATCACTCTTGAACAGATGGCATAACACTCTATTACTCGTATCTGAACTGCTGAGTCCCGTCTCACCCCATCTCCGGAAACCAAGGAAGGATTAGGACCACTTGCTAGGTTTATCAAAACATTTCGATCCAGATCGTTGGAGAGATATTTCATTGCAAAATCAGATAAGTTCAGCTATTTTTGTCCGTGTTTGTATGTACAAAATTGGAAAAGTAAGATACAGATGATACTTGTTTTTAATTAAAAAAAAATATTTTTGCCCTTTTTTATCCCAAATCTAATAATAAATTTGACTTTTGACGAAAGAAAAAAATAGAAATTTACTATTAAATTAACTAATTATCTTTTCTCTGTTTAGTCCTATCGCATGCACCGAGGTGGTCTCTGGTCTGAATCAATAGGATATAAATTTGACGTTTCAACCGAATTTTCCGGTTCACGAACCGACCCTCCTCGTTCATTTCATTCTTTTGCATATATTAAACGTCACAACACTTAGGCATGTGAAACCTCCTATAAGAGCAAAAGATTGAGCTTGAATTCAATCGGGTCCTTTCTTTTGTTTTGAAGGATTTTGCTAATCGGGTTCGAGTTGAAGAAGAAGGGACAGATCTGAGTGTACCAGAGCAACTGGGAAAATGGGCGAGTATTCTTGGCCAACCGAGTCTCAGGTGATTATCCTTATCTGTGTTGTGATTATTTGAACTGCATTCTTGTTGTTCTTCCCGTTAGTGGGTATTTCTAAACAACTCCAAATCTGTGTTTATTCTGATAAATATGCTGGGATCTGTATGTAATTTCTTCTATACAATGTTTCATTGGTGATCATTTCATGGTTTGACGTGGTGAAAGAAATCAGCAAGTGGAGTCTCCTGTTGTTGGATATTTTTAGGGAGTCGTTTAAATGCTCATTTCGAAACTGAAGGCTATATGCTAAGCGGATTTTTTCTTTTTCTTTTTTTTTTTTTATGATTGAGGAATGTGGTTCAGGTTTAGTTTAAGGAAACATCCTTTTTGGAAAGAGCTGCCTTTATTTCCTCAGCTTTTATTTGGTTCGCAAAGTGTACTGAAGTGGTAATAGATGAGAAGTAATTCTCCTGGAATGGGGATTCTAGATGTTGATAATTTGTTTTTTACTAGAATGAAAAATAAATTTTTCGAGATATATGGAAGCTGATCCAAACACCAATTTACTGCATAAAACTAATAAAAACACAACTTCAAAAGAAATGGGGTTCGATCTCTATTGATCTTATTTGTTTGTTTCATTTTTCTTTTTTAGCTGCTGAAGAGGATCTCTTATCCCCTGCTTAACTTATTTTCCTCATTTCTCTCGCTAAAAATATTTTCTTCAAAATTGATTATTAAACTCATGCATATGACCTTGTATGTATTGATTTAGTATGCTGATATTGTATTCCTTGCCATGCTTTGGGATGTTAGTTTAAGGCAATGAAGGAAAAAGTCTCTGAGCTGTCTGGAAGAGGCACTGAGGAAGTCCGGGTTGTTGTCTCCCCTTATCGGATATGTCCCTTGGGAGCCCACATCGATCACCAGGTTGGTTTACTGTACCATTATTCGATTCATTTTTCTCAATTTGTTAAAATACCAGTACTTGACTCTTTGCTATGAACATTGTGGCCCCACCCCCACTAATTGTGCATTACGGAATTCCTATGTGATACATTTCATCCAAGTCTTAAGTTCCCAAAGTGTAATATGCAGAGATCTAAAAATCTGCTTCCCAATTGCCTTTAATATTTGCAGGGTGGAAATGTATCAGCTATGACAGTTAATAGGGGAATTCTCCTTGGATTTGTTCCTTCTGGTAACCCTGAGGTAATTACAGGTATCATTTGGTCTTTCATTTTTACAATAAAAGGAAAGAATAATAACCTCCAGAGTATCAGAACATTGAGTATCATGCAAGTGTTTAAAAGCCTTTGTAAAAGCAAGTAAATTCTTACGTACTATATTTATCTACTAGTATTTGAGAAGAAGAATGGATAGTTCAGTTATGGAAGTTGGATATCCTGAAAAAATATCGCTACATGAGTGGTTTTGAACCACAAATCAAGGTGGGCTCTTTTGTGTTTTATTGTTCATTTCTCTGAGATTCTTTAACAGGGTGCAAGGAATAAAGTTACTGGCCAAAAGTATTGAGAAGTGCCTATATAAGAGCCTTGACATAAAATGTTTCCTATGTAACCATTCCTTTTTGTCTTGCAATGTCATCTTCTGCTTAACTGTCCTTGGATTTCTTGGTTTAGGTTTTAGTGCATTCAAAGCAGTTTGCCGGAGAAGTTAAGTTCAGGTATATTCTTCATGCATCTCTTGCAATATATTTGAAAATGTGATGCTAGAAAATTGACTTAGTATTTTTGGCATTTAATTCTTGATAAAGAGGCAAAGTAAATTGGCCTTGACCGCCAAGAAATGTAACAGTGGATGAAGTGTATTGTAAGGACTGGTGCTTGGCACACTTTTGCTTCTTATGGTGACTTACATGTTAATTAGGGGTCTCTATTCTGTTGAGTATTACAATTCCTGATACGTTATGGTAATTGGAGTAAACATTGTCATCAGATGACTAAATTAGATTTCGGTATTTAAATTGGAATTATGTGGTTATTCTATGGTGGTTGGGGGATGTATCTGTTGATATCAGTTTGAATACTTCTTCTATTTGTGCCCATATGGAGAATGTGATAAAACATTAGTTTTGTTTTTATCCTACTGCAAGAACCATACCCTTGAATTTTATGTACATCTTTCAAAATTGCTCCACTGCTAATCACTATGCTCTCAATTGCTGAAAGTCTCTTAAGCTGTTCATAAATACAAGATTGGCGAGTACAGAAACCATTTCCTGGTACCCTCTAGAAAAACTCTGAATGGGTGCATTCTGACCAAAGACCTGACCTGATGGATGGTAACCCACCACCCTTGGACGTAGGAGTTCAAGCTTCTGGCTTCATTTTGGGGTTATTCCTTTTATTAAGTGCTGGTGGTGTAGCCATCATGGCGGACTCCATATCAAAAATATGTACTTTTTTTGCTTTCTGAAAGAGCAGCTGTGTGATAATATTCACCGATCATTTGCTTAAGAAAGATATTGTAGTTATTCTATGAGCATATGCTCACATTAAGCTGCACTAGAGTAAGGCATATAATAACCCAAAGCTAACCAAACGGCTTTATAGAGTGGATGAAGCCCAGCACCCAAAAGGTATTGCTCTGAAGAACAGCAAGATCCATGCAAGTGAGTCTTCCCAGATAAAAAAATATTCGAGCTGGGGAAATTATGCTAGAGGGGCGCTATATGCACTGCAGAGCAGAGGAAACCATATATCACAGGTTAGAGATATCTCCCTGTTTTTCTAAGAACTTCATGTTGGTCTACATAACTCTTCTTGTAGAATGGAAATAAAAACAATCTTTTACAAGTTACCCCCACACCGAATAAGGGCTAATCAAATGGTAATGTGTCTAACAGTGAGAGATATCTTAATCACACTGGTGAGAGAAAATGATGCCGAGTTCTGATTCCTTTGACACATTCTTTCTCAGGTTCACGCGTCTCTGCAGAATTATGAGAAAAATGCTTTCTGTCATCTTGAGCGGATTCCTTCTCCCATCCATAGATTGATTATGAACTTCTTAGGATCCAAAAGAGTATAGAAAACCAACTAGTATCTTCCAATATGGCCTCAAGTACTTTACCTTGTCTAATGAGTATTTCTGAATAGCTGCCTTGTGGAAAGCTGCATTAGGAATGGGCTGATACTCCTTTTATCGTTTTCAAACTCTGATTTGACTTTGGAATATCTAGATCATCGTTTGTTTCAACTTTTGCAGGGCTTCATAGGATATATTTGTGGTTCCGAGGGTATGGACAGCTCAGGCCTTAGCTCTTCTGCTGCTGTAAGTTAGTGTTCTTCTTCTTGTTTGATTTATTACAAGCTATCCACAGCTCATTCATACTTGAATTACCATGTCATTTTTCTATTGTTGAGTGTACTCTTTTTCATATATTTGCATCAGCATTAATCCTCTGAGCAGAATTTCCTTCTGTTGTTTCAGTTAAACATGGTGACTTATATAATGATGATTTTGGCTTTGAGGGCCACTTGAGATATCTTTATCTTGGGCCATCCTGGTTCATGTTTAAATGAAAACCATCATTTGATTTTAGTATGTGGATCTAAAAATTATACAATCGAGCAGAAAAGCGAACTACCTTTTCAAACTTTTGACTGGGATACTTGTACTAAATTCTTTCCAATAACTTTTCATGGGGATAAATTAAAGGGGCTTGATCTTTTTATTTTCATTAAAAAAAGAAAAAAAGTTATTGAAAGAGATAAAATACAAAGAAGGACGAGAAATTCTTCTGAAACACAGAAAAGTAAAAAAGATATTAACTTCAATAAAAAAATAAAACAGCCCAGTCCCTTTCTTAAGTGGATAAAGAAAACCCCCAAGAAAAAAATCATGAACCTTTGCCCACAAAGAAGACCACAATACCATCTTATGCCATAGAAAACATGGAGACTGGGAGACAACCTTGACATCTTATCATCAATAAATAACATCCAGTGACATATAAAACATATTGCACGGGTATTCACTCCCAATTTCCAAACCAAAATCTTAATGGCTTCTGCAGGTAAAGTAAAACCATCAAAGTCATTCTTGTACTTTCCGCAAACACTTCAAATTTGGTTTAAAATCTTTCCAAGCAACAGTTACATAGTTTAGAAGTTGTAATTGGAGCTTCAATGCAACTAGATTTAGCTAGTTACTCCAAGTTCAGATTGGCACTAGTGCTATGAAAACTAGAGAAAAGTAATTGGTGTGCTTACCTTGTTATTAAGGTCATCCAGGGCATGTATTAAGATGGAGGGTTTTAATATTGGTATCTCGTGTGAAAAGATATATAGTTACCATCAAAATTTATTGAAACAGCTACTTATTAGAGTTTCTTGACAATTTCAGTGTCTTTTATGACTTGCTCTTGGTTTCTCACTAATATCTCGTACATATAGAATCTCTGAAGTTTTTGTAGTTCCTTTGAAGTTAAATCCTTCTTTTGATACCTACTATTAACTAAATGATACATTTCTTTGACAGGTTGGAGTTGCTTACTTGCTAGCTTTAGAAAGTGCAAATAATTTGATGATTTCACCTACTGAAAATATAGAATATGACAGGTGTGCTCTTTGTGCCCTCTCTTTTTTTAGCCATATAACCAATCTACTTGATTTCTATATGTTTACATCACATCTAGAACTTAAACATGAGCTACATATTTAGTTCAGGATTTTCATTTGGCATTATTATTGGAGACCTCTTGATAATTCAGGATTAGCTTTCAAAAACCTCTTAGGACTTTTATTTTTTTGACTAAATTCTCTCTATTTCTATTTTCAACCCATATATTATTTTTTACGATTCCTCTATTAAAGAAAATACTCAAATTCACAAAGAGTAAACTTTTCCAAAGTTCAAATAGAAGGTGACTTTGGAAGCCACTCAGTAAGGTGATTTGATCTTTTGAGTGGCTTGAGTTAACATTCAGTTTCACCTCATTACGAATTTTTTTATACAAAAACTAGAATAATTTATTTCAATTCATGCCCTAACTAGTTAACCAAAGGAAAGGTTTATTACTTGCAACCGAGCTTGATTTTTGTCCTAGGTAAGCTTCTACCAGTTTCGTTGTAATTATACTTGGATTATGGACAAAGGCCGCACATCCCTTTTTGTAAAAGCATTGGGCATTTTAAGATTGACTTTGGTGCATGTGTAGGGTTATTGAAAATGAGTATTTGGGCCTGAAGAATGGCATTTTGGACCAATCTGCAATCTTGCTTTCAAGCTATGGGTGTCTAACATACATGGACTGCAAGGTAGTTTTTCTTTATTGCTTGTATTAGTTGTGAATGTTGTGAAGAATCCAACTCCACAATTTTAGAAATAAAAAGATGGAATTTGTGGATTTTCTATAATATTCATTGAGTTTGATTTTCATGAGGCCAATGTGACACCTGCAGACTAAAGAACACTGTCTTATACATCCACCGAAGTTGCTAAAGGACAACAAAACTGAATTTCAGAAAGCATACAAGATATTATTGGCATTTTCAGGCTTGAGGCAGGCTTTGACTACGAATCCTGGATATAATTACCGCGTTGCAGAGTGCCAAGAGGCTGCTAGGATCCTTCTTGAGTATGATCCATTTCCCTTGACATATAAAATTAACTGAATTGTATCTTGATGCTCCTATTCTTTTCCGTTTACTTCTGGTTAATGTATGTGCATCATAGAGTTCGGACACCATGCTAACTAATTAGTAAAGTATAAAGTCAATTCCTATTGATGCTTATCTGCAATAGTTTTGCTGATATGTAATGTAACTAATGAATTAGATTGCAGGAAATCAAAATAAGCACTTAACTGAGATGTAAATTCTGCTAGTCAATATTTGTGTTGCTGAGAGGTGATGATAGTGCATTGGTGAAGGAAATCAACTGGTAGTTGTTTTAGGTTTGTTAGCGCAAAGAATATATCATGTGAAAACTATAGTTAATTCAAAAGGACGCTCACTCTCTTCAAATCTGTTGGACTTAACTTCAACGTTAATCAATTGATAGAAAACCTTGTTGGCTTACACCAGAAACTTAGATTTGAAATCTATCTTGTTGGTAACCGACGCATCTTTGTTACATTTCGGAATACTAAGGTTTCAGGATGTGACTAGAGGTTTATGACACCTCTTTCTTTTATGTTGTTCAGAGCCTCTGGAAATGTGGAAGTGGAACCTCGGTTGTGCAATGGCAAGTATTTTTTGACTTCATCTTCGAGTTTCCGCTAATTTATATCAGTTTCTATTGAAAAAGATCTCTTAATACTTGGGTTTTTGTTTTCTTTCTTCTTTTTTTCTCCCAAACAGTTGACCCAGAGTTTTATGAAGCTCACAAGGTAATTGCCATACATTCATACCGTTGAAATTTATCAAACAACAGAATTGTATTTCAAGCTAGTTCTATCTATGGAATTCTTAATCCATATTTCACTTTCTCATACAGAGCAAATTAGAGCATGATCTAGCCAAAAGAGCAGAGCATTATTTCTCTGAGAATATGCGGGTTAGGAAAGGTACTGCTCTATGCCAAACATAATGGTATATATTGCTCCGCTATCATGTTTCTGTATTAGCAATGTTTTGTTATTCATCAACTGGGAGCTTATTGTGCTATTTCAGGACTTGAAGCTTGGGCTTCAGGAAATCTGGAAGAATTTGGAAAGCTCATTTCAGCTTCTGGCCTAAGTTCCATCAAAAACTATGAATGTGGTATAGTCTATTAACTCTAGCTTCCATGACTCAGAAGTTATACAATCATTAAACTTGTATATGCTCAGCACATAGAACCATGGTGATGTAGTGACAGCGTTGCTTTTCCCTTCTCCATACTTGATTTTCCTTGCTGTTTTTACCGAGAGCTTTACATACGGAAGACTTTCTTATTTCAAACTCTCTAAAAGCAAGGTTTTCTCATTTCAAAATTCTAATTAACAAATATTTTCTAATATCATCCGGTAGATTGACAAATTTCCGAAACTAGTAAAAATTTGCAAAACAAACAAAAATAAAAATCAATAATGGGATTTCAGTTTGACATTATTGAGAATTTTGACAATTGATGGTTATCAAGGTTCGGAGCCGCTGATACAACTTTACGAGATCCTCCTGAAGGCTCCTGGCGTATTTGGGACACGGTTCAGTGGTGCTGGGTTCCGGGGATGCTGTCTTGCTTTTGTAGATACAGATCATGCTGAAAAAGCTGCTTCATTTGTCAGGAAGGAGTATCTTAAGCTGCAACCGGACCTGGCAAATCATATAGAGGAGAAGGCTGTGTTAATATGTGAGGCTGGGGATTGTGCTCATGTTCGCAAGTACACAACTCATTAACTTCATCTCTGCAAGTTTATTCATCCATTTCATTTTGCAGGAGCATATATATGTATGTATATTGTCATTCATTCGGGTATATCAACTATGAATGTACTGAAAATTATTCACTTCATCATAAATACAAGTTCTTGGGCATGTTGCAACCCATTTCTTTCTCTATACTGATCTGTACTCATCTCTTCTTTTCTGTGTAATCATTAAAGTAGCTTTATGCAGTTAAACATTCAATTTCAATTACATAACCGAGAAAAGGCGTCAAAATAGATGGGCTGATTTGATCAGTATGGGTTGGGATCAGCCAATACAAAAGCTAAGGCAGGTTGGACTCGACCAAAATATAAGAAATATTCTAAAAGGGTTAGCCGACTTGTTGGCATAGCCCGTAATAGGTAATATCAAGTCGAAGTTTGAATCAAACTATGAGCTACATATATTTTTTATTTTTAATATTCAAGTGCAAGATTATCTTCTTCTAAAAATTCTATTATCCTGAGATATAATCTCAAAAAATTATGTGAAAATCAAATGAAAATAGAGACAAATAGAATATAAAACTATGATCTTTTAATGTTCTACTTTTGTGAATCATATTTGGTTTACAGCCCAATATTTCATTAACTTGAATATTATAGTTAATATAAATCGTGTAGATTTAGAAATATTATATAGATTAAAAGAATTTCTCTAAAAGGGTACTTGAGTGCCACATAATGGCCTTTCAGTAATAGTTTTATTGTTAAGTCTATGCTATTTATCATATAAAAATGTGCCCCCTTATAAAATTAATAATTTACATAAACTGAAAAAAAAAAATACAATACCCAGACAAAAACTCAGAATAAAGTATGTGCTTCTACCATCATAAAGTACATCCAGCCCACGGTCAGGAAAATTCTTATGAATTCTAATGTTATAATCTATATAAGATTATTGCATACATCATAAAAAATTATATGAATTTGCGATAAAATATCCTCCAACAAAGGAAAATTAGGAGAGTTATGATCAACTTTTGTTTTTTTTTTTTTTAAAAAAAAAAATCTGAGTTATATAATCCACGTTGATTCAAGAAATAGGTCACTTGGAATAAAGAATAACGTGCATCGCCAGAACAGGTTAAGATCAGTACGTACAGAAACTGTAAATGGAAAAATCTCTATTCATCATTCATAGAAAAATCTCCATTCATCATTGTATATCCTCTACCCACCTCAGGAGTAATGCAAATTATGTGAGTTGCAGAGTTGAAAAGCTTAGATTCTCATGCAGAGTTGCAGAGCAGAAAGCTTAGATTCTTGATCTACATGAAATATATATATTATATGATCAAGCAGATTAGATAGAGTAATAGTAAACTAATGTACCAAATTATCAATATTCTGCTTTCCATGCATAGAATTCATAATTTGCTTGTATACTGGCAATACAAACTTTCAGATTTTTGGCTTCTTTTGTGTGCTTCCGTTCCCAGTCTCAGCCCTGCGCTTTATCCCCAAGAAATGTTCTACCTGACAGACGTCCAGCTTGTTGTTAGCTTCTTTTAGCTTTTCGTATTCAAAATTGTAAAAGGGGAAGATTGAAACAAATAAAATCTTGTTTTCTACAATCATGACTATGCAGAATCACCAACCAACATGTCCAAGTGCCACAAGTGAGCTTGGATCACAAGAAATGGTTCATATTTCACTAGCTTAAATATACGATGGTATGAAAACTTGGGGAACTCAGAAACGTACTGACTAAACAACTACTAGAGCAGATAAGAGCAGACCTTTGTGAAAGCCCTGAAGAAAGCTGGCACAAAACTACCACCAGCTATGGGAGCTCTGAAGTAGGGTTTTTTAAAAGAGAAGGCATCTCTTATGATCTCCGATCAAATAAACAAAAAAAAGAGTCCAGTCGTAGCATGCATTAGTCTCCATGCATACAAGCCTTTTCTCCATACACATATATATATATATATTTTTATCCAACCACAAAAAACATCCCTCATGCACTTACAAAGAAACATATGCCTCATATATGCATCTATGTGCAGGTGAAGAATGATTTAGGGATTGACTGACCTTTTTATCACCAAGCATTGGTGTCAAGCTCCCTGGAACATCCTTCTCAACGGTAGCAAAACCACTAGTTGGATCACTGGTTTGACTGAAGAAAATACAACATGTAAAGAATGCAGAATATGTTAGCACATCAATACAAGAAAAGAAAAAGTATGAAACAAAAAAAAAAGAAACATATTGTTACATATGTTTAGACTTTTTAGCAAAGGCAAGCAGTCCGTTGATCATTTATAGATCAACAGAGTTATTCATCAGACAACCAACCAATAAAAATTCCCAAATATCAATAGAATTAAATGTAAGGAAGATAGCATCAACATCAAATGCAAGTCGGGCTGCATCAAGGACCATTTTAACAAATAATGACTTGTGAATTAAAGTAGGGTGTGCGATAAATTGATTTCAACCATCCAAAGTGCAGAAATTCCTTGAAACTCATGAAGGCAAATCTTGATAGCTATAATATATATATATATAATATTATATAAGTTGTTAGAATTATGTCATTAAACCACATTGTATGGACCAAATAATAATTTTTAACTTTTTGAAACAACAGCTGTCCTGCTACCATCAATAAAATCTTAGCCATCATTGTTAAGAAAAAGCATACCCTGGTTTCACATGACCACTGAGGACAAGATAGGGCGTCTTTAATCGAGCTTGAGCTTCTCTCATCCTCTCTACAGAAAGTGACGGTGTATCTGAGTTTTTCATTTGTTTCAACTTCAACTCTTCTTGATATTGTTTCATACGCTTTTCTTGCTTCATTTTGCCAGGCCCCTTACCATGGAACTTGTGAGAAATCATTCGAAAGGCTTCCTTGGGAGTCATCTGGCAAGGGAATAGAATGAATCAAAACAGGAAACAGAGCTTAAAATTGTTGTTACCCACAGTTCAAATTAACTATGACAATCATAGACTAAAAAGACGACAAATGAAGATGAAGATAATCATAGTTAAGACCAAAATTTGAACATCCACTTTATGCAGTTTAAGCAAATCACAAACACAATTCAATAATTTTCAAAGTATTATTATTACCATAATTAATCAAACTGTTAAAAACCTAATCATAATGGCAAATATAATAGGGCAAGATACCACTCAGCCAGAAAAAGAAAGAGATGCCTATCCTATTTCTGCATGTAGCACATGCATGGTGTCATACAGTTAGTGATTTTTTTTTTCGCAATATAATATGTACATGGTTCAGAAACATATAAGAGTAACAAATTTACAGCACAACGAATCTAAAGTAAATTTTGGTTAATTAGTACTTACAATTCGCCCAAATTCATCAGTCCTCTCTATGCGAATATCCTTGAATCTGTCATTGTTTCCATCATCATCTACGATTCCCACAAGTTTGCTTTTTTTCTTGTCCATGTTTCTCCCACCCCACTCAATACTTTCTTTGAGTGTTCCTCGCTCCTTGAACAGTTTCAATGCACCTGATAATCCTTTGCCAATTGGAACCTCATGAATGGTTTCATCTGGAACTACCTCCTCCTTATCATCTTCAGCAGGGTTTTCATCTTGAACACTGTCTTTAACTTCCATCCACCCACCAACTTCATCTTTTATTTCTTGATTAGAAGCTCTTGGTGCTTCATCTTCATCCATGAAGACATCTTCACCCTCAGGCTTGTGGGCTTCTGAAGGATCAAAATAAAAAATGATATCCATTTAAATATAAGCAGTAACAAAAAATTCACTTCACGATAAGCAAGGAAATAGAATGCTCATGATAGTTATTCTTCCAGGAATAATTCAAACTAAGTTGAGAATATATATTCGGAAACCATACAGTGAGAAATAATTCATTGAAGATATGGACATAATAATATCAAAAAATAATAATAATAATGCAGCACTGGCAATGACAAGGATGTATGTAATAATAATCAAATTCCAGAAAAAAGATGGTAACCAGATGCATTAATATTGATACAACAAAAGATTTGCTACCTGCTGACTAGATAAAAGATTTCCCTCACTTCAACCATGAATATACAAGTTTTATACTTAATAAGAAAAATTACCTTCATCAAGCTGGAGGCCCCAGACAAACTCTTCCATCTCTGTAAAGACTACCATATTCTCTTGTGACTCCCTATTTGTAGGGTTCTGATCATCTGTAGTTTGATTGCTGGTGGTGGAGGTTGCAAGAAGTGCAACTGCTTGAGGACCAGATGAAGGCTCTTCTTGCTTTTTAAGGGCCAATTTCCTAACTCTTTCCAAAGATTTATGAAGATCATCATCATCAGCAGCAAACACATTATTTTCATCTTCCTCCACTTTAACAGGAAGAGTTTGCTCCAGTCGCAGTGATTTAGATGCCTCATCTGCTTTAGTATATGCTGACTGGTATGCATTATTCCGCAATGCAGCCTCATATCGCTCTTGCTCCTCCCTAACAGCTTGTCTCCTCCCATCATTACGAGAACCGAGATCCCCAGCCCCCAATCCTGCGGCAACTGCTTCTGCTTCAAGTGCATCTATATCCAATTTTTCTTTCTTCCGCAACGATTTCTTTTTCTTGGGCTTTTTAAATTGAAGCATTTCCTCATGAGTGTAATAATCTGAGGAGATCTTACTAGAGGGTTCAAGATCTTCGAAACGATTAGTTAAAGGACGCTGTAATTTTCTACGAAGCTGACAATTCAAATTAAAAGAAAAAAAAAAGGTCATCTATCAGCTAAAGAAAACTAATCATATTCCCCATCGTTCTAACACTAATGCATGCGACATAAGTAAGTTACCTCTTCTAGCTTCTTCTCTGCTTCATCTGTAATACGTCCTCTTTCATCCAGAGTCATGCCCTGAAAAAAGAATATATCAATTAAGAAAAAGATTACCATAAAATAAACTTACGCAGATTGCTTCAAGAAGAAATTTCAAGAAACAGGTTAAGCCAAATGACAGACCTCATCTGCAGCTGGATCATCATATTGTGGAAGTATCTTTTTCTCTGAACCAGGATCATCATTGAACCTAAGACAAATGAATGGTAGTTTAATCAATTAATTCTTGCAAATTCACAAAATAATAAAGCACCATAGAAGTTTCAACTTACTTATCATCATACAACCCTGTTTTTTTCTTTGCAGCTTTATATGCATCATCTCGTCGCTTCTGCTCTCCAATTTCCACATTTTCAAGCATATCAACCTCTGCCAGATCAGATCAAAAACCTCTGTCAAACAAAAATGTCAATTATCTATCGCAATCCAGCTTATAATACAAATGAGCGGGTGCAAAATGATGCCTACCATTGTTAATATCACCATCAGCAAGGATATTCTGATCTTTGAGAGTCAAAACAACTGCTCCACCTTCCATTACTTTGTCGATACCATGTAGAACTTTAACCCCAGCCAGATTGTCTGTCAAGACATGTTCAAAACCAAAGTGGATCAGCAAAACTACATAAAAACGTAAGAAAATCATTGCATAGACCATCAAGCATGCATGCAGCTAGAGAGCTATAGCCAAAATACTACATGAAGAATAAGATAGTAAAAATGCAATTGATTCCACCAAGCTTGGCTCCAGAACTATCAACTGTAGGAGTCTGTCTTAGGCCTGTGGAAACTTAGTTGAGTAGTTTTGGGTTCAATCATAGCAGAGCACAGGAAGAATTGAATTTGACAAAATAGTAAAAGGGTTATTGCTCTTATTCCTCTAGCTATGTTCTGGGCTTAAAGAAAGCAAAAAAAGGTGAGTAATTAAAATGGTGAGTCCACTTTGCGTAGGGTTAGATATTTAGTTCTCATATGCTTAAATCTTAAGTCTTTTTCTCAACAGAAAGAAAATTTTAACATGATGGAGAAGAAAGCAAAAGATGGAGGATTACATACCCTCCCAAAGAAAAGAAAAAAGAAAGAAAAAATGAGATCATCTATTCTTGCAAAAGAATACTACCAATCTCTACTCAATATAGAGAAAGAGCATCTTTAAAATGGCAATCGCTTGCCACATAAAGGCCAAAAAGGACATTTATCTTAAAGAATCAAAAAGGGAAACTATGATCTGTAAAGATTCACGCATGTCTCCCCAACCAAATCCCCCACAGCCAAGCACAAAAAGCCTCTCACCAAAGAGCTTTATTCTCCTTCTTCAATCTCATTCCCTGGAAGGGCAGAAGAAACAAAACTCTCTAGTGCCTCAGCGAGACCCAAAACTTCTAAGTCTTAATATTAAGTTTTACAGTCTCCCAAGTTCTGGTTCAGTGAGTCTGGGAATCTTATATACTGGTATCATTAACGTATATTCCTGCTTATATGGATGTCACCCTCTTGCTTAATACAACAAAGGGAGAGAAAGGAAAAACATCATTTAAGAATTCCACCACAAAATTTTAGCAACAAAATATCCATTTACATCTAACTAATTTAAGATATTAGCTTGCTGTGAGTAAGAAAAACTGAAGTAAAAGAAAAACATACAAGTACCATTCTGGCCAGCCTCATCATTTTCACTTTCCTCTTGGACAATATTTTCCTGATAAAAGGTTTAATTGCTTTAAATCAGAAAATCTTGATCCTACATATTGCAGAAAATGACTAAGACAAGACTTACTAACCTGCTCTTCAAAAATCTTTGAGAGCTGCAAGGCCCTCTCTTTTTCAGCATATCTTTTATCCTCAAGCTTACGACTCCTGTTCACCCATGCTAAAACCTCAGAAACACCCTGAGACTTGTTCGTGGGTCTTTCGTGTCTCATCCTGAAAAAGATTTGAATCCATTGTCATGGGCAATTGGGATAACTAAGCCACAAATGGGCAACATTCATGTGCTATGAAAGAGAGAAATAGCTGATAAGAAAGACCTTCAACCTGACAAGCAAAAGAGCATGAAAAAAGAATATTTTCCCATCAATAAGGATTCTTCATTTTTATGGCCACCAAAAGAACATTACTAGAATTACAATCCACAAGTTCTCTACTTGTTAACTGATCAGCTAAGAGTGTCCACATGGATGTACGGATAAAACAGAACAGGATATGTTGACCAGATTCAATACATTAAAATTCTTGGTGCCAAGACCTTTTTTTTCTTATCTCAAGCATTAAGCATGATTCTTGGATATGCTTCTATTTTCCATACATAAGGAAGACACCTAGAATAAAAGATTGAAAATTTTTTTGCTGTTACAGGAAAATTCCTTAGCTTTTATTAGTGTTAAACAGAATTGAAGCCAACAACAAAAGAGGCAACTAACTCAGAGACATAACCAATTGACTGTGACAGTTTCAACATTCCAAGGGACAGAAAACTATCCTGAAAAGTTCGAAATGATAACATATTGGTGATCAATCTTAAACATTAATAGATAACATAGATGATAAGAGGCATCTAGATTTACTCACTTCAAAATGCGCTCCTCAAGCTCCAACGTTGGCACTTGTACTCCACCAGATGTACGCTTAGCAACTTGTTCATCTTCAACCCTATTCCCATTATCTTCATTGTCATTTTCCGCTTCATCCTTACCACTCTCATGGACATCTTCATGAGCTTTCTTGCTTGTTCGATCTCTATCTCTCAATCTCTCTTTCACTTTATCTGCTTCCTTATCCTTTTCTCTTGTTTTCTCTTTAGCCCTTTCCTTATCTCTATCCTTTTCATAATCCCTTTGCTTTTCTCTTTCCCTATTTTTTTCTCGATCCTTTTCCTTCGCCTTCTCTCTTTCTCTTTCCTTATCTTTGTCCCTCTCCCGACTCTTTTCCTTACCTCGCTCCTTATCTCGCCCCCTATCAGTCTCCTCAACATCTCTGTCCTTTCCTCGATCCTTTTCTTTCCCTTTGTCCTTTCGATCCTTTTCCCTATCCCGCTCACGCTCCTTTTCCCTTTCCCGCTCACGCTCCTTTTCCCGATGCTTATCCCTCTCATAGTCTCTTTCCCTTGACTTAGCATCTTTGCTTCGATCTCTATCGTGCTCATCTCTATCTTCCTTCCTCTTATCCCCACTCAACACTCTATCTTTCTCAAAATCTTTAACTCCTTTCTCTTTGTCTTTTGAAACATCATCACTGGTTTTCTTCGACCGGTCTTTACTTCGATGGTCCTTGCTTTTCCTCCGATGCTTACTCGATTTTTCTGTTTCCAAATCCCCCTCCCTGTGCTCCCGCATCTGTGAGTCCATGTCCTCCCTCTCATCTTGATGCCCATCCATGTCCATTGCAGACACAAAACTCAAACTTCTTTAGAAGTTTCAACTGCCACAAATAATTATGACACACAAAATAATAGTTAGAAATTACTGTGGCTAACATCAATATTTATATAGTAGTAAGTACAAACACATATCAACAGATCAATTGAAAATCCAGGAACCTCGAACAGGCCCTCAAAGAGAAGTCCAAGAGATGAATAAAAACCTCTTCACTTTGAAGAAACAACAGAATCGAGCAGACACACTCACCTCCACCGTCTACCCCTACCAAGCACACAGACACTCACCCCTCAACCTACTGGCACACTCACCCCTGCAGCCACCAAACATGCACATAGACCCTCAACCTAAATGTTGATGCAAAATTGAAAAGCTGCACCAAATTATTTTCTACAAAGGAAGTATCTCCATATAGTTTCATAATGAACGAAGAAATGGATACATATACTGAAAACTAGAAGTAAACAAATGAGATAAATTCGAATGTCATACCTTATTTATGCCGACTGAAACCTAGAACGAAGCCTCAATCGCAGACTGCAAATACCAAACACGAAAGCTATTCGCCAACCTAGATCCAATAAAATATAGAACAGAGAGTGAGAACCAAGTAAAAGAAGAGAGAGCGAGATTGAAGAAGAGAAAGCCACGATAAACCAGTTGCGATAGACGGAGAAAGGCGGTCTTTGCGCGAAGACTGAAAAAATTGGTACCTGTTCACAAAGTCGAAGTGAAATAATATTCAGAGGCACGCGTCCATCAAACTCCACCACGAGCGTGTTAATGATATCGTTAAGAAGATATAGAAGATAGCAGAGAACAGAGAAAAGAGAACAGAGAACAGAGAAGAGAGAAGAGGAGAGGAACACCAGGAACGGCCGTGTTCAATGGTGGAAAAAATAGCCGGAGCTAATTAACCCGAATACTTTTATTCCCGGACCTTCCTGCCCAGCAATATCCAATTACTTTATACCCGACCCGACCAGGGCTGAATCCTAGAAATGCTTGTAATAAAGATTATATAATTTTCTGGTAATTTGAGTGATGTACTTTTTCAAAAAGCATATAATAAATTTATAGTAACCATGTACTAGATCTTTACTGATTAAATAATATTATAAAATTTTTATATAATAACTAATATAAAAATAGAAAATAAAAAATTAATTACTAAATATTAATTATAAAATTTTAATTTTTTTGTAAATACGTTTAAACACTTTTTATTAAGATTAATAAATAAAAACACGTACTTTAATAAATAAGAAATAAATTTAAATTTTAATCAATTCAATAATGTGACCCATCACATTCTTAGAAATGGCACATACGTATCCCTCTCTCTCTCTCTCTCTATATATATATAAAAGTTTGATTAGTCTTCCATTAAAAAAACACATATGTAATTTTTAACATAAATTTATTTATTTTTTATCTTCAAATAATATAGAATTTCTATAATGGTTTTGTAATTCTATTTTTCCACTAAAAATAATTGGAGTTGGAATGTCAAACCTAGGGCAGGCTAAACTACTAAAAAATGTAATAACACTAAAATAATAATATTACAACAACAACCATAATAATAAAAACGAATAAGATTTATTTTCCTTAGTTAAAAAAAATATATATACGTAATATTTATCTAATTTTATGAAAAAAAATATAAAATTTAAATTACGTAAAATAAAAATTAAGAAATAACGATGATGATAATAATAATAATTATCGAAAAAATAGGGTAATTAAAAGAATGGGCGAATAACATTATTGGTAGCATTTGCCATAAAAATAGGGTAGTGTAATGTAATACATTATTTTGTTTTCTGAATTTGCATCTTCTTCTTATGCATAGATGGGTTAGGGTTTATGAAAAACTCCTCCTGCGAGCAAAGCAGCTTCCATAACCACATTGATGACATCAATAACTTCATCCGGATCACACGTGTTTCCCTTGAAGGTATGAGCTCCTGACTTGCTGAAGTTGTTCATGCAATCGATGAAGTTTTGGCTGCATTCTTGACTTAGATAGTCATCTGTAACACACCCATTATTGCTTTACATACGTACGTACATACATACATACATATATATATATATATATATATCAATATCACATGTATAACACACACACGGCAACCTTTATGGTTTTTTTGAGCCCTCAGTAAGTTTGTAGCAAAACTTCAAAGAACCATCAAAAACTACTGGATCTCAAGTACAATAACTTACCAAACACCATACATGTTCGGAACATACAGACTTTCAAAGGAAAATTAATCAAAAAATTTACATATATATAAATATATTATAACTATGAAATGGGAGGACATATTGTTTCAACCATTTAAAATTGTCTGTAAATTTGTTTTGTATTATATATATAAACAGCATCTGCTATTTAATATCTACCTACACAAGAACTATTTGTCAAACAACTTTTGAACAAAAACTGGATTTATTTATGAATATTCATAGATTAAGGGTAATGATGAAAAACTAAAATAAAATTAAGGAGGTCAGTACAGTCATTGTAATCAAATTTTAGATCTCTCTTCCTATTGTGACCAACCTGTTACAGTTAAGAAAACTGTGTTGTTAATGCTATGAATATTGTCTAACTCTCAAATTTAAGCTATGATTTGAAACAAATAAGTTTTTTGAATAGAAAATAAAACTTTACAAAATTTCTTAAATTATTCCAAAAATAATCTCATAGTAGCATCCTCTTCTGATTACTCAGCCGGTTTCTTACCAGATTAAGCTGTCAGAAATGGTTGAACCAACAAAATTATTTCATACAGACAGAGCCACCGACAGTTCAATCAAATAAACTATATTCTTCAAAAACCAATAATAATGTTAGGGTTTGAAAATGGAAGTACAAACTCACTGTTTTTGGACTGAACACAGGAATCATGCTTCATGCAGCAAGCATCAAGACCATCACAAGGCTTCTCTCCAGGGCACCCACTGTACAGAAGTCCACAATACTTGCCGTATCTCAACAATGGAGGCACTGGCAAAATCATACTCAAAATTATATATATATATATAAAAATAATAATAATAATAAACAATTAGATTGATAAGAATCGAAAGCGTACCTGAACAGAATTTAGATTCGCATTTTCTGC
>NW_019014577.1:681828-703113 GCF_000150535.2 Carica papaya
AGACACAAGAATATGACACAGCAGGAACATAGACACACAGAGAAGTTGCAAGTGGAAAATGGTTGGTTGAGGGGGGAGAATTCATTTAATGGAGTCGTGGACTAATAAATTTTTTATAGAATACACAGGCGATCATACCCACAAATTTCAATACAATCTTTTAATAATAAGAACATGTAGGAATGAATAATATAACTCAAATCCAAAATCCTCTTATGAATAAATAATACAAGACTAAGTTATACAAAACTCTTATCTAATTATTTCCTCTATAGATTTCTAAAATCTTAAATGAAATATGTATATATAAAGAGGGTCTTCAGTTCTTGTGAGTTACCAGCTGGTTACCTCAAATCTCAAACTCATAAAACTAAGACAATTAAAGAACAATTGGACAACAGCAATTATTAGAACGATCCAGAAAGCATGAGCAATAAAATACAAAAATACCTACAATCCATAATTCCCTAAAACCTAAAATGACAAACTAATGGCAGTAAAAGAAATATCAGAGACAGAAGAAAGCCAAAAATCCTTCACTAAAGCTGGGAGAGCCAATCACACCTATGAAACAACAATTACAAATGAAATAACACACAAAAAGGTATGTGCTCAAATAAAAACCAATTAAGAGCAGTAAAGAATGGATAACATGTTAAAACAGTTGGGTAGAAAGATGATGACAAGCATGAACAGCAATCTAAACAGATTGCAGTATCAGGCAGGAACTAATTAAAGTAAGGAAAAAAGAAGATTGATAATTTCAAATAAACAGCCATTGAAATAAACTTGAGCAAAATATGTTAACAAGCAATGCAAATTTGGACCTCTTTTAAACCAATTACCGAACACCTCAAACAAGAGGAATTTTAAGTGCATCAGAGACCTTGCAGGTGAGAATAAAGCTAGAGAAAAAGGAACCCTAGAGGCATAATGAAAGTGATAATGATTAAAAGGATGCTTAATAAATGGTAAATTCACAGCATTTACAAATGAAACGCACAAAACAAAAGAGTTCTTTTTTTCTTAAAAAGAAAAGACAAACAGTACCTAGAAAATGAGGTGTGAGGAAAAAAAAAGTTGGAGAATGAACACAAATCAATAAACATAAAAAAAAGCTAGTCAATCCTCGTTTTCCTTTCTCTAAAGCTAAAGAACAGATTACATAATTTGAAATATAATCTTCCCGAAACTAACATAGATCCGAAGGAAAATGAAGTATCCCACGTACAATTACAGACCAAATGCCATCAAATTTCACAAAATACTCACTGTCATTTCATCAAATCCAACATAAACTAATTCTTCAACAATCTTAAACACAAATTTGACGAAATGATTTAGCAGTTCACGAGCAACTAATACCAGTATATTAAAAAGGCTTCCATCATATCCATAAGATTAGTCATGTTTATTATATAATAGGAAGTAAAACGATTCAACATGTACAATTAGCGGTTAGAAAAGTCAAATTCTATAATCAGTATTACAGTTAAAAAGGTTGCTGTAATTAATTAAAGTAATTTAGATTAATTGGTTAGTTAATTTGCATTGGTGTAACTAATTAGAATTAGGTATTGTATATAAATACTCAACTCATCTCATTAATAGAAGCACTGTTCAAATCATTATCTTCTTGCTATTATCATCCATTCTTCAGATTTTGAAAAGAGAAAGAAAAACAAGCATAGGATGTAACTCATTTCATTCGCTCAAAATGGAAGCCTTAAACTAATCAATAGTGAGGCTGCAACGTTCATTTCAAACCACATCTGGAAGCCACATTCTAAATCAAATACATATATACACAGTTCATAACCCGACAATCAAAACACTGAATCAATAATATAAGTAGATTGATACTATGCAAGAATATGTGACATTTACCTAACAGACATAGATGAACACCAAGCAGCGAATAGCCATCGCAAGCCTTCCCCTCTTATTCCCTTTCTGACTTGGCTCATTTTTTTTACCAAACTGCATGTACCTATCAATAGAACTCCCTTTCTCACACTGTGTTTTCCAATCCTCTTCCTTTTCCAAGCTCGTAACCATTTTTTTCAATTTCTGATGGCATTTTTCAATCGTCACGCAAGATGTGAATTAATAAATGATTGTCTTATTGAATATTCTGAAATATGGTAGACGGACTGAATACATAAAAAATCTTACCGTGAACGTCACTTCGTATCGGACGAGGTATCAAGAGATGATATTTTTGGCACTCATACCGGATATGATATAGGAACGACCCGATTCACCTTTATACTGAACGAGGAATCGAGAGATGATATTTTTTGTACTTATACCGAACAGAGTACAGGGACAGCCGGATAATTGACGAATTTAGATATTGAATTCACACGTATAGGGACATCCCTATGGACCCCTAGAGGTATTAGTAAGCAAAAAAAAAAAAAAATGAAAGTTGTTGTTCTTACTCACTTGTATAAAAAATCATAATATTATTTGAGTTATTATCTTTATGGTTAATTTTGAAAATCTCATAACGATAAGTATGCAATAAATGATCTTACTTAAATTAAAAATTTCATTAGTAGTTTTTTTTTTTACTAACCTTAAATTTCCATATCGGTGAGTAGTGTGATATTCTTATTGGGTTAGTGTAGCTTACTCCTATTAACCATTTCAGATCAAGAATATCAAGACTCAAATCCTAATAAGCAGGAGAACTGTGAGTAGGTGTCTCTCGAATTCCATCAAGAGTTAGTAGAATTTAACCTCCCTACAAAATTTATTTACTACTTTTATATGTTTATTTTTTTTATGAACTATTATTAAATGAACATTTCTATAATCTTATTAGGTATTTAAATTTATGTGTAAAAAATGTAAACTTTAACGTTTTTATACGTTTTCGCATTAAATTTATAAATTTATTTTCCTTCTAATCCCGAGCTATTTCATTGTTACTTCACTTAAGATATAGAACTTTTTATTTTTTAATTATATTATACATCAACTTATAATACTTAATTTAATAAGATTAAATATTTAATTCATTAGTATATTAATTTGGTTATGATGATCAAATTTAGTTAAATTCAAACGATGCATAATATATTATATCAAAATGAATATTTATGACAATTACATTTCTTTAGTTTTTTTATAGCAATAACATGACATAAACTTTAAAAAAAAAAGAAATTATGGTATTCTTCACATAATTAAAAGGCAAAATTGACAAAATCAAATTAATTCAACCATAGATTGATATTATGTGTTATAAACTTGTAATATATAGCTTAATCAATTTGCTCCTTTTAATGGGAGACTAAATTTTCATCATTAAACAATTTAAAGCAAAGTAATGATGACTTAAAAACAATAATATATATTATAATTACATAGTACTAAAATTAATGTAAAAATTAAAAATTTATGAATTCTTA
This sequence comes from Carica papaya, assembly GCF_000150535.2. The sequence continues at coordinate 685,248 of NW_019014577.1, forward strand.
AAATAAGATGAAAATTGAACAAAGTGTATCATAAAAAAAATTGAAATTATTTTATACAAGAAAATTTATGCTGTTATTTTGTCTTTGGTTGTAAACCTTTTTTTTTATATATAAGTAATAATATATTTTTAAATTGGTAGAACATAACACAATAATCAATAAAACTTGTATAGTCTCCATTATCTCAAAAGAATTGAACTAAGATGGAAGTACCAAAAAATTCTTTAAATAATACAAAAAAATTTTAAATTTTTCCTGAAGTATTTTTTTATTTATTTAAAATTTTACATAAACTTTCAAAAATAGTAGTAAAATTATTATCATTTAATTAATGTTCGATCTTACAATTTGTGCATGCTGACGTAACACGTGCATATTAAACCACGTATATATTTATTTTAAATTTATCATCGTGTTAAATTTAATAGATATTAAATATTTTAGTTTATTTTTTAAAAAGTTCAGATAAATATTTGAACAGAAAATGTTTTGAAGAGAAATTTAAATAATTTTATATAATTCAAAAAAAACTTTGATATTTTGAGAGTTTAACTTACAGATTAATACTTATTAAAAGCATATTGGAACGATATTAGAGATATACAAACATTAGCACGACGTCTAAAAAAAAATCATATATATTATTCGTTAATTTAAGTGATTATTATTTTTTATTGAAAAAAGAATTAGGAAGCCAAACAAGGTTGGTTCAATTAATTACCCGAATCCGGATCCGACGGGATAAGGAAATGCGGCTAGGGTTTTGATACCTGCTCTTTGTTTCCAGTTCCAGAAGGGAGAAACCGAGAACCTCACTATAATTCCGTTTGAAATGCCTACTCTCTTCATCTACACCGCTGTTTGATCTCAACCCCCCAATACCCAAAATCCACAAAATTCCATCGTCAACAATCAGAGTCTAGAAATCCATCGATCAAAAGAAAGATGGAGGTAGCGGCAGCTGGGCCGTCGCTGATCCGGTTGCTGGCTTCATGCGACAAGGCCACCCGCGACAAAGCTCTCGCCACGCTTGTCAAGAACTGGCTTCCTAATCAATCTGAGATCTCCGATGATGACATGAAGAAGCTCTGGAAAGGTCTTTTCTACTGCGTGTGGCACGCCGACAAGCTTCCGGTTCAGACCCAACTCATCGACCAAATCTCTTCCGTGCTTCCCACTCTTGACGTCCCTCTTTCTCTGCACTATTTCTCCGTCTTCTTGCTGACTATGCGCCGTGAGTGGACAAGTATAGATGGGCTCAGGTTAGATAAGTTTTATCTCTTGATTAGAAGGTTTTTGCATTGTTATTTTCTTATTTTGAAGAACAATTCGTGGGATTTGGAGTTGACTCGTCGTTTAATGAGTCTCTTGGTAGACAAGACGTTTTTGGCTGAGGATAAGTTTCAGGGGAACGGTGTTCTTTATCACATTGCTTCTGTTTTTCTTGAGGAACTCAGGCCTTTTCTACCGGTGAGGAAGGAGGTTGTGGAAGTAGTTTTAATGCCGTTTGTATCGGTTATGGGGACGGTAGCTAATAAGGTCTTAGTTGGGAAGATTAAGAGTAATGTGTTTGATGAGTTGGTGAAGGTGGGGAATAAGTTGCTGGAGGTTAAGAAATCGGGGGTTGACATTGACAAGGGTGATGATGCAGTGGTATTGGGATCAATTGCCTTAGTGATGGGGTTTTCGGCAAGGTTTTATGAGTTGGGTTCTTTAAGCAACTGCTGTCAGGGAAATAGGAAAACTCTGTTTGGATTACATGAAAAGTTTTTGAAGTTGGAGAAGGATTTGGCATCATCTGGTATTGAGATATCGATTCCTGAGGTGACTGGTGATGAGGAAGATGAGGTGCCCACTTTGATTCCTAGTGTTGATGAGAAGGAAGGTTTTGCTGCAAAACCTGCTAATGGTAATGGGAATTCTGACAAGGCTCTGAAGAAGTGCGTCAAAGTGAAGAAAACTTCGGGTGGAGGTGAAAAGAAAGGTAAGAAAGGCAAGAAGTCAGTTTCTGATGACCCGGAAGATACCTTAATGGATGGTAATCACAATAGCATTGTTGTTGCAAATGGCGAGAATTCAAAGAAGGAAGGCAATAGCAATGGGAATTTGTTGACGTTCGATGAAAATGTGATATCAAATCTTCAGGTGAAATTCGAGAAAGTTGCTTCTGAAGGGGGCTTGAAAAGCAATATGGCAAGTGTTTGTAATGAGACTGAGGCAGTAGGTAATGGTGCTGGGTCGAAGAAGAGAAAGAGAGGAAAGAAAATGGATAGTCAAGGATCTCAGAATATGGACTTAGCTGTGGGTGAAGAGGATGCTGAAGCTAGTGCAACAGCAAAAGGTGGTGAGAACAGCGTAAAGAGGGTAAAATTTTCGATGAAAACACTTGGTGTGGAAGCCTCACAATCCCCTACCTCCACAAAGTTTGAGATTGCCGCCTTCAGTTACTCCTAGAGGAAGTGCTCTCAAGAAAGGAGTTCCTCCAGGCCCCATTAGGGAGATGCCTCCTCCAACTAAAAAGGTAAAACAGAAGACAAAATCTCCGAAGAAGGCAAGGAAGGCAATAAAGAGCATTTCGTTCGTAGTAAAGAAATACAAGAAGTTGAAGTCTCTAACGCCCTCTTAGGGCTATTTTTAATATTTGTTCTCCTTGTGATCAAAATTCTTCCAAGCTTTTCTTTTGATGCCTGCATTACTTTTTTTGCCCCTATTGTTATTTCTATATTCTGTGGAGAGAGCTGATTTCTAGCCCCTATAATGTGAAAGTTGGCACTGGATTTAAACAAAAGAAAAAGATCAAGAGTGACAATTGCTCAACTTTTTACATATGAAAATTGATTGATCCCTTGATTTTAATCCTTCCACTATGAATAGTGTTTATGATTTTCTGCTATGGTTTTAGCGACCCCCAGCTTTCTCACAATTGTTAAGAAACCCAGTTAGGGGGAGCTACCATTGGATCCTCGTTTGCCCCCAAGTCTGTGACGTTTGAAGAAAAAATTTCTTACATTTGGGAATTCAATATTGAATTCTGTATATGTTTGTTTATGAACAAAATTTATGTGAGGTCCAGAGATGCAATTAGGAATAACTTGGGTGAGGACGACACCTTGTTCATCTTAAGCTTGTGTTTGGAAGATATGAATTCAGAAAAAGTACAAAATTTGCTCAGAAACTTAAATTTTTTTATGCACATTGAATATGTATTGAAAGTAAATGTTACACGATTTTCTTTTCTGATATTATGAGCTCCAAAGATTGTGTAACCCAAAAGAGATGGTGCTACATATACTCCCCATATTGACTAGTAAGATTCTGTTCTAAGTTTATTCCTTGTAAAACTCTTAACAAAAGAAATTTTGAATCTACAATACAATGTGAATCCTGGAAACCACTTGAAAATAATTTCAAGGAAAAAACAAGTTGATGCAATAAAAAATTTTATGTAAAAATATTATGCTTGCCACAGACAAATGTAGAATGAGTTGGAGAATTCATCAGAATGTTGCAATCCAGACCTAAGAAGATTTGGACTAGAACAACAGTGCTTGGATGAAATTTACAGAAGTTTATATTCATCTTGTCTTGGTAATGATGGAAAACGAGGCAAGACTAAATAGATCTTTCAATGACCCAACGCTCGCTCATAACAGATGGATGCCAAAAATTTCTTACTACGCCTTCTCTTGAGAAATTGTGTTAGCATGTGAGAAAGTCCTAAGTGCTTTCCAATCAATTAACATCTATGTATGAGAATGCATTTATATCTTCTTCTTTCAAGCACACTCTACTGCAAAGATTTAAATAATTCTTCAAAAAAATCAAAGTTGAACAAATGGATTACCAGGAAAAAATCTCTCCCTGCCATCTGCCTTTTTCCTTGACTCTAGTAAATCCTTCTCTGAGAGTAATCCTATCTTGTCATCCCCAAAAACGAATGCACCAAAGAAATCTTTTATCCAACTCTTGTTTATGAGTTAAATCTTTGACTTTGTTTGTTGAAACAATAGAGTAGCATAAATCAGCTCATTCCAAGCATCTGGAACACCAGGAAGACACCAATGACTGCAGTCCTGCCTTCTTGTGGATACCTTTTTACCATTGATTGCCTTCTTGCCATATATTGATGGGTGACCATCCTTGCGGAAATTGGTCAACCTAGTAACGTTTAACAGTATTGCTGGAATTTGTGTTTCTCGAATGACTTCCTCTACTATCTTCATTTTCAAAGGATAAGTTTCAAGGATGGCTGCCTCAGTCAAGATTGGTTCAGTCTCCCCATTACATGAACCACCAGAGTCCCAATCACCACCTCTGTTTCATTTTAAACAGTCAACAAGCTAATAGGAAACGTGTTACAGTATACAGAATAAGTGCTAACATTATGTTTGGTTTAAATTTCTATTACTTTCAATAGGAATTAGAACACGATAAAAATACAATAAGGATTTAACAAAATACCATTTCAAATTCAAGTCAATTTTGTACCCAATTTGATTTAGTGCATGTATAAGTATTCTTTTTTATGGTATGGCCTTGAGAAAAGTAACTAGATTTCTAACTGCTTAGGTTACTTGAATTAAATCTTTAAGTTATTCATTTTGACGACCAAGAAAGCAAGAAGTCATTTCCTTTTCAAGACCAAGAAGGCTAGAAAGACACCTTTTGTATTTGGGTGGGAATGTACCTATCCTCTGGTCCTCTTCATAGTCAATTCATTTTCTTATTAAGAATCAACTTTTCATATTTATGGTACTCATATGACAAAAACTATGTCGGCCTATTTACTTATTTGGTTCATTTCCATATATATCCTGAAAATGGTAGCAAAATAAAGAGTATTTCGCCAGAAAACAAGTTAGTTTCTTCTTTTGGAGAATATTGAAATAAAGGAAGTCGAAAGTACCTAAAATGGGCAGAAGAGTATCCACGATAAAAGACCAGCTGCTTTGCTGGATTTATATTTGCACGAATCCATTTTGCCCAGGTCCTTATCGACCTTTTGTAAGCTTCAACTGCATCAAACTTGGGATAAAGCACATCACCCTCTCTATAGTAATTTATCCTGCAGGAAACAATTCTAACATTTAGTTCTAAATTTGATGCTCCATTCATGATTGCATAAGAAAAAATTGAATTACCCTTTCCTCCCCAAGAAGGAAATTACTTTAATGTTACAAACTTCAAACAAACTAATGGCTGTAAGATTGTAGATGTACCCTCGAGCAGTCTTTCCATGAACCCACCAATGACCAGTATTAAAGACAAGGATATCAGCTCGTTTCCATCGGCCACTTGTCTTGTCAATTTGATCTATTGATAGAGTAGGGTTTGAGTTTCCCTGTGCATTGATGCGAACCCCTTCTTTCACCAGGAAATGTGACCTCACAAATTCCACCGTACAGTCATAGTCCTGCCAAAATTATTCAAAATACCAAAATCATTAGCAATATGAGATCTGAGAGGCTTCCTACAAATGACTGTAGCATGATATTAGAAGTGATTTAATGCCATGTCCTTGGTAACCTGAGATACTAAAACAAATATTAGCAGTCACATAGCTCCTCCTTATTAAGCTATCATCTCAAACAAAAAGGCTTCAACAGGATGTGACCTCCTTCACAATAAACAAAGAAATCCGTATGATGATCTCAAAAGTAGACATTTATCTAGATCAGGATAAAAAATTTTCCCTAAAAAAAATAAGGACAGACATTTATTTGAAACTAGCTAGCAGAAAACTTGCAAACTATTATCATTTACAACCAATCAGAGGTTTAAAAAGAAGGATGCATACACAACATTCAGGACCCACTTTTCAGCAATATGATATTGCAAACCATATGCAGCTGGAATCTAGAGAATTGTCCAACACAAAATTTCAAACTTACTTTGAACTTGAACACAAAGTAGCCTCTTCCTTTTGTTATTTTGTGGCCGTGGATCTCGTACATTCTACGTTTATCCTGCAGACCTACTTGGAGGAGGCAAAGCATTGACTCAAACTGGTTGCGGTTCATGGAATCTCCAACAAGCATTAGTCGTTTACCTCTTAATCTCTCCAAGAAATCTGTGGCATTGAACCTGACATTGAAAAGTAAATCCAAAAAAGAAATCAATTATATCTTTTATAGAAGAAACAATTATACTTAGCCTGGGAAGTTCTTAAACAGAGAATCCTTAGTATAAAAATTTGAGCAATTGAACAACTATCTATAGGCAATATTTCTGATACTGTTTCAAAGAGTAGAGTGAAATGAAAAAACAAGTAGAAGTCCAAGTGTGGCAATAACATGAGGATTCAGTTGCCAAATACTTTCATAATGCAGAGATGAAATCAACTAACTCATTTCTGGTCATTTTTCCTATTTTAAGTAATTAGGAAAAGAAAAGAAAAGAAGAGTTTGGTTTTTAAGAGTAAAATTCAGTATAATGATCTCAAAAATAGAATTAATAAGAAGACAAAAACCTAAGACCCTAATAATGACTAAACCTGAAGTTTTAAGTAATGTAATCTTTAAAGTTAAAAATACCATAAAGGGAAAAACTCCCACAAAAACTGCAATTAGAATCGGACCGGCTAAATTTTTGTTAATGAATCTGACCAGAACAGAATCACACCAGGTTAAGAAAAGGTGCAAATTTGGAGATAATAAAGTGTCCGGTAAGTTAAGCACACTTGAAAAAATTAGAATTGCTTCAGATGATCATCAAAGTCTGGAAATTGAGATTACAGACCGTCCACTTTCAATTTACTAGTTTACAAAATTATGCATTACAATATGGAACCTAGAAATTAGCTTTGCTAGCCATATTGATAATATTGATATTACCAAGTTTAATGTTCTCAAAAGAGAGCTTCTAACTGCTACCCAAACTTATAAGCTTCATTAAACTTGCAATTACTTTTGATGTAGACAATAAAATTATTAATGCAAATAATTAAAGAAAAACGGCATAATATCGTAAGCAGGAAACCAGAAGTGCTTACCTTGGAAGATCACAATCATCAGGCTTCCACCTCCATTTGAGATACTCTGAATCGCGCCTTCCATTTGCCTGACAATCAAAAGCTTCGTCCACATAAGGACAAGAAGCCGGTTCGTACAGTGGATAGGCCGCATCTTTCACCCAACTTCCCGTATACAAATCACAACTTTCTACCTTCTTCGTCAACAACTGAATATCACTACCATCCGATTCATGAGCAGGCTTGTCATCTGTAACTGGTTTTTTCGTAATTTCCTTAACGGATATTTTACCATTGGACCTATCAGCTTTAATGTCAGGTTCCTTTCTCTCGGATTGAACACCATTATCACCCAAAACATCAAAAGAGTTGTCATCTGCAACTGATTTTTTCGCGATTCTTTCAACAGGGAGGCCACTCTCGAAGCGATCAGCTCCAGTGCTAGATTCCCCTCTCCCGGATTGAACGCCATTGTCACCAGATTCATCAACAGACTTGTTATCTGCACCTGGTTTTTCCGTAATCCCCTCGACAGGGAGGTTATCAGCTCTAGAGGCAGATTGAGAATAGCCAGTAGTGCTCTCAGAACTAGAATCGTCTTCGTCCCCCTCAGATCGAGAATCGCCGGCCAAGCTAACAATACTAGCATCGTCGAGTTCCTCTTCCTCGGAAAACTTTGAACTGCCCTGGTGGATGGAGGCTTCAAGAAGGTCAGATTGGGACGAGGAAGCTTGTGAATGTGTGAGAATCCTGTAGCGAGAGAGCGAAGGCTCGAGAACACGCTCGTTAAAGACGAAGGTACTGAGAAGAAACAAGAGAATGAAGAGGGAAGTTGTGAAAGCGTAACGGTTCTTGGGGCAAGAGGAATCTTCGCCATTGTGGAGAGCATAAGAAAAAGCATGGCAATTTTGTCGTCGTCGTCGTCGTCGTCGTCGTCGTCTTCTTCTTCTTCCTCCTAGTTGGGCGAGAAAGCTCCCAATAAGAGAAAAGAATAGGCAGAGACATTGTTGCCAGTGCTTTCGTCATGGATCGAAAATAGTACGGCCCTGTTTGGCCGTCACATTTGAATCCGATAATTATTTATTTTATTATATTAACAAATATAATTAATGTATATTAATAAAAAAATTAAAAATCTATTTGGCTATAAATAATATCTATTAATATCAATATAAATATTTATAATAAAAATATTTAAATATATGTATATAGATATAATAGGTACAATTTGGACGACTTGTGAAAGGAAAAATCTAATCTCACCCTAATATGCATTTTTTTAATCAACTCAAATTCACACTTATATAATTGCGAAATCTAAACCTTATTTTTTTTTTAGGAATATATTTCAATAGTTATTTATATATAAAAATGTCTTTTAATTTTGATTTTTTAAATTAATATGTATTTTTGATAATCAATTCAATTTAGTAAACAATAAGGTGAACAACTGCAAAAAATGATCATAAAATAAAAAATTTAAAATATTATTTTAATTATCTTTAAATAACTATTTAATTTGTATTATGAGTGTTTGAAAAATGTTAAATTTATATATTTATACAAATAAATATATGATAAACTGCAAAATATATTCTCATGAAAAAAAAAATTACAATGGACAATTAAAAGGATCAACTTATTTATTTCTTGATTAAAACATCTATATATTTAATATATAAATAAATTATCACCGATAAATTAATTTAGTGATTAAAATTATTGTACTCTATTTCAAAAAAAATATAAAAACTCACTATTTTATGAACTTAATTTAATAAAAAATAACTTAACTTATCAGGATAAAATGGTGACTTGATTCAATAGATCAGTTACTTAATTTATTAATATATTTATAGAACTGCAATAACATTAAATTTAATTCTAATAAATTATAACATATTCAAATAAAAAAAAATATTATGTGACAATTAATTTCCCTTAATTAGGTTAACTATAACATGCCAAAATTGTTTGCATTTGAATTTAGCGACTTCTATATGTTTGTTTATTTATGTTAATAGTTTTAATTTTATATCGGACTTGAATTTGGCTATTTCTATATATTTGTTTATTTTTATTTTTTTTAGATAAAAATAATTTGCTTATTTCTATTAATTTCTAGTCTTGATCTCTATATTGAGAATTTTTTCCCAACAATTAAAAATTTTTAGTGAATTGCATTAACAAATTCAATTGAGAGATATAAATTCTCTTAAAAAATAATAAATTTAATATCACATAAAATTTCATATAAAACTGAACAACGAATCCTAAATTCTATAAATATAATAAAATATAATATGCATTGTTATAATTTATTGTCTTAATTGGGTATTATATGTTGTATTTAATTTGATATAAGAGGAATCAATTTGACATAAACATATCACTCACGATTGTGTCCATTCACAAAGAACTCAATAATTGCATTTCTAAAGTCACACTTAGGACGATATTTGTGGACCTTAGTACCAATTAATAAACCCAAGAAATACCCTTTTTTGTAAACCTAATAATATTCACGAGCAGGCAAGAAACTAATCTAATAGGAAAAGCCACCATTCTAGGGATGTGTTAGCATATCAAAGTTCAAAGACCCATCAAAATTCTTTCTTCCCCATATGGATAGTCAAAGAATCTCTAAATTAAAATAAATCCACACTGATAAAGATGGAGAGAACATGTGCTAGAGCATATATGAATTCCTTGCAAAAGTTTCAATAGTGCCATTACTTCAGTGTTCAAATCTATGACTCTGAAAAGAGGTAAGAATCAACAATTTTACCAATTTTTTTTTTAAACTTTTGGTTAAAAACAATGTTAGAAATAATTATCCAGAGTATCTATTAATAAACATTTTTAATTAATTTTGCTCACAAAGAGTTTATATATTTAATGATCTATATATTTCGTCAAAAGGATAATAGTAAATTAGTAAGAATGATTTATCGTATGTCATAAATTATTCAAATATTTTAAATTACAAAGCAAATCAAATAATAGATTAAATCTTGAAAAGGAAAAGATTGATTATTGTAACTCAACATTAAACTCAATGTTAAGTCCCTATAGATTCTTCCAGAGCATAAGAAGCCGCAAACAACATCTGAAAGGTTATAATTACATTAAGAGTCATCACTGGTTAGGACAAAACATGGATCAATGATTCAATCGTGATGGGTTTTGTTTGGCATGGACACGCACGTGAATCCTATCCCCTTACCTGCCCAAGTATAACACTACAGTGTGTTAGTAACCTGTGCTAAGGAGGGTTGTGGTCAAAGAGGTCTAACTTGGTCTTGGGTCTCCTGCACTCTCTCAGCACACAACAGAATCATAGGCATGGGCCTAGACATGTCTCCCCAGTCCCTCTATCAATAATTGATTCCCCCCCCTTCTCTCCCTCTCTTTCTATCTCTCTCAATGCATTGTAGAGCACTTGCATATATATATATATATATATATATTCACATTCAGGTATTCTATCTCATTTCATCAAGAGAACATAAAACATGGTTATAATGAAGGTACCTTTGTGTTTGGTTTGCCTGTGTATCCTCACAATTGCTTTCTATTCCTTTTCCAGAAACATCATCAGCAATTTTGCTTCTTCTTCTTCTTCTTCCTCGATGCTTCTTACCGGAAGGAGAGCCATGAGGGAAACGAGGCCGTCATCACCCAATTACAGTGTTGGATACTCTGGTTTCAAGGTGGGTTTGATATTTTCCGAACTCTTCAATGTTTTAGTAATTTCTTATTTTCTAAAAAGGGAATGCAGATAAGTTAGCCTGTACATGTCAGAATAGCCATACAAATCAACCTGTATACAGTGTCAGGTCTAATTCAGTTAACTAGGAGTAATGTTGTGCACCAGAACAGATTTCTCAGTAAATATTTGATAAAGAAACCCGCCTCAGTTTTAGAGGAGACTATTACATACCTTCTGCGAATTTCTTGCATCTTGCACCCATCAAATTATGCTTCCGATAAAATTTTCCATGTAGACATTGTTCCAGGCCTCATAATCAGGTTGCATGAAATGCAGGTTGCTGATGAAGAAACAAGGGAATTGAAATTAGAAGATTTAGTGTCACTCAAATATACAACCAGAATAGATGACTCGGATCAGCTGGTTTACCACATCGATTACCATGGAGTGACAACTCACCCAACACCAACACCAAAACATCCCAGACCATAGTAGCGATTTGGATTTCTGATGACACAGGATGAGTGGATGTATCTTAGTGAAATAGATGAAGATTATATATAAATGATCAGTAATCATTAGCATGAAATCACAATCCATCTTTATGTGCAGTTTTATTTTCTCATGGCTTACTTGAACCAAACTTGTGGATTCTACTCAGATTCAAACTAACAATAGTGGGAACAATAAGTACAGCACAATATGATACCAATATAGAAAATTGTGCATAACTAATTTGAAAAAGAGAGAGAGAGAGGAAATCAACAATCACAGTGGCTGCATATATACTCTAGTCTGAACTCACAGTTACAGTTTGTTAGAATGCAGAGAGAGCATTCCATTCATGTATTGCTTTCTCAGTCTCTTATACCTCTCAAGTAGCCTCTTATAGCTTCTGATAGCACCTTCATACAATATTTCATTACAAAATTTATTTTTGACCTGCATAAATGCAACCTCTGCCATGTCTTTGTGCTGAGAAAATATTGTTAACAGATTGTCACTTTTTGTGAAGGGTAAAATCCAATCACGTCCTTCCGTGGTTCTGTCTCCCAATCAAGAAACTTTAACCACGTCATCCTTTGAAAAGGATCCTCATCTTTTTGACTAGCCATTTCCACTGTCCTGACTGCCTCCAGCATACTTGATGCTGAATTAATTCTATCAATGACACTGCTGAAGATGGCCCTTTGATTCAGATAAAGCCAACTCTCGGTGTTTGATTGGGAAGGAATTGCAGCAACCAAGCATGCCTTTCGAAAATTAGGATCAGAATCACCAATTAAACCGATAGTAATATGAAGTAAATGAATGGACATGATGCTCAGAACTGTAGATAAAGACCCAGAAGAAGTGTGCTGCCATGGCTTTTGGCTTTGGGTCCAACAACAAAGTGCAACATGTGCAAATCCCTCCCACCTGTTCTTAAACAAAAGGCAGAAAACACCGCATAAGAATAACAGTTTTTAAAACCTCAGAGTTCTCTTATTGGCTCATGAACAGCCTAAACATGTACGTTCAAAGAGTCAATAGTTTTCAATGCTTGTAATATATTTCACTACTTGAATGGAAATTTTTTTTTTCTCATTTAAATATAACCAAATAGCAAATAAACCTTTTTCTTTTACTGTTTTGACAGGATGTATCTTCCATATCATAGACTTACAGTGTCTAGTTTGAACGGCTCAAGTTTGCTAGAAATTACCCATGTCAGAACCTTATCATTTATATAATAATTGACAGATCTCACATTGACCGAAACACATGAAAGAGACGTCCATAAGCACCTTTTCTAGAGCCAATGGCCCCAACCCTGTCTCTATGTCTGATGAACAGGGACGTCTATGCGATTCAATTCTGTAAACAGCATGGGATCAATCCACATGCACTGTTGAGTTTTTGTCTTATAATGACCATAATTCCGATCAACCTCAAGATATCTGAGTATTTTATGGAAGATCTATATCTACAAGATGACCATTATAATAAATATAAGAGATTGATGATTATGAGAAAGGCCATTTCACACAAGATAACAAAGGGACAGGTTCTTACAAGAATAACACCTTTGACCATATATCTCAATTTAAAAAGAAAAGAAAACTTTTCTGAAAGCTTCATTATGAGGTGATCACAGGATAAGGCCCTAGAGTTAGAAAAAAGAGGTTTATTTTTATTTTAGGTTATTTTAAACTAAAAACAAAAGAATAGTTAGTTTGGAAAACCTAAATTTTTGAATCGTTGGTTTAATTTTACTTTTGGCTACTAAGTCGTCAAAATTTTAACTTCTTATCTTCTTTCACTTTCCGCTGTCTATACTTTTTGCTCAACTACCCTAATTGATTACCAACTTTAATTATTTACTCTCTTTAAAGTAGGGTAAAAACCTTGAAAGACTTCCTGTTATCCAGTTTTGGAAAACATAAAATCTGCGTTCTGACTTTCTCATCCAAAGAAAAAAAGGAAGATTTTAGCAAGCTTGTGAAGACTTATTGAAATTGTCCCCTTCTGCAGGTGGTTTTCTGAAAAAAAAAAAAAAGATAATAAAAACAGACTGCTTGATAGAGAAGCATCCCATTGGCACTTGGCATCAACGAATGGAACTTATTCTATAATTATTAAAGGCAAATGGTTAAAGAAATATCAAAATTCAAGGCAGCCAAGTGATTGGCCTTTGTATGCAAAAGAAGAGAGAGCTTGGAGCTATCATGTACAGAGTGAATTGGCATAAAGAATATGGACACATCCAATATAGAAAATTTCAACAGCATAAAATAACCAATACTATGGAAAACAAACAAGATTTACAAAAGGCAGGGGCATTGAGACTTGGGAGAAGCCAGGGATATGAGAGATAACTCAATAACCAAATAACATATCAGACTCATGCAAAAACTTATTGGAAATTATACTTACGAGAATGGAGGTTCAACCTCAATAGCTAGTGTCACATGCAGTGAAAACCCAGCTGATCCATTAACTTCGTTGTTATCTGTATATGCCTCATGAGGATAGCCTCTTGGAATATATAAGATATCACCTTCTGTTAGCAGTAAGTTTCTACATGAATCTGTTGAACTCTCAATATGTTCACTGTTAGGGATGTCACAGGACGCATACAAGCGAGGCAGCTGGACAATTGGCTGAGAGAAAACTTTCCAATGTTTTTTTCCAAGAAGTTGGCATACAAACACACAGTGATCATCATAGTGCATAGATAATCCTTGAGAATTAGGTGGTGTCAAATACAAATTGGCCCCAACTGATGGTTGACCAAATAGAGAAGCTAATCCATCAGCAATGGATGCAACACTCTCAAATCGGAACTCTGCACCACGTAAAGCAATTGTGTAACCCCTTTTAAATGCTTGATCACATTTTAAAATATCATCAACATGAAAAAAGCAAGGAGTCTCGACAGAGCAAGAGCATAAATTTTCTGGAAAAAAGTGAACCTCCCTTTTTGACTTCTTCTCTGTTCTTAGAACCCGAATATCCTGGTCATAGATCAGAGGACAGCCCAATTTAGTTCTTGCCTCCTTAAGGAAACCAAGGATGTCCATTTCATCTGAAGCAAGAGGCAGACATGAAATAAGACTTTGGAAGACAGAAGAAATAGGAGAAGAAAGAGATCCTTTTGGATATATAGAGCTTATAATTGATCTTAATAGATCATGATCCTCCTTCAAATTAAGACTTCCTATAAGAAAAGGTGAGACCTCCCAGTGATTTAACAGGAAATGTTTAAAAGCATTCTCACTTGAACCAAAAATACTGCTCCTAACCATCTCAGGTGAAGAATCTGCAGTTGGTTGGTCAGCATTAATAGACAGCCTAAATAAGCTTTCTGCCAGATTGTTGATTGTCATATTTGTCAAGTGAAATCCTTTCTCTTGACAAGATCTTGAAATATTTCCAAGAAACATTTGACTTCGAGCTTTTACCCAAATCTGTTTCAGAACAGCAGAAAAACATTCCAATAGCTTCGTTGGAATCTTTTCCAATTCCACCGTTTCACAGGTATTAGTAAGAAACATGGTTGCATCAAGAAGCAAACCTAGAAATTCACCTTCCTTGCAGTCTATCTCAAGATAGGTAATATTTGCTTCATCCCCAGGGCATAAAGAAATTGATATTGTTGATCTAGGAACCTGAAGGAATGCAAGCCTAATGCATGTTAAGTTAACGGGTGATAACGGGAGACACAAAAGAGCCACAAAATTTTCAATTTACCATCAGATCATGAAACCAAAAAACAATTCTTAGCAAAATGGCTGGGAAGCCTTTTCTTTCCCAACATTGATAAGTTGGATACATCTTTTAGACATCATTGAACATAAGCTTCTAAATCAGCCACTACAATACAAAAAAATATATGATTTGTTTGTCTTAAATTTTTAACAACTAATGTAAAAGATATGCTTTCCCAATCATATTGGGAATTAGTAAGTTAAATTCTGGAAAACATAGCTCCTTTCGAAAGCTCGTGGCATTAACTTCAAGGCCATGGAAAAACAGACTTGGTAAATAACAAGCTACCAGGAAACCACAACTGATGAAGCACCTCTCGCTCTAAAACCGACATCATGGCCCAAAGTAAGCCTAATACCATGAGTAGTACATGACACCTTTTCATAAGCTTAATAACATGTCAATAAAATTTAAATCCATGACTCTTTTCTATGGTTTCTCGGCAACCAAACAAAGGTAAATCATAACAACTGAACCCAAATCTTCTTCTTTCATGTTCATCGCTCTTTACAGTCAGTTGTTTAAACAATCAAGATTATTATAACAAACACTAGAGGTAGAAGCAAAAAACAAAAAGAGTTGGATACTTACATAAGAGTCTCCAGAGCAGAAAACTGCAACAAACTTTGTCGTCCAATGGAGGTTGTAGACAAATCCAAAACGGCATTACACGCTGCCGTTGAAACTTTCCGGTCCAAACTTGCCAGCAACGGAATTAATTCCTTGACAGTTTCCCCGTCAGAAGCAACTACTTCATTCATCTCAAACGACAACAACGAGGCCAACCCCACAAGCTTCGCCCCGCAGCGCGCAATTTCTCTATTTCTACAATAACCGCACCGAACAAACAAAAAGAAATCGACTTAACTCGATCAATTCAAACAGGCATTTACACTTGCATATGCTCAAACATGTATATACAGAGAGGAGATAACCTGGAACTGAGGAGTAAAGGAAGCAAAGAGATAATAGGAAAAAATAGAGATGGCGGAAAAGGGACTGTTGAAAGAAGCGATGCTCGAAGCTTGTTTAAACTTTTCTTCACAACAGAAATGGAGTCGGGTCTGTAGTCGGACTTCGACAGAGTTGCCAATAACAGAGCGAAGATGGTGTCCACGACCGGAGACTGGATGATAGGCGACAGTTCAGATTCTGAATTGCTCTTTCTCTTGCGGGTTTTAGCGCCATCGCTCGCCATCATCCCCCACTCTGCTGTCTGCAACTCAGTAGCTTCCAGCTGAGTCGGGTAATTGGGGTGTCCGTGTTTGGTACTTTGTGCCTAATGATACGTTCTCTGGTAACTTAATGTATTTTTATTTATATTAATAAACATAATTAGTATCTATTATTATAAACCAATAAATATATTTTATTTTTTTAATATAAATAATTTTATGTATTTACCTATTTTTATTCACAATTAAAACTGAATACTTTAGTTTAACAATTATATTTTATTCCCATTTGTTGACCTTTTATTTTGATAAAAATAAACTTATTTGTATAAATTTTATAGACATATTTAATCAAATTGTTCACATAAAGATTTTAATTTATAAATTAATATAAGAAAAGTGAAGATTAAATATACATAAAAAATAATATTATTAAATATTTTAATATTTTTAAGTTTACCTAAGAAATTGAAAATACAAAATAGTTTTTTGTAATTTATTTTATTTTATATTTTAAAAACTATTAAATTAAATCAGGGATTGAAAAAAAAAAAACAATCTTATAAGTAGTTATGATTAGCGGGAATAGAATGGAATCCTGGAAAAATATAAAACTAATTCAAAATACCAAAAAGGAAAGAAAAGCACGATTCTGTATTCGACTGAGTCCAGAAAATTGAGTTTCCATTATTATAAATTACTTTTAGTTAAATCACTTTCATAAATTCTTGATTTCTTCTTCTTTCAGTGTCCTAAAATTTCAGATTCTGCATCACGAACAAGAACTTTCAGAGTTTGGCTTCAATCGAACATTGAACAATGGCAGAAGAATTCGAACCAGTGGGCAAGATTCCGAAGACGGGTTTGTCGGTGATTCGGGCGATCGGCGAGCTGCATGATACGATGGAGGAGTTCGGGCATCAGCTATCGAGTAATTTGCAGCCTCTGAAAGTATTGATGGTCGGCAGCAAGAGCAGCGGCAAGTCCAGCGTCCTTGACGCACTCATGGGCCGTCCAATCCGGTTGATGCTAGAGCACCGTCAACGGACTTCCAGCGATGATGGCAGGGAGTGGGCTGAGTTCAACCACTTGCCCGGAAAGCGTTTCTACAGTTCCTCTCGCGTTCGCGAAGAGATACAGATACGGGTGAGTTTGTTTAGTTTTGTTGTGATTTTTCAGTGTATATATATATATGCAGAGACATAATTTAAGCTTGAATTCATATTCTATTAATTACAGTTTAATTTCTGCATTTTCCTTTAATATTTAGGATCAAGGGCTACTTTTTGTTGTTTTGCATCAATCTCTTTGCTTTTAATAAGATTTTATTGTTTAGCTTTTGTCTTATACAAGAATTAATTAGAAGTTTGAGATTAAACAAATTAAAATTGAAAAAAATAAAAAACTCACAACGTGATAATTTTAAAAAATTAATCTACTTTAGTATACATGCATTAAATTATTAGGTCTTATGAATTTAACAAATCATGCTTTTAAATTATATCTAAGTAATATGTATACTTATTTGTATTTATAGTCAGAATAAATTAATTGCCTAATTTATGTAAATTTGGTGCATTACTACTTATAATAAAAGTTCAATATGGTAATTTTCTTTATTGAAGAAAAAAAAAAGAGGTCAAAGAAAAAAATAGTAAAATTATATCATACATTTTCCTTTTTATATGAACAATGGAAAACTCTATTGTCTGAGTTCTTATTTTATATGAGCAAGAAACGCATGCTGATACGTGAATC
>NW_019014577.1:704220-714585 GCF_000150535.2 Carica papaya
AAGGGGAGGGTAATTTTTCCATTCTTATTACTGGAAATTTCTGGAACTCTACCGGGACGTCCAATGGATATCTTTTACGCTTCAACAAATTTTGCACGTTCTCTTTACATCTATCTTCATCTTTGATGCAGGATGTTAGTAAAAACTGGAATATTCAAGAGGCATTTGCCACTGAAGAGAGCTTTTTTATTGAACATCCGGTACTTCTCAGCTTCTCTAACTAATGGTCTTGCAAATTCATATATCTTAATTTGAACTGAGCATCTCATTCTTTTTCTATGGCATGATGAAGGTGTATAGCAAGCTCGCTAATCATTGTGGCATTCCCCAATTAGCGAAGAAGTTGAATCAGGTCCATCCATGACCTTTTGCTTTCTTGCTAGTACTGTAGTAAGTTCTGTGGGTATAGTTTATGATGCTTTTCTATTTCTTGTCCAATGAGAATTGACACAAAAATACTTTTCCCAAATGGGCCAATGAATTAGGAATTAAGAACTAGTTAAGACTTGTTCCGTGTAGCTAGATCTTAATGAGCTTAGATAGCAGAAGTTAGATTTTTGGTGCTTTATATTCTTTCTAAATCCTAAACATTTCCTATCTTTCTCTTTTCTTTCCATCTTTTAAAAGTATTAGTTCTATTTCTTAAATGGCAGCAACCATGGCTTTTTGAGATGGAATTAGAAAAAGGTTCTGAAATACTAAAATATTTTCATCACATTGTTAAACTTATGAAATGCAGGAGAGGGTAGAATGATTATTGAAAAGTTAATGGTCAATTGGTTATGTCTATTTTTGGTTAATTTCTATCCTTCTTACTCTGTCTTATGCATGTTTGGTTGCCAATTTTCTGTTCAAGATCCTTGAGCTCCATATAAGAAATGTTCATCCAGGTTTGAAGGCTAAATTGAATTATCATATGGTCACACTTGCTGGAGAGCTGCAAGCTTACAGAAAAGTCATAGATTCTAAAGTAAGTTTTGTTTTATGAATTGTCAGAGGTTTCTGGTCCATACACTGTTGTCAGGAATATGATTAGAACATTTTCTGATTCATATTTCTGATGCAGAAATATTAATTGTATGAGACGTTTTATTTTATGAATCAGAAAGCTAAGTTGACTTCTCAATTGTCTTTTTCTAGGAGGAACAAAGAGAGGTGTTATTGAACATCTTAGACAGATATTGTCAAGGTGAGATTTTTGTTTATAGAGAGGTGTCATTTTGCAGATTTGTGTATAAGATTTCAAAATTCCAGTAATTAAAAAATATTGTTTTACCATTGTGAAAATCCTGAGCTGTCCATATAAATCTTGAATAACTCTTTCTTGGTAATATTTATTGCTAGTTTAGTTCCTTTCCCATTTGACAGATTTTTGTGCCATGATTGATGGGAGCAACCAGAACATGTCAACTAGACAGTTATATGATAGCAGGATCCACTATGTTTTTGAATCAATTTTTGGGACGACTTTAGAGGTGATTTGTCACCTCTGCTTCTGTTCCTCTTCTTTGTTGTTTTGAGATTTGTATTGGTAACTGATAAAAAAATTTGTCTACTTTGAATAAGAGAGATATTAGGCCCTATTTAGATACGGAAAAAAAATTTTGAGTTTTCTTTTTATAGTTCGTATATGTTTGTACATAAATACATATATAATCGTTGAAAACAAAAAAAAAAAAAAAAAAAGCTTGAGGAGTGATAGGAAAATATACTTCAAGCAGTTATTCTTTTAAACTCTATACGTCCATTCAGCGAAGTTTTACACAAGAGAACAGGGTCTAAAATGGTCTCCTTGGTTATAGGAACTGGACCCTTGTGAAAATCTAGCTGATGAGAATATTCAGAAGACCATCCGAAATGTCACTGGAATAAAACCAGCTTCATTGTTATTCACGGTGAGGAAAATAATGGCTACATAAGATGCTTTCTCTTTACTGCATATGAATTATCATAACTTTTATTTTGTCACTTGCATCAACTTTACTTGATGTGCAGGTTCTGTTTGAAGTTTTGGCAAGAAAATAAATTGCTCGGTTATCAGATCCTTCCCTGCAGTGTTTACATTTTGTCTATGATGAACTGATAGAGGTGAAGAAACTGTTGCGTATGGTTCTTATGATCTTTAACATCATTATTATTGATATGAATATCATAACCAGGAAGGTAACCTCCTCCTGCAGGTGACCCATGATTGTGAGTTGACTCAATTGCAAATGTTTCCAGTCCTCAGAAGGCGAGTAAATGAAGTCATGACAAGGTTTTTGTATAACAGAGTAAAATATGCTGAAGAATTCATCTTAGAGAGCATTGAAACGGAGGTGATTTCATCCTTAAATTCATTTGTTTGAATTATATGTACTTAATTCTGTTAGCTCATGGTAAAGTTGGCAGTAAGCTTTTTTTTGTTGTTAATTTTTAGTAAGATATCTAGTTTTTTGTTTTCAATCTAGAAAGTTTTAAGAAAAGTAGAGCACCATGCAACTAGTCCTTGTCTGTTATTTTTGGTTGAATTTGGGTCAGATTTAAATTATATTGAGTATGAAAGAGCATATAATACAAATGTCTTGATTCAAAGTAATTCCATACCTAATTTAACTTGGATGTTATTGTGATTTTTTCTTTGACCAATGAGAATACCAATCTATTATTGTGAAATTAAAGATATGAATATAGTTGATAAAATTATGTACCAACTATATAAAATTACATCTGAATTCTTTATATTAAATAATCAAAGCAATCTTAGAACTAACGTATGGAAATGCTCAGAGTCAGTGCTTGAACACTATTTAAGTGATTTTGTTTTCTTTCACCTTTCTGGCTGTTTGCTGATTAGTGAACCATTGTAACCATTCAGTTGGGACATATACATTCTTACAACTCCAAGTTTATTGACAGGAATAAAGCTGTTGAGCTTGCTGAGCAGCAGCTTCAATTACAAGAGGTATCTGCCCACGTATGTATGTTTGCAGTGAACAAGCTTGTAGGTTTTTTTTTTCCAAATAAATTGGACGTGCATCTGAATTCAGGACAATTTAAATATTAACTTTCTTGGTAGATTTTGACAGTGTTTGGAAAAAATTGATTCCACAAAGAATAGAATTCATTTAAAATCTACATTTTTACATCTAGAGTGGAAAAAAAATGTGAACTTGCAAATAAATATCACAGCTTTTGTAGGATTTATTTGTTTCAAACATAGTATATGCCTCTTTCCATGGTCCCATTCTAAAGACGGATACGAATATTCAGGATGGTTTAGATGCATTAAAGATAGGCAAGAAGCCTCACATAATGCTCGAGAGATCAGCTGGTGCTCCACCTAAAATGGTACTTGCTTTCCTTTGTTTTCATATAGGCACGCATAGGGTAAATCTAACATACTTCCAAGGCATAATGTCTCCAGATGATGTATGGTTAAGATGCATTAGTTGATTAATTTTTTTTATGTTTTCAATTGTCAGGATATTTTCTATTTTAATCTAAACTATTGGAGGCATCATATCTCAGATGAACTTACTAATCTTTTTTGTTTTGGTGGTAACTGGAACTTCTATTCATATCATCCTCATTTACCTTATGAATGGCCATTGGCAGGGAAGTAGTCCTCAACCAAACAGTGACAGGCCTGTTCAATCTGGTAAAGTCTTGCTATGTTTTGTAATTTGTTTCTGTTTTAATTGAAAAGGAAAACAATTTAAATCTGAGTCTAGATTGTATGAATAAGCAAAAGTATTTTGAACTTGTGATGCGCAGACTATCCATCCACAAGAGCTCGGGGTAATATTTCACCAATACTGGGGCGCAGTCTATCACCAGATTATAATACTGCAGCTAAAATATCATCCGAACCACAGGGAATATCATCCATAATCCAACTCGCGAAGGTATATTCTTTAGTCTCATCATCGATATCTGCTCTTGATTGAACCTCAAAAGATTTAGTTCTAGTATATCAAAGCCAAGATGGAAAAAATACCAAGACTGCTAAATATAAAAAATATTCTCAAAATCACCTTATAAACTTTCCCTATTAATCAGTCTTCCAGAAGTCAGTACTGAAGTACTACTTTTCTTCTACTCTTCAGGTCCCATCGGTTTTATCACCAGAAGGACATACCAAGATAAACTAGAAATATTAGTAATCAAAATATTGCTAAGGTCCTATTATGACATTGCTAAGTCACATATTCAACACATGGTTCCGAACGCTATAATGCACATTCTGGTAACCTTCTGTTTTATATTCTTTTGTAGCAAGATATCTCTTAATTTTTTTGAAGCTACTGAAATTTTTGTTCCATTTGATCAATCGATACGCAAAAAGAAATATCCATATGACTTTAATGCAGAATCTATTCAGGTTTTACATTCTCCTGTTAATTTCTTCTTGCATAATCATACTCTGGTATTTAAAATATGCATGTTTTGTACTTAAAAATATCTTTTTTAGGCTTAAAAATTAAAAAGCTTTTTCTGATAAAATCTTTCATTGACACGTGCAGAGAGAACATCTCCAAAAATCTATTACAGGAGAATGATGAGTTTGCGGCAAAGAGAAAACAAGCTCAAGAATCTTATTGTGCTTTGCAGCAGGCTATTCAGGTAAGAAAAAGCTTAACAGAGTTTTTTTTTTTAAAAAAATGACACAGACAATTACTTAATGCATATGTTACCTGAAGGCAGAGTTTCTCAATGTTTGTCTCCGTTTCAATGTGACCATTCTATTTCATGGAGCTAATGCTTAGAAATAAACTAACTTGTTCATATGAAAATAAGGCATTATGACGAAGCTCAGATTCAAGAGGTTGTCGCCTTGCCCGCCAATTTTTCATCATGAGTTCACTCGAATACAGATGTGAATAATACACCAGTTAATAGAGGCATACTGGAGTGTCGCTGTATTCCTTCTTACTTGTATTGAAAGTACATATGCTAGGTGCCATAGAGGTGTAAGTTTCTTCTTTTCTTTTCAGGAGAAGAATAAGGTGTAAGTTATATCAATTATTTATGAAGTATAAATTAGAGTTTTATTAGTTTAATCACAGTTTTCCTTTCCTCTTTTTGCTACTTGAGGTTATCTATGATTTAACCAACAGCCTGATTGGGTTTTAACAGAAAGCTTAGGAAGAACAGACAAGTAATTAACCCAGATAAAGGAGACGAATTAATAACTTCACTGCTTATCAATCTGGCTAATTGCTTAGATGAGGTGTTAAAATGTTTAGTTAACAATAAAGAACATAATATTGAAAATGACAATTAAGTACGAAAACTAAGACTCAATCTTTATGTCTACTGAACCAAATATATATATGTTCAATGAATATAATGAAAAAAGTAGTGATGACAAAATCCAAATAATTGGTTTTGGGCCCTGTTTAATAATTCAAGTAAACAGAGGTTTGTTCTTGATTCATAGATCATTCTTATCTTCACCGGTAATGCCCAGAAGCTTAACCAATTCTCCGCTCTCGAATGCTTCAACAGTATCTGAAACAAACATATCAATGTAAACTCAAGTGATCTTAATCTTTCTTTTCTTTACAATACAGAATATCCATTTAAAATCCTTATTAGAGAAATAAGAATTTACCATCTGAGCCACCGATATGCTTTCCGTTTATGAACACCTGTGGTACAGTACGCCTTCCCACAATCTCACTCAAGGCAGTCTGAATGTTCCCACCGTCCTCTGTAAGACACAGAATCAATTGCCTCAATACATTTCCAATGCATATCCAAAGGCATGGTTCTCAAAGGCATAATGACTCTCGGTAGTATTTAAAAGATCATAGAAATTCAGTAACTTCTTGTAATAATCACTTCATATTAATTAATAATCAAATAACTATGCAAAGATAACTAATATAAAAAGTTACTATATTGTTATGAGATATTCGGAAATCATCAAGGAAGCATGATGCTCCAAGCCACCCCGAAAGTCAGAAGTACAATTCATTTCTTAGTAAGAAATGTAAGCCAACCGAGCAACTATCACAGTGAGAAACAACATAGTTCAGTTGGTATTAGGTGCCAAAAACCGAAGCATTAACCATGAAAAATGAGAAGTTAAAACCATAGAATTCAGCTGTCAAACTAGAAAATCAGTCCACCAGCATGGTAATAAGTAGCTTCTTTATTGTTTGGCTTTTAACCAATACCAAGCTATTTTCATCTAATCTCAGTAGAAGTAACTCTTTCAGTTTATAGCAACCCCTTTTCCCACAGTTAGAAAGCATCAACATGTATTTGTAAATAAAGACAGACCTCTCTGATCAAGCTCAATAACACGGGGAACCTGGTCCAACTCCTTGAAAACAGATTTTGCTTTCCTACAATACCTGTAGAAAAATAATAAGAAGAATGAAATGATAAGTCCATAATTCCATCTATTAGAGGTAGCAAAAAATGAAGCACAAATAATTCTTCACATCAGATGTTGGCTGCCACAAATAAAAACAGAACAAAGATTAATATATTTTGTGATTCTCCATGCCCATAGAAAGCAGTTTCTCTTATCCTCATTTCTTTCCTAGAAAAAGTTATGAATTCAAAAAAAAAAAAAGAGAAATGAATGATTTGCAGAGTTAATAAATGTTCATAAAATTATAGATCTCATCATCAATGGACATGGACATTCTCCTCACCCTTTCGACAAAGTTAACAAAACTACTGGAGAAGCAGCATATAATCACAGAAAGCACCTAGAGCTTTATGTAAGATCTCTTATTTGGAACATGTTTCAAGTAACTAAGCTAAATTCTATGACGTTGCAAATGAAACAGAAAAAATGCCCATGCAAATATCTGTCAGTTGCATATGTGATTCCTTGAAAATTTTCAGAGAGATTAAAAAGGAAATTTGCGGGGAAAGATTATACATATAAGACACAACCCAAAACCCAGAACCCTTCAGCCTTCAGGACATCAACAGATCTCTAGATAAGAAAACATGCAAAACGGACACCATTTCCTGCAAAGTAAAAAAGGCAGCTCCTAGAAAGAGACTGGATAAGCTGCAAGTGGAATTCATGGTTTCTTCATAAAAATGTTTTGTAAGATCTAAATACCAACACGTGAAGAACCTTCTGAATGGAGATATTCAACCATTCAAATTCCAAAAAGAATCATGTGAGCTTATCCCATAAAGACAGCTCTTCCTAGACATGCATGCCGAAATGAAAAACAAAGCCGGAGCCATCTTGCTCGTTTTCACATCTGAATTCATTCAAAATCATAACACTGAAATTGAAAAAGAGAAGGATTTTTTTTTTTTTTTAATGTTGGTAGAAGAAGAATACTGGCTTTGGCAAGAAGAACCACTAGGCCTTCCACTAACTGGATCGGAAAAGGTACACGCCTAAAAATGCCAGTTATACGGACAACTCAAGATTAATGACCGTTTGATTCAATTCAATTCCTACTCCTTAACCATCCAATTAATAGCACTGTAGGTAAATTTCGTAAATTTACTGATAATCGAGTGATGAAGGAACAGATATTGAATTGAACAAAACGGAAATGACGTAAATTAGGAATGCCAGTTTCAAAGAGGAAACCTAATACGAGAAACCCCAAATTGAAAACAGAACGGGATGTCCTAAAATCCAGCAGCTGTAAAATCCAATACGAAGTTAAAAACCAGTCAATTAGATCAACTATTTCGGAACTAAGAGGGTCACATAAAGGAATTTATCATGGTTAGCTACCAATTAAGTAAAATATTCTCAATGAAATATCGATCGAGATGGAAAGAGAGATTTGTACGGGCAATAGGATTTGGAGAAGATGACAATCTTGTGAGAAGCGATCGTCTTCAGAACAAACTTTGTTTCTGGTGATGATGCAAACGATGCCCAACACAGAGAAGCCACAACTATTAGCATCAGCAATGAAGCTGCCATTGCAGAAGATCGCGTTGGTAATCTCGCCGCAGCCATCGAAGATCGCGTGAAAAGAAAGTGACTGTGAGCCTAATATTTAGTAGTCTAGATACATAAGTATGTATATATGTATATATGCTTTCAATATCAACAGTTCTGAGCTAGAAATAGTTGCCATTTATTTACTGGGCTAATGGTAAAAATGGTTCATAACCTTCTCTATTTTGCAGTTTGCTCCTTTATTTTTTAATTATTGTAATTATGTTTTTTATTTTTTATTTTCTAAAATTAATATTTAATTAATTTATCTGTTAAAATAAATAAATTTATGATCACGCCACCACAACGTAAATCTAATATTTGTTACCGCCATTTACATGATTTAAACAAAGTAAGTTAATTTTTATTGCTAAGTTTATAAAATTTAATATTTAATTTTAATAATATTTAAACTCTATAAAAAATAAAATAAGTAAAGAAAAATAATTTATATAACTTTTATCATATTTTCTTACAAGAATTTTACAAAATAATCATGAACTTTTGTCATATATGATTTTGCTTGCCACTAAAAATTATTTTCAAACCACTTTTACCATTTCAAAACATAAACATTAGTTGTGTTGAATGAATATTATGAATTTTAACATAATTTGGCAATATGATGACACTTCACAAATTTACTTATGAAATGTAACGTCCTCGAAAATTTAAAAAGAAAAATATATAATAATTTAAGTGTATAAGCGAAATAAAAGGTTAAAATTTACATTCCTTACATAATAACTTAAAAGTACTAAATAACATTACGAAATTAATGCCTTAAAAGAAACACAAAAAATAAGAAAATAAATGAAAAATAGAAAATATCTAACATCTACTCGCAATCTTCTTGCGGATTAGAATATAGAATCATATCCTTTTGATCTGAAATAGTTAAATAAAGGATAACTTATACTACCCAAATAAGGATATTACACTATATCACCGGCACAGAAGCAAATGTTGGTATAAAATCAAAACAACTAATGAAACATTAAATTTAGCAAATTAATTTATCAATTATAAAATCATTTACCGTTCACTTACCATAGTAGAATTTATGAAAATAACCTATAAAGACAATAATAGCATACAGATCATAACTTCATGAACAATCAGTAACATAGAACATATCATAAATTCATATCCATTAACAATATACCAAATTATAACTGTTTCTCTTTTCACCAGCCTACTAGTATCCAATGGGGTTCATAAGAATGTCCTCATTACACATGAACCATTTTCCTTAACAATCTCAATTACAGGGCAGTCCCCATATTCCGTCCGGTATGAGCGTCAAGACATTAAATCTCAATATCCCGTCTAGTATGAGGGTGAAGCGGGTCGTCTCCATACCTCGTCTGATATGAGCACCAAATTACCAAGTCTACATACCCCGTCCGTATGAGACAACGTTCACGGTAGGGTTCCTTATGTACCCAGTTTGTCCATCATCTCCCAAGATATCTAGTAAGGTTGTCATTCCATCTGTTTATTTAATCACACCACTTTTCTGTTTTTCTTTAGTCTCCATTACCAAATCAAATATAATCACATAAACAAATAAACATACATAAGGTAATGCAATCATATCTCAAATCCCAAATCAAACAGTAATCAAGTAAAACAGCAATACATGCGTTTAAACTATAAAATAGATAAATAAGATATTATCATATTTTTAAACTATAAAATAAATCAACAGAGAACAATATCTGATTTGGGCTCCATTAGCAATCCGTAATTAATTATGAATATCTATTTAATTTGTACAAAATAACGTATTATTATTTATTTAAACTTCAATTATATGATAGGGAATATGGTGAAGGATCCTTACTCAATTTAATGCCGAAGAGCTAAACAGTTTACTGCGCCTACGGGCGGTTCTTGAATTTCCTGAATTTTTCTCTGAAAACTAAAACGTACTTATAGTATCGACAAATGTTCCAAATAAACTCAAAATCAGTCCTAGGACCCACTCAACTAATTTCGAAAATCCGACATGGCAGCTCTGCCGTGCTCTGGTGACGGCGCTGCCGCGGGCAGCAGCGGTCCGCCTCGAGTCGACCGTTTTCAGTCGATTTTGTATCGATTTCTGCGAGCAAGCACGTTAAAGGGGCTCGGTTGGCCCAAAAAATCGAAACTCACCAACGGTGAGGCTCTCTGGTGCGGCGGCTCCTCCGGCTCACGTTGCAATTAGGTATTTCACTTCGGTCAACCTGTAGAGAAGAAAATGGTGATCACAACAGTGAAAAAATTACGCGAAACGGGAATCGGAAAGGGCCTCATCAAATGTGGTTTGTGAAATTTTTCGTGGCGCCGCCACCGGGCTTTGCTGGTATTTTTCGGATAATTGGCCGATCTTTTCACTCCAATTTGGCCATGAATGAGCTTAAAATTGATTTCATGCAAAATGAAAAGTTTTTACCTTT
>NW_019014577.1:714828-728160 GCF_000150535.2 Carica papaya
GGAGAATGATAATCACCCCGCGTGGCATCCTGCATCAACGCCTCTGCCACTTGGAGCGTCCTGGTTGGTCAGGACTGCTGACTTAGCATATGACATGGCGAAACTTCCCAAATTGGCCCCTATTTTTTAATTTTTCTTTTAAAAATACTCTCATAACTCAAAATTTCACCCATTTTTTTCTAAATTATTTTCAATTAAATTCTTCTCACATTTTAATCCATTTTTTTTACTCTAAATTAAATAAAATAAAGTACAATAATACAAAATAAAATAATAAAGAAATAAAAATTTGTATTTATTAATTTTTTTTTCCCCCAAAAAAAGAAATTGTGGGTGTTACATGAAATTCCAATATATAAAGAACGTCTTCATTATTTTAATTTAAATATAAATAATATTCGAATTTCATAATTCAATATCACAATTAACTTAATATAATAATCATTGACATCTATATGTCTGGTTAAATATAAATTATTTACATCAAGATTATAAGAATTAAATTCTCCTTGTGAAAACAATTTTTGTAAGGAAAATTCTCTCATGATCAAATTAAATTAAGTTTTATTTATTATTTTTAAATAAATTCTACTAAATTTTGATATATATATATATATTTTTAAATATAGTTTAGTTTAAATTTATGACTGCATCAATATCATATAATGTTTGTTCTAATATATAATTTTTTTTTTCAGTTAAAAATTGAAAAAGACTTCCTATCTGTCTCGTCTCGGGTATTTTAATGTGCTTTTTGTTTGGTGTAACTCTCGTTAATTATTCACAAATTTGAGTTTGTAATATGTTGTAACCAATTATTTATATCACTCATCTTAAAAGCATATTCTCCTTTTTGCTTCTTTCTTAAAATTCTTTTGTCTAAGATGATATTATTGACAATGGCATCCCAATATGTTTCCTCAACTCACCAAAGCATTGGCTTATCGGCTATTGTATTTGTATTGGCAGATTTTTTCTTGGAAAAAAATTTAAAGGTTATTACAATGATGGTCATGCTAAATATTTGTAGAAGCATGTGATTACCTTCTTATCATATTAAAACTATCTAGAGTGTCATAATATTAGTATTTGTTATTGAATAATAAGCCTAAAAGCCAATAGAAAGATCTTGAGTTAACCACGTTATTAGTTATTAATTAGGGTGACTAAACTAATTACAATTTAAATATACAGAAATAATATTCAACTAAATATTTTGTTTCTCATAGATTTCAGATTGAGAAAAGAACAACTAAATAACAGAAGGACATGGAGATCAAGGCGTTTGATCAAGGGTCGGGTCTGGTCCGAAAGTGACTGAGTTCAAATCTCACTCTCCACATAATTTCTTATCCATTTTCCTTTTAGGATATGGTAATACCATTTCAATAATCAAGCATTATCAACTAAAGCCAAGCTTTTACTTACCGATGATCCTCTTGTTAAATCTGGAGAACATCTATGAACTTCTACATATTTTTTCTTTCTTTTGGCATCTCCTTAGTGTCTTGTTTATAATATTTCTTTTGGCATCTCCTTGAAGTTTGAAGCTCTTGAGATTAGTATGCAAATCATCAATCCATAAAATATTTTCTTTCTTTATCTCCAGGAGTGAATCATAATTTTATTATTGAGGAAATGTATCTCATTAGCAAATGTACATAGCCTTGAACATTAGCTCTAATGGTTATGTTACTTGGAGAGAGAGAGAGAGATCAGAACGATGTTCACCCATACATTCCATTAACATTCTACTACTTATATGCCTTGTCCTGCCACAATCGAATAAGAGCTACCAATATCCTTGAGACCCACTCGACCAACTAAACTAAACTCAACTTCACTTCCTTCCAACCATACATTTAAATATATTCAGGTTCTGTATCTTCGGTAAATATATTCAAGTGGATATGGCCGGGTTGGTCTAAGGTGCCAGATTAAGATTCTGGTCCGAGTTGGTTCAAGTCCCACTCTCCTCACAAATCTTTTCGTCCTTTTAATTTTAGAATACAATAACATCATGTCAATAATCATGCATAACTAAAGCCAAGCTTTTATCTAACGATGATCATCTTAAGTCTGAGCCTCATTTGAGACCAGTATTCAAATCATCAATCCATAAGTTTTCAAGAACAGAGGCACTCAGGGGTGACTCTCAAGACAGTTTTCACTCCTGATCATAACATAATTCAGGAGTTTCACCTGGAGTGAGCAATTTGAAATAAATTAGAAGAATAGAAGGTACTCACCTGTAACAAGAACAACACCTTTCTTTTACTTAAAACAGCAGGGGAATTGTTTTCAATTGACCCTTGCAATGTTGTGAGAAGGGCCAAGACAACTTATGTCTGTCTGAAGTCCAAAGAAACCAGAATATCCAGTATAAGAGGTAAATCATTTACAGACTCAGCCTCACACCACCTAACTGGAATACTCTTTGTTCATTTCAGATAACAGAAAATAGATTGCAATCCTCAGCCCCTCCCTCTTCCTCAAAACACCAAGTAGAAAAAGTGGGGAGGGGCTGAAAAGTGAAAACGAAATATGAAGTTCTAGATGTCTAAAGTCAGTTTTATCTAATTTGATAAACCATTTGGGAAAGGGAAGCGTATCATTCCCCACAATACTTCACCTCGTTCAAGAAACTCAAAACAAGAGGCATTTGAAGTATTCCTTGTGAATTATAAAGATGGCAAAGCAGGAGCATAACTCATGAGTTTGATCTGGTGAATTCACGCTAACAGAAGCTCAAATGCTCACACAAAATGGTTTGTTGAATAGATATCTGGTACTAGTACACTGAACAATGCTATTCACATTATAGGAAACAAACTACAGTACCTGCCCCCTATTATCTGCAGCAGTCATAAATTCTCATAGAAAAGGCATTCCAAACCTCTATCAAACATATTATATCAAGTGTAAAGATATACAGCTTAGAGAGTATATAACCTCTGCTATTCTTGCAGGAGAGGCGAGCTTTACACAAACAAAATCTGGCTAACAAACACTGATTGATCAAAAGTATGACAGGAAGATTCTAATACAGTAATCAACATAACTTGTTAATGTTAATGAGTTCACAACTATATTGCAACAGGAAATCAAACAACCAAGGTCCAAATCTTTAGCAACTGAATCTGAATACACATTATCATCAAACCAGACCTAGACAAGATTACAGGGAAAGAAAACAAAAAGGAAGACTGTAATGAGATAGCTGTACAGATGTGGCCAAGCACGAAGAGCTTTAGGTATTCATCCACTAGACAGGGGGTATGTTGGAAAAAGAAAAGCCTTTGTATCCCTTGTAAGCATAATATGCTATCCGTGTATAGTAAAACCCCGGAAGAAACAAAATGCAACCCAGCACAGTGAAGAAAATCCCTGATTCATCGTCAAAACAAAATCTCAATTAGAAGCTGAATCCATAATTATTCACTGAAATATTTTTTTTAGAAAAAAAAAAAATCCTGCTTCCTACTTAATGCCTGAGTAGTTACTCTTCTGCTGTCTAAGAATCCAAAATTTCCTTTCTTTAAATCGCCGTCCCAAAATTTATTACCGCAAACTAATTAGCGGTTTTTGTTTCGCGAGTACGGAGAAAATAGAAAACCTAAGAAAGAGGCAATTTCTCTAACAATCCAAGTGCTAAAGAGAAAAGAGAGTACACCGGTTCTCTTTCATTTTCCCTTACTTTCCGAGCAACCAAACAGGTGCTAACTAGCTACCAGATGAAACACAACGAAGAAAGAGGAAAACAAGGAAATTATTTAGCATTTTTAGTAACGTACCATGCCCTCGGTCACCACCGACTCTATTGTAGGCCATGATGATGCCGGAGACAATCCCAAGGGTTCCAAATA
This sequence comes from Carica papaya, assembly GCF_000150535.2. The sequence goes on from NW_019014577.1 coordinate 718,695, forward strand.
CGAGAAGAGCAACGGCGAGGGAGATCTCCTTTATTGGCGGCCGATTGTTGACAGCATAAGATGTCTCCATCATTATGTCCTCGTCCGAAATCGAGAAGGCATGGTCGACGTAAGCCATCGATGCCTAGAATCGAGTTCGCTTCTGGAATTTCTAACCAACAAAGATTGAAATTTTCTCTTTTCTTTTTCTTTCTTCTTTTGGAGATTTGACGGAGGCTGGTGGATTTGGCGAGAGAAGTAAATTGAATCCAAAGCTAAAGATTTTTCAAAGGTAAAGGAGGAAAGAGACGAAGATGCTCCAAAGGGTTGGGCTTTGGCCTGCCATTTATTAATTATGGGCGGAATGCGCACCGTCTTTGTACTGCTGCCACGTGGCTAAAGTCACGCGCTTAATAAAGGAAACATCTTTTCGAAGATTTAATTTATTAACGAAGGAAAAATCTTATCTAAAGTAGATGATAAAAGTAGTTTTCTGATTAATTATTTAAGAGAGTTCAAAATTTCAGTTTGACATTGGAGTAATCAAATCATTTAATTAAGGAAGAAAACATAATCAATCATTTAATTAACTTAATTATCAATTCTTTTTTACGAAAATAATTAAATTAAAAAAAAACTATATCGTGTCACCTAATTTCCCTGCTATTATATTAATTATATAAATAATATATTTGTGTATATATATGTGTATGTATATCAAAGTTGAATTTTCTAATGCTCCTTTTTTCTTTGCTTATTTATATTCTTTTATAATTGATGTCAATTTGACAATTTTGATTGATAATAGGCAAACAATTTTGTGCATTTTTCTAATATTTTCAAGAAAATAACTTACATTTATGTTACATATGGCTCATTACCCTAACGGTTATTTTTCTTAAAATAAGTTATTGATAATTTCACATTTGTGTAACTTTTAAATTTATCAATATTTAATCTTGATTTATAATATTGTAACATCTGGATCCAAAAATTTGACTCGAAATAATTTAATATTAATAGAATAATAATTAAATTAAATTACTTTTTAATCTTTTTATAAATTTTTGAAGAAAATTGAGTTTTCGATGTATTTAAAAATATTTTCGAAAATTAAGACCAAAATAGAAATAAGAGAGTACCTATTTAAAAAAAAAATTGAAAACTAGGGTAAAAATAAAATTAATAAAACTTTGGTAACGTAAACCGTGGCATCAGCAGCACGACCAGCCTCCTTGCACTGCGTGGCAGACACGTGGACACGCGTCTATGTAGGAAGCCACGCGAGCGATCCACGTGCCAGCAGATCCAACAATCTAGATAGCATCTTGCGCCCATGGATGACCTAGATCTGTTTTCTCTTGAGACACAATCGAACGGCTGGAATTGATCAGATCGTGCGGTCCAGATTAAGTCTCAAAATAAGAGCAATCCAACGACAAAGGATATGTCACGTCTTCTCAAACGAACAGCCCAGATTTAATGAAAATGAGTATTTAAAATCCTCTCTAAAGAAAACTCTAACCCTAACCACCAGAGAGGAGATCAGAGAAGAAGGAGAGGGGCGTCCGAAAAGCGAACCAGTCGCCGAAGAAGGAGACCAGCCACTATCGCCGTACCAGAGCCATCGCCGACACCAAAAAGGTAAAATTTTTTTCCTTCTGGTCAGAATTGGATTTCAAACCTCCCCACACCCATATCGAAGCTAAAAGGCCAAAGGGTGAGCCAGGAATAACGAGCGAAGCTCAACCGAGCTGCAAAGGCCGCAACTCGAAAAACCCTCTGATGAGCCCCTTCATGTTTCCCGTTTCCCTCGATTTTTTAATTATTGTCTTCCTCATTTCATTTTGTTGTAGGTTAGCCAAAGAGAAGGACTACAAGAGAGGAACAGTGGAGCCATTGCACCGAAAAACTCCTCCACTGGTAAGGTCTCGATTTTCCCATTTTCTAGCCGATAGAGGCTCCCAAACCCTATTCTTTTTACAGGTTTCCACGCAAAATCGGCTAAAATTGACCAAAAAGAACCAAGCAGAGAAGAACTGCTACCGTGGGCGGCGAAGCCGGTGCCATCGTGCCGGAACCCTAAACCGACCAAAAAAATTCAAAAACGCTCATTTTGGCATTTTTTTGGGGTATATTGGGACATGTGACTTGTGTTTTTGATTTCTACAAGAAAAATCTAAGAAATTTGAGAGACGGAAGCGCAGTGAAAAAGACAGCGTTTCGAACACTGATTCAAGATAATAATCTCTCACCATTTTCCTTCGTTACGGTAAATTAAAGTCTAATGACTAATAATGGGTGTTTTATAAAAATTAAAAATCTCTAAATTAATTATAGATTACTAGTGAAAACAGAACCAGTTAGTATATAATTGCCCTAACTATGTTGTTTATTTTCTCCTATATTGTCTAAATTGTTATTGTTTATTTATTTTAATTACCTTCTTGTTCATTGATTGTTTGACTGATTATTCTCACCTATCGACTGATTTGAAGCAAATGTCCTAATCACGTTTTCTTAATTTTTGTATTGTCTATTGCATGACTTATTGTTAATATGTAAATATGAAATATTGGTGTGTAATTGGCGATTGGTTGATAATGTGGATATATGTATAAAAGATTTATCGGATACCCTGGGGAAGGGTGTACGAACCCGGTGCATATAAAAAACTCTGTCATGGACATTATCTCAGTCGAACGGGGCTGAGAAGTCCCATACCAGAAGGGGTTGAGAATTATAGTTCACCCTCATATCAAACGTGGTATTGAGGTAGTGGTATGTTTAGCGTCAATTACCGAAGGGGGTATGGGGACGACTGGTTAAATAATAAATTGGATATTAAGTCCATGCATAGGGGGGATCCCTATGGACCCCCAGAGGTACTGGTAAGCGAGCAAGAATGTAAGTTTACTGCTATTGTTTATTTAAATGTGAAATAAAATATTATTCTAGTTATTGCCTTCATAGATTGGTTTTAAAAACTCATAAAGGTAAGAATGAAAATAATGATTTTTTATGTTAAATGAATTTATTCAAAAATATATAATAGCTCCATTGGTTGTTACGATTTTTATCAATATTTAATTTTCCGTATCGGTGCTAAACATGATATTCTTACTGGTCTTGTAACGACTCCGAAAATATTCAAATGAAATAAAAGATAATTAAAGTGCAGAAGCGTAATAAATGTTCAGGGTTTACATTCCTTACAAAAATAACTTACAGTACCAAATAGTGTTATAGAATTCACCTTTTTGATATAAACACAAGAATAAGGAAATAAACAGAAAATAAAGAAATCTAACATCTACTCACAATTCTCTTACGGATCGGGCTATAGAACCTGATCATCTTAATCTGAAATGGTTAAATAAGGGATGAGCTACACTACCCCAGTAAGGATATCACACTATATCACCGACACAGAAGTAAAGATTGGTATAAAATCAATACAACTAATGGAGCACTAAATTTAGTAAATTCATTTATCAATCATAAAAATCATTTACCATTCACTTATCATAGTGGGATTCACAAAAATAATCTATACAGACAATAATATTACACAGATCATGATTCTATGTATAATCAGCAATCATAACACATAATAAATTTATATCCATCATAAATAAATTAAACAATAATTGTCACTCTTTTTACCAGCCTGCTGGTATTCATGGGGGTTCATAAGGATGTCCCCGCTACACGTGAACCCTTCTATTTAACATTCTCAATTACGAGTCGTTCTCATACCCCGTTCGATATGAGCGTCAATTTACCAAACCTCAATACTCCGTCCGGTATGAGGGTGAAGCAGGTCGTCCCAATACCTCGTCCGGTATGAGACAACGTTCACAGTAGGGTTTCCTATGTACCCAGTCCGTCCACCATCTCCCAGAATATCTAGTAAGACTGTCATTTCATCTATTTATTTCATCACACAATTTTTTACCGTTTAACCTTCATTTTTTTCGATTCAGCAGCAAACACATAGAATAAATCATACATGCATTCGAAGTCATAAATTCAATTAATAAGGTACTATCATGCATTTAAACTGTAAAATAATCAATAAAGTAACAGTAGATAATTTCCGGTTCTGGCTCCATTAGCAATCCGTAATTAATTATGCACATTTTCTAAATTCATACAAATATTGTATTATTATTTATTTAGACTTCAATTCTATGATAGGGAATAGGGTGAGGGACCCTTACTCGAATTGATACTCGAAAAGCTAAGCTATTCGACTACGCCTAAGGGCGATTCCCGGGTTCCCTGAATTTTTCTTCAGAAATTGAAGTGCGCTAATAGTACCTACAAATATCCCAAACAAATCCAAAATCAATCTCAGGAGCCACTTGCCCAATTTCAAAATTCCGACACAGCGACTCCGTGTGCTCCGGTGACAGCGCCACTGCCCGTAGCAACCGTCCGCCTTGGGTCGGCTATTTTCGACCATTTTTGGCCGAATTTGGTCAATTCTGCATTGATCACTGCGATAAAACACGTTAAAGGGCCTTAGTTGGCTAAAAAAATATGAAAAATTGAAACTCACCAGCAGCAGGACTCTCCGGTGCGGCAGCAGGTGGCAGTGGTCTCCTTCCCGGCTGCTGGATTTTCTTCTCCGGTGAGGAGTTCTGGCGGCTAGAGTTAGGGTTTGATGTGAATGGAGATTATTTATATCCGTCCGTTTTTTATCTGGGTCATCCATCGCGTTTGATCTGGACCGTCCGATCGTGATTAAATAGGGAATGAATTTAGACCATTCATCGCGATTCAATCTGAGCCTTCCATCGCGATCTAATCTAAGCCATCCAATCGTGTTCAAATCTAGTTGTCCGATCACATTTGAGGCGGGAACGGATTTGGGTTGTTCGATCGTGGGCATGCGGATCGCCCGCGTGGCCTCTCGCGTGGTGTCAGCATCCGCTACCACGCGGCGAGTCCTGATTGATCAGAGTTGCTAACCGGGCATCCCACGTGGCAGAACTTTTCTAAATTGCAGTTTGACCTTCAGTTTTTTATTTTTCTTTCAAAAATACCCCCACATCCCAAATTTTTATCCATTTTCCCCAAAATTGTTTTCAATTTCATCCTCCTTCAATTTTTACTTCATTTTTACCCTAAATTAAATGAAAAAAATAAATTAAAAATTATATTTATTAATTTTAAATTCCATACAATTTTATTTTGGGGTGTTATAACTTTCCCCCCCTTAAAAGAAATTTGATCCCTCAAATTTATCTCTCACTCTCAATAAAATAGCTGGGGATATTGGATTTTAAAGTCTGATTCTAGCTCCCATGTAGCCTCTCTTGATGTGTGGTTCTGCCATATGACCTTTATAAAGGAAATTTCTCGGCTGTGGAGTAATATGCTCTTTCGATCCACAATACCGACTGGCACTTTCTCGTAGGATAGATTCTCCTGGAGTGGAAGAGGCTCGTGAGCCAAGATATGAGAGAGCTCTAGGTTGTACTTGCGTAGCATGGACACATGAAATACATTATGGACTTTAGAAAGTTCTAGAGGCAGCACTAGTCTGTAGGCGACGATACCAATTATGTCTAAGATTTCAATGGTCCAATAAATTGGGGGTTCAGTTTTCCCCTCTTGTCGAACCTACAAATTTTCCTGAAAGAAGTGACCTTAAGGAACACCCGATCGCTTTTTTCAAATTCTAAATCCCTCCTTCGGGTGTCCGCATAACTCTTCTGTTTGTTCTGAGCCGTTTGGATGTTCTTCCTAATCTTAACTATTTTGGATGTAGTCTCCTCTACCAGATATGGACCGAACAGTTTTCTCTCACCCACTTCTTTCCAACAAATCGGTTATCTGCATGAGCGCCCATATAACGCCTCATACGAAGCTATGTCAATACTCGCTTGGTAGCTGTTGTGTAGGTGAAGTCTATCAGGGGTAGATGTTATCCCAATGGCCCTCGAAGTCAAGGACACAAGCTCGAAGCATATCCTCTAGTGTACGGATTATCCTTTTTGATTGTCCATCGGACTGAGGGTGAAATGCAGTACTAAAGTACAGCTTCGTTCCCATGGCTTGTTGAAAGCTATACCAAAATCAAGAAGTGAACTTAGGGTCCATGTCGGACACTACTTTCACTAGCACGCCATGTAATCTGACTATTTCTCGGATATATATTCTTGCTAATTTGTCGAAGGAATCGGTCATCCTGATAGCCAAGAAGTGAGAAGACTTGGTGAGTCGGTCGACAATTACCCAGATGAAATCATGTCCTGAGCATGCCTTAAGCAATCCTGTCACGAAATCCATGATGATATATTCCCACTTCTACTCCGGGATTGGTAATGGCTGAAGTAGCCCACCTGGCATTGGTATTCTGCCTTGACCTACTGACATACCAAACACTTAAAAATAAAGTCAGCTATACCTCTTTTCATCTCGTTCCACTAAAATCGGGATTGCATACTTTGGTACATCTTAGTGCTTCTGGGATGCATGGCGAACTTTGAGCTATGGGGCTCTGTCATAATGTCTCTCTTTAACTCAATGTCACCTGGAACACACACTCTGTCTTGGAATCTGAGCAACCCATCGGCGGAGACTTGAAATTTTGAGTTAAATCCCTATTTTGCATCTTTCTTGAGGGCTGCTAGGGAGAAATCAGCGAACTGAGCTTCACTTATTCTTTGGATTAACTCAGGTTAAACGGCCAGGTAGCCCAAACATATGACTCTCCTCAGGTCCTAAAGTCGTACCTATTGTGCGGCCCCTATTTGTCAACTTTTTGAAACCATCAAATGGGCTAATGTACATGCACTTTTCATGCTGAGTGCGTCGAATTCCACGTTGACCTTACCCGGGTGATACAAGAAGTCGCAATCATAGTCTTTGAGAAGTTTTATACACATTCGCTGATGCATGTTGAGATCCTTTTGAGTAAATATGTGTTTCAAACTCTTGTGATCGGTATAGATTTGAAATGTCTCCCCATATAAATAATTGCACCAAGTCTTCAATGCGTGTATGATTGCGGCAAGCTCTAGGTCATGGATGGGGTAGTTTTTCTCATGACTCTTTAACTGTTTGAACCCATAGGGCATAACCTTCCCATACTGCATCAAAACACAACCCAGACCTAAGTAGGAAGCATCATTGTAAACTGTATATCCATCAGATCCACTCGGTAAGGCCAACACAGATGCAGTAGTCTGCCGCTTCTTTAGTTCCGAAAAACTTCTTTCACAATCCTCGTTCCACTCAAACTTGATATTCTTCTTTGTGAGTCGAGTCAGAGGAGTAGTTAAACTAGAAAACCTTTCCACAAACCTGCAGTAATAACCCGCCATCCATAGAAAACTACGAATCTCCTTAACTGATGTCAATTTTTCCCAACCGAGCACTGCTTCAACCTTTTCGGGGTTCACTGACACTGCATCCTTTGATATGATGTGTCCTAAGAAAATAGTTTGTTCAAGACAAAACCAGCACTTACTCAACTTTTCATATAGCTTTTTTTCCCTGAGAACCTATAAAACTTGAGCTAAATGGTGAGCATATTTCTCTCTGCTTTTTAAATAAACCAAGATGTCATCGATGAACACAATAACAAACTGATCGAGGAATTATCTGAAGACCTTGTTTTTCAAGTCCATGAAGATAGCTGAGGCGTTGGTTAGTCCAAATAGCATGATCAGGAACTCATAGTGTCCGTACCTAGTTTGAAAGGCTCTCTTGGGGATATCTTCTGTCCTGATTTTCATCTGATGGTAACCTGAACGTAGGTCTATTTTAGAGAATACCTTAGCACCTTGTAACTGATCGAATAGGTCATCGATCCTGGGGAGGGGATACTTGTTCTTGATTGTGACTCTGTTCAGACCTCTGTAATCAATACATAACCTCAATGTCCCATCTCTCTTTTTGGCAAAGGTGACTCTGGCACCCCAAAGGGACACACTATGTCGGATAAACCCACTGTCCTGTAATTCAATGATCTGTTTTCTTAGTTCCTCCATCTCAACACGGCTCATGCAGTAAGAAGCAACCGAAATGGGCTGGATACCTGGCTGAAGATCTAAGGTGAATTCTACTTTTTTGTCCTCTGGCAGTTCGGATAGTTCATCCTAAAACACATCTTGGAAGTCTCGGACTACCAGAATCTTTTAAATATAAATCTCTTCCTTGGGTTTGCCTAGTTAAAAAAAACAGTAGGGTTAAAGTACTCGATAATAAGAAAATTCATCGTGAGGGAATAAATGCTAAACGATTTTTATTAATTTGTAAATTGCTCCTCATTAGGAGGATTAAATACATCCTTCTTGCTAAAATAATATACGGTTGTATGATACACCGCTAGCCAGTTCATTCCTAAAATTACATCAAAGTCTCCCATGTCTAATTCTATTAGGTTCACACTCAATTTCCTATCTGTTATATATATGACACAGGCTCTGTAAACAACTTCTCCTAATAGTGTCAAAGTCCTAGTAGTAGACACAACCAACATAAAATCAAGTTTATCAGGTAATACATTAAATTTTGATGCAAAAATAGGTGAAACAAATGAATGTAATGCACCAGCATCAATCAAAACATGAGCAAGATGGTTACAAATAGTGTACGTACCCTGTACCATGTCCGGGTTGGCTTCTGCATCATACTGGGTAAGATTGTAAGCTCTGTCTTGGATAGAAGGTCTAGCCTAATTCTGGTTCATCGGGCACTCCCTCGCATAATGTTGGACACTACCACATATGCGACAAGCATTGTTGAGGCGTTAGCAGGGTCTGTCCCCATTATCCCTGCCACTGGGGCTAGAGAAGGAGCTTGGATCATCGACTTGAGCCTCTTGTTCTGTTGAACAGGCACAGTAGTTGCTAGTCTGTGGGGTGGAGCTGAGGGCCTGAGGTTTCCTGCTGTCTAAGAAAAAGTGAGGAAGCTCCTCTCCACTAACTCTACCTTTGCCAGAACAGCTGAATAAGTCCTGAGCTCAAGCACAAACAGCTGCCGTCTGATCTCTGAGTGAAGACCCCACTCGAACCTTCTAGCCTTCCTGCCTTTATCCAATAATGTCTCAGGAGAATATTGGCCCAACTCTAGAAACTTACAAGTATATTCTAACACAATCATGTTTCTCTGGACCAACTGTACAAACTCTATCCCCTTCAGATGTCAGAGATACTCTGGAAGGTACTCTGCATGAAATGCCGCCAGAAACTGTTCCCAAGTAATTAGAACAGGCAGGGTAGTCTGTTTGAGTTCCCACCAACAGTCTGCTTCTCCCACTAGCATATAGGTGGCAAGGGTGACTTTTTACTCGGGAGTCACTCCTAGGGTCTTGAAGGCCTTCTCTGTCTCTGCTAACCAGTACTAGGCATCTTTAAAAGAGGATCCCCCCATAAAAGTAGATGGGTTTAATCTTTTATACCTCTTTATGTAGCTTGGGTCGATCATGATAGGAGCTAGATCTCGTGGAAGAGGGACTGGGCTATTCTAA
>NW_019014577.1:728186-740741 GCF_000150535.2 Carica papaya
TGAGTGATGATCTAGTGTTTTGGTGTTCCCTAAGGATTTTTTGTAAGGAATGGGTCCGAGAAACACGGCTCTGATACCAACTGTAACGACCTCGGAAATATCTAAAGGAAGTAAAAATAATTAAAGTGTGAAAGCGTTATAAATGTTCAGGGTTTACACTCCCTACACAAATAACTTAAAGTATCAAATAGTGTTATGGAATTCACCATTTTGAAAGAAACACAAGAATAAGAAAATTAATAGAAAATAAAGAAATCTAGCATCTACTCGCAATCCGCTTACGGATCGGGCTCTATAACCTGATCCTCTTGATCTGAAATGATTAAATAAGGGATGAGCTACACTAGCCCAGTAAGGATATCACATTATATCACCGACACAGAAGCAAATGTTGGTATAAAATTAATACAACTAATTGAGCACTAAATTTAGTAATTTATTTATCAATCATAAAAATCATTTACCGTTCACTTACCGTAGTGAGATTCATAAAAATAATTTATACAGATAATAATATTATACAGATCATGATTCCATTTATAATCAGCAATCATAGCACATATTATAAATCTATATCTATCATCAATAAAACCGAAACTCACTGGCGGTGGGGCTCTCCGGTGCGGCGGCGGTCTCCTTCCTGGCGGCGGGGTCTTCTTCTCCGACGAGGGGTTCTGGCGGCTAGGGCTAGGATTTGGTGTGAATTGGGGTTATTTATATCCGTCCATTTTTTATCTGAGCAGTCTATCGTGTTTGATCTAGACTATCTAATCAGGATTAAATAGGGAGTGAATCTGAGTCATCATCGTGATCCAATCTGGACCGTCCATCGCGATCTAATATGGACTGTCTAATCGTGCTCAAATCTGGCCGTTCGATCACGTTTGGGGCAGGAACGGATCTGGGCCATTCGATTGCGGGCACGCATATCGCCTGCGTGGCACCGCGTCAGCATTCGCTGCCACGCGGCGTGTCCTGATTGATCAGAGCTGCTAACCAAGCGTCTCATGTGGCAAAACTTTCATAAATTTCAGTTTGACCACTGATTTTTTATTTTTCTTTCAAAAATACACCCAGAACCTAAATTTTTACTGTCTAATCGCGATTAAATAGGGAGTAAATCTGGAACGTTCATCGCGATCCAATTTGGACCGTCCGATCACGTTTGTGGCGAGAATGGATCTAGGTCGTTTGATCACAAGCACATGTATCGCCCGCTTGGCCTACCGCATGGCACTGCGTCAGTATCGCTGCCATGCGGAGCGTCCTGATTGATCGGAGCAGCTGACCAGACGTCCCATGTGGCAGAACTTTCTTAAATTGCAGTTTGATCCATAGTTTTTATTTTTTTTTTCAAAAATACCCACAGAACCCAAATTTTTACCCATTTTTCCCAAAATTGTTTTCAATTTCATCATCCTTCAATTTTTACTTCATTTTTAACCTAAATTAATTGAAAAAATATATAAATTAAAAAATTATATTTATTAATTTTAAATTCTATACAATTTTATTTTGGAGTGTTACAGGGTTAGTGTAGTTCATTCCCTATTTAATTATTTTTATATCAGGAAAACCAAGATGCAGATTCTAAACATCAAGAAGTAGGTTACGAATAAAGCTGTCTCTCGCATCCCATCAGAGTTGCCCAGCGGAAGTTAACTCCATAAGATGCCAGTTGTGTTTTCTTTTATTTATTTATTCTGTTATTGAAAACTTCCTTAAAAAGACATTCTTGTTTTCATATTGGGCATCCCAATTCATTGTATAAGGAATATAAACTTTAAACTCTTAATTGCTTTTGCTTTTACAATATACATTCATTTCCTTTAAGTTTTGGGCCTTTACTGTTGGTATCAGAGCCGGGTTCCTCGAAATCATTCCTTGCACAAAAATTTGAATCATTCAAAAATAACCCAACACTCAACCCTTTCTCGTGAAATGAATGTACAAAGATATGAGGAGAGAAAGGCCCCCACTAAATAAAGCAACTTGGGATGGGTCATATTGAGAGGATGTCGATCGACTCTTCGAGATGCTGAAGAGACTTATTTTTGCCCAACAGGTACGAGAAGAGAGGAAAGAGCTGTTTAACCCTCCACCACTGCCACAATATGAGCCACCCCTGCAATGAAAAGATCCAATGCCACCCCAATATAACTTTGTTCCTCCACTGTATCATCCGACACCGCTACAGTATAATCTGATACCCCCATTGTATAACCAGGTGCCGCTATAGGGCCACCAGACCCCTCCCCAGCATAATCTAGTTCTTCTTCAACAGGACCCAGTTCTGCCCGCGATTGACCCAAGCTATATTGAGAGATACAAGAGACTTAACTCATCTACATTTGCAGGGGTATCCACCTTTGAAGATACTGAATACTGGTAATCAGAGACAAAGAAGACCTTCGTAACTTTTGAGGTTGTTCCCGAACAAAAGGTCATACTTGTTACCTACATGCTCGTGGGTGAGGCACGTCACTTGTGGCAGCTGAAGCAGGTCCATGCTGCCCATTCTGGTTACTTGGGAACAGTTCCTAGTAGCTTTCAATACAGAGTACCTCACAGAGCATTTTTGACATTTGAAGGAGATAGAGTTCACACACTTGGTCGAGGGTTAGATAATAGTGTCTGAATATGCTCGATAATTTCTAGAGTTGAACTGATATTCTCCTGAGAGCATGATGAACAATGGCAAAAAGGTAATGAAGTTTGAGTGAGACCTCCGTCCTGAGATTAGGCAACAACTATATATATTCGAGCTCAACACCTACTCAGTCGTTCTAACCAAGGCATAATTGATAGAGAAAAACCTTCGCATCTTTCCTCCAGCAGTGGACAATTCTAGACTCTCAATTCCACACTGTAGACCAGTACATACTGCACCGATATAGTAGAACAAGAGACCTAGACCCACAACTCAAACTCCTTTTCAAGTCCCAGTAACAGGATGCGATAAGACTTGTCAGTACTGTGACAAAGATCATGGGGACCAACCCTATATCGTCTCAAAAATATCTACCGCATATGTGGAAGTGCCTAACACTACGTAAGAGAGTACTCGTGGAATCAGAATCAGGCCAGACCTCCAATCCAGGACAAAGCCTACACCCTCATTAAGCAAGATGTTGAACTAACCCCAACGTAATACAATGTACGTAGACAATCTGTAATCACCCTGCACATGTTTTAATTGATACTGTTGCTTCATATTCTTTATTTCACATGCTTTTGCAAAAAATTTGAATGTGTTACTTGAAAATATTTATTATGTGTTGTTTGTCTCTACTCCTTTGAATGAGATACTATTAGGGAATGTCATATACAAAGCTTGTATTATAGAAATAGAAGATTAAAAATTGAGTGTAGACCTGATAGCACTAGACATGAGAGATTTTGATGTAATTCTGTGGATGAATTGGTTAACAGCGTATCATGCCACTGTAGATTATTTTCATAAGAAGTGTGTATTCCATCTTCCTAACGTAGAGTCCTTCATAAATTAATAAAAGTTTTTGATATTATTCCCTTATGATAACTACATTGTTTATATATTGCTTTAACTCAGTTATTCTTTTTTACATTAGATAAGCCTAAGAAAGAAATTTGTATTCAAGAAATTCTTGTAGTCCACGAATTTTTGAATGTATTTCCTGATGAACTACCTGGACTTCCGATTGATAGAAAAGTTAAATTTATCATAGATCTTCAATCTAACACCCAGCTTATCTTAGCTACCCCTTAACATATGATTCATGTAGAGATGAAAGAATAGAGGAAACAGATAAATACTTTATAGGATAACGGGTTCATCTGACACAGTATATCTCCTTAGGGGGCTGAAGTCACATTAGCTAGGAAAGGAGATGGATCCCTGAGGTTGTCTATTGACTACAGGGGATTGAATAGAGTTACAATCAAAAACAAATATCTCCTCCCCAGAATCAATGATCTTTTCAATCAGTTACACGGTGCTCAGCAAAGTACCGTCTTCCTAGGACACATCATATCGAAGGAAGGAATTAGGTAAAAATATTATTTGGATTTAATTGAAATTGATTTTGGGAAAAAGAGGTGAAAATTTGGATTCTGGGGGTGTTTTTGAAAAGAAAATCAGAAACCGATGGTCAAAACGCAATTTAAAAAAGTTGTGCCACGTCAGCAGCCAGGTTAGCAGCCCGTTCAGCAGCCCCGGCCAACCAGGACACGCCGCGTGGTAAGGAAATGCTGACACGGGACGGGACACGTGGGCGATCCACGTGCGCGCGATCGGATGACCAAGATCCGTTCCCGCGCACACGGACGGCCCAAATCAAACGTGCGCACGGATGACCCAGATTTAATTCCAAATAAATCGCGATCGGACGGTCCAGATTTAATCTTGATGGACAGTTGAGATTAAAAAGCAAAGGGTATAAATAACCCCACCCACACCTGACCACAAAATCCTAGCCGCCAGTGCCTCGCTGGAGAAGAAAAACCAGACACCGGAGGAGCCGGCCGCCGCCACCCGCCGCCGCACTGGAGAAGTTTCCGACCGCCAATCGAGATAAATTTTCTCCCCCTGGTTCTTTTTCGATGCTGAATCTGCCTATGGCCAAACCGGAGCCAAACCACTGGCCAATCGGTCGGAAAATCCCGCCAAAGTCCGGCGCCGCCGCCGCGACTCCCCTCTGTTTTTGCCTCCGATGAGGCCCTTCCTGGCCTCTGTTCTATGCAAATTTTATACCATTGTGATCACCGTTCCTTTCTCTACAGGTTGATCGGAGCTAAACATCAAAACATGATTCATGCCGGAGGAGCCGCCGCACCCGAGAGCACCGCCGCCGGTAAGTCTCGATTTTTCGTGATTTTTTGGCCCACCGAGGGCCCTAGGGTTGTTTTATCACAGGGACTAATGCAAGTTTGGCTGAATTCGGCCGAAAATGGCCAACCCGAGGCGGATCGCCGCCGCAAACAACGGCACCGTCACCGGAGCACGGCAGAGCCGCCGTGCTGGAATTTCGATATTTGCCGAAAGGGGCCCTAGGTCTGATTTAGGATTTTTTGGGACACGTGCAGGTACCGACAGTGTGTTTCAATTTTCTGAAAAAAATTCAGAGAAATTAGAGACAGCTCGTAGGCACACTGTAGAGTCGATTTCAGACTCCGAAACAAGTAAGGACCCCTCACCCTATTTCCTATCACGGTATTAAAGCTTAATAAATAATTAAATGGTATTTTGTGACTTTATAGATGTGAATTGATTAAGGTTGCCAATAGAGCCCGTATCTAGTACATTGTTGGTCAGTTGTCGTTTGATCTATTTTTTTCAGTATTAAATGCAGCATGATATTTGATGTATTTATTTTATGGTCTCGTATGCATGAATTATGGTTTCTTTTATTATGGTTGGTATTATGGTGAACTCGACACTGTATTGTCTTGTTTGGTGTCAATTACTGGTTTAAACGTTTGTGTATGATTGGATGATTAAGACCAAAGAAAATGGCAAAAAAAGGTTATGTGAATTGATGAGTGGATAATGTGGACAGCCTGACTAGATATCCTGGGAGATCGTGGACGGACCGGGTCCATAGGGAACCCTACCGAGAATGTGGTCTCTCATACCGGACGGAGTATGAAGACCTTATGTGTTTTGGCGCCCATACCGGACGGGGTATGGGGACGACCCGTTTCACCCTTATACCGGACGGGGTATGGAGGTTTATCCATACCGGACGGGGTATGGGGACGGCCCTGGAATCAGGTTATTAATGTTAATGGTTCATGTGTAGCGGGGACCCCCTATAGATCCCCATGGATACTAGTAGACTGGTAAAAGAGGAAAATATGTTGTTTAATGATTGAAATGCAAAGGCATGGTAAGTGTTATGTTATAAAGTCTATATGATTTCATGATGATGATAATGTTATTGCTTTCATATGTTGTTTTCATGGATCTCACCGAAGGAAGCGGATAGTAAAAGTTTTTATGTTAATAAACGAGTTTGTTATAAATTATGCTCCATTGGTCATTTTTGTTTTCTACCCACCTTTACTTCCATGGCGGTGAGATAGTGTGATGTCTTTACTGGGCTGGTGTAGCTCATTCTTTATTTAACCATTTCAGATCAGGGAGACGTTGTTCCCGAGCCCGTTCCGCAGGAAGACGGCGAATGGGACGCCTAAAGACTTCATAATTATATTTATAGTTCTTATTTCGAGTATCTCTTTTAGTTAGTTTGTTCATTCATGTCTTGAGTACGTTTTGGTTATTGTGTAAGGGATGTTAATCAAAATTTTTATTACGCTTCCACATTTAAGATTTTTAATATATACATCTTTATTTCAATTCTGGGGCCGTTACAGTATATCTCCTTAGGAGGCTGACGTCACATTAGCTAGGAAAGGAGATGGATCCCTGAGGTTGTGTATTGACTACAAGGGATTGAATAGAGTTACAATCAAAAACAAATATCTCCTCCCCAGAATCGATGATCTTTTCAATCAGTTACACGGTGCTCAGGTTTTCTCCAACATTGACTTGCGTTTGGGTTACCATTAGGTAAGGATCAAGGCAGAGGACATCTTCAATATAGCCTTCTGAACCCGGTACGGGTACTATCAGTTCCTAGTCATGCTATTTCGGTTAATCAATGCACCAACCATTTTTATAGACTTGATGCACAAGGTTTTCAGGCAGTTCTTGGATCAATTCATTATAGTATTTATTAATGATATCCCAGTCTATTCAAATAACAGAAAGGAACACGTTCAGTACGTGATTCAGGTTTTACAGCTTCTCCGGGAAAATAAGTTATGTACAAGCAAGTGTAGATTTTGACTCGTGCAGACTACCTTCAAATGACACATAATATCAAAGGATGGGGTGACAGTGAATTCTGAAAAGGTTGAGATAGTAATGGGTTCAGAGAAATTGACTTCGGTTAAGAAAATTCGTAGCTTTTTAGGGATGACAGGTTATCACTACAGGTTTATGGAAAGGTTTTAAAACCTAACTGCCTCCTTAACCCGACTTACGAACAAAAATATCAAGTTTGAATGGAATGATGACTGTGAAATAAACTTTACATAACTCAAGAAATGGTTGTCTATCGCGCTAGTTTTAACTCTACCGAGTGGGATAGGTTGATACATAGCGTATAGTGATGCTTCCTACAGTACAAAAAGGTTAGCCTATGAGTCCAGACAATTGAAAAGACGTAAAAAAATTACCCCACCCTCGACCTGGAACTTACTACTATTATCCACGTCTTGAAGACCTGATGTCATTGCTTATATGAGGAGACTTTTAAGATTTATATAAATCATAAGAGCTTGAAGCATATATTCACTCAGAAGAATCTCAACATGCATTAGAGGCATTAGATATACCTCTTCAATGACTACGATTGAAAGATCTTATATCACCAAGGAAAGGGCAATGTGGTAACCGACGCACTTAGCGTGAAAAGTACAGGTATATTAGCTCATATAATGATTTTTGAATGTAAGGAATAAAGGCTGTGCAGCTAATACGGGTTCAGGATTTGGAAAGAGCCACATGTATGGCCCATCTAATTGTTCAACCTGAACTAATTCAAAGAATAAAGGAAGCCCAACTGACTTATTCCTCTCTAACAGCTCTCAGAAAGGATACAAAATAGGATATAAATATAGAATTCTAAGTCTCCGTCGATGGGTTGCTCAAGTTCTAGAATAGGGTGTGTGTTCTAAATGACAGTAAACTAAAATGGAATATCATGATAGAGGCTCACAGTTCAAATTTCACCATGTATCCCAGAAGTACCAAGATGTATCAAAGCATGCGACCTCGATTTTGGTGGAGCGAAATGAAAAAAAATTGTCGAGTTTGTCTCGAAGTGCATTGTATGTCAGCAGATTAAGGCAGAGTATCAACTCTCAAGCGGGCTACTTCAGCCATTTCCAATACCGAAGTGAAAATGGGAACATATCACTATAGATTTTGTAATAAGAATGCCTAAGGTATGCTTAGGGAATGATGCAATCTAGGTAATTGTTAACTGATTCACCAAGTCCTCTCACTTCTTGGCCATCAGAATGACCGACCCCTTATATAAGCTAGCAATGATCTATATCTACAAGATAATCAAGCTAAATGGAGTTCTGATATATGGTATCAGACAAGGATCCCAGGTTTACCTTTCGATTTTACTCAAATTTTAAATAAACAGTAGAAAAGAAATTGTCCTTTAATACAACATTTCATCCTCAAATAGATAGACAATCAGAACGAATGATTCGTACCCTAGAAGATAAGCTCAGGTCCTATGTTCTAGACTTCGAAGGGCATGGAGACAGTTATCAAGCAAGTATCGGCATGACTTCATATGAGACATGGTACGGCTGACCCTGTAGGTCGCCGATCTGTTGGGAAGAGGTGGGTGATAGAAAATTCATGAGTAGGTTATTTTTTGGAAATTCATAATGGTAAGTATTAAAAAAATATTTTTAAGTTACATGTATTTAATCAAAACAAAGGCTCCATTAGTTATTTTTTTAATTTTTACAAATCTTCAATTTTTCGTATATTTGATTAATGTGATATTCTTACTAGTCTTGTGTAGCTTACCATTTCATTAACCACTTTAGATCAAGAAGACCAAAATTCAGATCCCGATCAGTAAGATGATTGTGAGTAGTTCACTACCCGAACTCCCTATAAGTGCTAGTGAAGGTTATTCTAGAATGCTTATTTATTCGCTTTATTTTTTTTAATTATTATTTATCTTTTAGAAGGGACATTCCCGTAACTCTATTGGGTATTCTAAATTATTGTGTAGGGAATATAAACCCTAACTTTATTATCCGCTTCCACATTTAAATTATAAATTCATTTCCTTTAAGGTTCTGGACCTTTACAGTTGTTATCACAATCGCGTTCCTCGGAACAATTCTTTGCATAAAGATTTAAAATATTTAAATATAACCCGACTCTTAACCCTTTATTGTGAAAAATAAGTACAAAGACATGAGGAGAGGATGCCCCTACCTAATAAGGTAGCCCGAGATGGGTCGCTTCGAGAGGATGTCTATCGGCTCTTCGAGATGTTAGAGCGATTCATCTCTGTCCAACAGGGCAAGAAAGAGTTGAGGGAGCTGTCTGATGCTCCACCATTACCATAGTATGAGCCACCCCTACAACGAGAGGATCCAATGTCATCTCGATACAACCCTGCCCCTCCACCATATCATCTAACACCGCCACAGTACAATTCGGTGCCCCACAATACAACTAAGTGCCACCACAGGGTCATCCGGTCCCTCCCCAACATAATCCAATTCCCCTTCAATAGCACTGGCAAGCACTGCGACAAAGACCATGAAGACTTACCCTATTATCGCCTCAACAACACCTACCGCATCTGTGGAAGTGCCCAACACTACGCGAGAGAGTGTCTATGGAATCAAAAATCTGGCCAGACCTCTAGTCTAGGGTGCTCAGTGTTCTTCAAGATAGACTTCCATTCGGGTGACTATCAGATAAAGATCAAGGTAGAGGACATTCCCAAGACAACCTTCATAACCAGTTACGAACACTATGAATTCCTAATCATACCATTTGGACTAATCAATGCATCAGCCATTTTTATGAACTTGATGAACAAAGTTTTCAGACAATTCCTAGATCAGTTCGTCATCGTGTTCATCGATGATATCCTGATCTATTCAAAGAATAGAGAAAAACAAGCTCAACACCTGACATAGGTCTTGTAGGTTCTCAGAGAGAATAAATTGTATACAAAATTGGGCAAGTGTGGTTTCTGGGTTGAGCAGACTACCTTTCTATGGCACATCATATCAAAGGAATAAGTATCAGTGAATTCCAAAAAAGTTGAAGCAGTACTTAGTTGGGAGAAATTGGCCTCGTTTAAGGAGATTTGTAGCTTTCTATGAATGAAAGGTTATTACCGTAAATTTGTCGAAGAATTTTCTAACCTAGCTGCATCTTTGACCCGGCTCACAAAGAAGAATGTTAAGTTTAAATGGAATAAAAACTGCAAAAGGAGCTTTACAGAACTTAAAAAACACTTGACTATTGCGTCCGTGTTGGCTTTACCGAGTAGAATAGGTGGATATACAGTTTATAATGATGTCTCCTACTTAGGGTTGGTTTGTGTTATAATGCAGTATGGGAAAGTCATAGCCTATGGGTCCAATTAGTTGAAGAGTCATGATAAAAACTATCACACGCATGACTTAGAACTTGCCGCCATTATCTACGCCTTGAAGACCTAGCGCTACTACCTGTATGAGGAAACTTTTGAGATTTATACATACTATAAGAGTTTGAAGTACATATTCACTTAAAAGGATCTTAACATGCGTTAGAGGCGTTGGATAGAGCTTTTCCAGGACTACGATCACAAAATATTGTATCACTCAGGCAAGGGCAATGTGATAGCCGACGCGCTCAGCAAAAAAGTACAGATATGTTAGCTCACCTAATGGTTTCTGAATGTAGGGTAATAGGGATCGCACATCAAATACGACTTCAAGACTTGAAGAGAGTTACATGCTTGACCCACCTGACTGTTTAACCCGAATTGATCCAAAGAATAAATAAAGCTCAATCCACCGATTCCATCCTAGCAGCTCTTAGGAATAATGCAGAACAGGGAGTAAATCCAGAATTCTGAGTCTCTACCAATGGATTGCTAAGATTCTAAGATAGGGTGTGTATTCTAGATGACAGTGAACTGTAAAGGGATATCATGACAGAGGCTAATAGCTCAAAGTTCGTCATGCATCTTGAAAGTATTAAAATATATCAAAGTATGTGACCTCAGTTTTGGTAGAGCGAGATGAAAGGAGAGGTAGCCGACTTTGTTTACAGGTGTCTAGTATATCAACAGGTTAAGACAGAGCATCAACGTCCAGGCATACTACTTCAACCATTACCGATCCCGGAGTGGAAGTGAAAACATATCACAATGGATTTTGTGACAAGGTTGCCTAAGGCACGCTCAGGACATGATATTATTTGAGTAATTATCGACCGACTCACCAAGTCTTCTCACTTATTGACTATCAAAATGATCGACCTCTTAGACAAGTTAGCAAGAATGTATATCTAAGAGATTGTCAGATTACATGAAATTCTAGTGATAGTGGTATCCGACAGAGACCCTAAGTTCACTTCTCTATTTTGGTCTAGTTTTTAGCAAGCCATGGGAATGAAATTATCCTTTAGTACCGCATTTCACCTTCAAACCGATGAACAATCAGAGAGGATGATTCGCACACTTGAGGATATGCACTGAGCTTGTGTTCTAGACTTCAGTGGCTATCGGGATGATTATTTACCTTTGATAGAGTTCACCTACAATAATAGCTATTAGGTAAGAATCGGCAAAACTCCATACGAGGCATTGTATGACCGCCCATGCAGGTCGCTGATTTATTGGGAAGAGGTGGATGATAGAAAATTATTCGGTCCAAATCTTGTGGAGGAGACTAAAGCCAAGATAGTTAAAATAAGGAAGAATATCCAGACAGCTCAGAGCAGACAGAAGAGTTATGCAGACACCTGAAAGAGGGATTTGAAATTTAAAAAAGGTGATTAAGTATTTCTTAAGATCACCCATTTCAAGAAGACCAGTAGGTTCGACAAGAGAGGAAAATTAAATCCTCGGTTCATCAAGCTATTTAAAAATATAGACCGGATTGGTAAGACCATTTACAGACTGACACTACCTCCAGAGCTATACAGGGTTCATAATGTATTCCACGTATCCATGTTACGCAAGTACAATCCGGACCCCTCACACATTCTGTCCCACAAGCTCTTTTCACATCAGGAGGATCTATCCAATAGGGAGGTGTCGGTAGACATTGTAAACCAAAAGAGTATAGTACTTCGCAACTGAAAAATTTTATTTGTCAAGGTCCTAAAGCAGAATCATACGTAGGAAGAGGCCACTTGGGAACTGGAATCAAGCTTCAGGACCCAGTACACCCCAACTGTTCGACTGAGTGAGAGAGTGACCAATTTGAGAGACTAAATTTTTTTAAGGGGGAGAGTTGTAATACCCGGAAGTGACTCGGGATAAATTTTTCTTATAAAATTATTTTTATCAAAATAATTAATTAATGTATTTTAGTTTTATTTTATTGAATTTTTGAGAAAAAATAGATTGGGAACGAGATTGCAAATAATTTTAGGAAAAAAGAATGAAAATTTGAGTTTGAAAGGTATTTTTGAAAGAAAAATTAAAAACAGGAGATTAAAGTGAAAAAAATAAAAATTCAACTACGTGGGATGGCCCAGTCAGCAGTGCCCACGTCGCGTGTCAAAACACATTGACGTCGGCACCACGCGGGTGATCTGCGTGCCCAGCAATCCGACGACTCAAGTTTAATCCCGTACGCGTGAATGACTCAGATTTATTTTCTCCTTATGTGCAATTGAACAGACGAGATCAATCGCGATAAACAGCCTAAATTGACGTGAGATGGTATAAATACCTCGCATCGCAGGGGAACCCAAACCCTAGCGACACCCCACCGGAGAGAGACTAACGTCGA
>NW_019014577.1:783505-794185 GCF_000150535.2 Carica papaya
TTTATTTTATTTTCTCAAAGAAATATAAACTATTTATATATATATATTTTCCTTTAAAAATTAGTGTGTATGAAGATCAAAGAGGACTCCCGACTGGAGAAGACGAGAAAAAAAAAAATGGCTCCAAAATCAGATTCCCAAACCCTAACCGCTGGTGCTACTGATCCAGCCATGCAAACTCAATTGATCCGTTATTCCACGCCCTGCGGATCCTCCCATTCTCCTTCCTCCGCCCCCCGCGCCTCCGCCTCAAGCTGCCGTCGTTCACTCTGCCATCGCCGATGACGGTCTTCGCCTTCGTCCTGCTCACCTACTTCATGGTCATTTCCGGCATCGTCTACGACGTCATTGTCGAGCCTCCCGGCATCGGCTCCACGCAGGACCGCCTTACCGGCTCCGTCCGCCCCGTCGTCTTCCTCCCTGGTCGCGTCAACGGTCAGTACATCATCGAGGGATTGTCGTCAGGATTCATGTTCGTACTTGGTGGGATCGGCATCATTCTCATGGATCTAGCGCTCGATAAGAACCGAGCGAAGAGCGTTAAGGTGTCTTATGCCTCCGCCGGGATCTCATCCGTGGTTCTCGCCTATGTTATGAGTATGCTCTTCATTCGCATTAAGATCCCGGCATATTTATCTTAAATATTTGTTAGATCAGGTGGTATATTATCTCATTGTTAGATTCACATGGAATGGTGGATTGGACTGGTTATTGTGGTTTATGTGAATTTTATGGAATTGATAATCGACTGAGCTTTTTTATTTTTCTTCTTCTGTTTGGGATGATTACGAACTAGACGTGATTTTGACTTGTGATGGGTGAAAAATATTAGCTCGTAAATTTCTGGCAATAAGAATTTTATGCACTGGCATATCTTAGGTGAACAAAGACTGAATTTTAATTGATTGAAGTTCCTGGGTGGATAAATACTGAATTTTGGTTTATTGAAATGGAAATTATTTTTGTTTAATATTGTGCTTGGAACAAGTGAGTTCCCTACAAAATATGGAATCATTTGCATTATCTTTGTTCTTATGTTTAAATTTATTCATGTGGAATTCATTTTGACATGAATTTCATCTGAATTGAGTAAGTGTGTGGCTCAAATTTGAAGAATATTGGAAGTGAACTTGATAACTTTGAGAAAGAATCTTTGGAATGTGTCCGAACTATTTTTTATGTTTCTATAAATATAGTGATTCAAATGAATCTTGCAAGATAGTTTAAAATGTTTTGCTTTAAACAATGGAATTCTTTTGCTTAATTCCTTGTTCAATAAATTTCCTATTTAGTTAATTCGTGCTGAACATAGCCCTAAGATGGTAGGTATGATGGTATTTAAAACGTATGTGATATTGTCCATATGGAAAGTGGACGTGAATGGCTTGGGAAATCCATTAAGCAGTAAAAATAGGCAACAAGTGTGATGTCAGGAATAGGAGGTGTATAGTTTTCTTCTGCCATGTCTATATTGGTTCTTTCTCAACTTTACATGTCCCATATTCATGTTATCTATTTTGAAATGCTTTACTTCAAAAATGGAATTCTCTTGTGGAATTCCTTGTTCAGTTAATTTCCAATTGAATTAATTTATGCTGAACATAGCCTCGGATGGTACGTATGACGTTGTTTAAAACGCATGTGTATTGTGAATATGGAAATTGGAGATGAATGGCGTGTGAAATCTGTAAATTAAGCAGTAAGAATAGGAAACAAGTGCCTGTGATGTCAGGAAAAGGAGGTGTATAGTTTTTTTTCTGCCATTTCTATGTTGGTTCTTTCTCCACTTCACATGTTCCGTATTCATGTATCCAGCTAAGTTTTATCCAAATGTTATTCACCATGTAATGCTTTGTGATGCCAGTTAAGGACATTTCTGGTGTTGGAAGACTGATATTGTATTTTTCTGCGCTTGTTTTTGCATTTGCTTGTGGCTGTGGGACTACCAGTATATCTTGAATTATGAATGTAGCAGTAACAGGGATTAGTCAGTCCATACACAAAAAGAAATAGGTGTAGTAACAAAAGCAATTGTTAAATTTTTTCAATTGCATATTTGTTTTTTGCTGCTTCAAAGGTAATGTTCAATTGACACACATGAGAACTTCAGGGCAGGGCTACCAAACATGCTTTGGTTTCAAGATTGATGAAAAAAATTAATGAATTGATTAATCCCAAAGATTCAATGTGATGTGATGTGTCCAAGCTGTCTAGTGGAACAAGAATGTGACTTCAACGGACCCAACAGAGAGGCCTAATTAGGTTAAATAATTTATTCATGGTGTGGTTTTGAATTATCTTATTTATCTCATTTACATGCATGCTAGCAATATAGTAGAATCCGGAGACTTGGACTCATTGAACCATAGATGCTAATTCTTGTCATTATTGAGATTCTGTGGTGCTTATTGTGAGATTGTATAGGGAATGAAAAAAAAAAAAAAGAAAACTGATTTAGGATTGCAGACACGCAATTTATTTGAATGGACTTCATCCAAATTAAAAAAGTAATGGATGAAGGGATTAGAAGATCTAGGAAGCTTCATTTCCTCTTGAGGGATAAAGCTGTCTGGTCAACATGCTGTGAACTAAACATAGTTTTGATCCATTATAGGACTTGGATTAATGTACAAATTAATTTGTATGGTACTTCAAAAGTTTGAACCCTGTGTGTGTTTGTGTGGGGGGGTTGTTTTCTTTCTTGTATGAACTTAACTGTAAATGTTTAAACAAGTAAAATAAAAACCTGTTGTTTGTTAACAAGCTAAATTCCATGTGGGGGAACAAAAAGGATTTTATTGAATTTCAACCTGTCATGTTTATTGCCAATGATTATGTGTATTTCAAGAACATGGCATCCAGAGGCACTTCATTTACCCCTTTATCATGGCAGATTCTCAGCTTATGTTATCTGACTGATTGTTTTTATCCCTGTATTGAGATGCTTTGTTCACCAAGTGCGTTGTTTGATACACTAGAGCTAATTCGTCGCCACATGTTATGCACAAGTGAATATTATCTGTATGCTTTTTGGTTCTTAGTTTCTTTGCAGGCATATGAAATCCACTGTAAGTCTGTAACTATATTGATTCGATTGAAAGCTTGTGTATCTTTTTGGAAATTATGCATACATTTTGCAGTGTATGGCAGTAAAACAGCTTAGCTTTAAGCGGACAACACTTGAGCCCTTGTCTTAAAAGACTACTGGGTACTCCTAATCTTCCAACAACTTTTTTACATCTACGGTGAAATGTTATCTGATTTACTGATCACTTGATGAAATTTTCCATCCCGTGGTCAGTGTTGACAGTCTTGGCTGTAATGCTCTTGTGTGGGAAAAACTCTCACGCGGCCAGGTCTTGTGGCTCTGGCCGCAGTCGCTTGTGTGATCAATCATTATTGCTTTGCAGGCCAAACTTGAAAGCAAAATCAGTGAGACAGGAAGCTGGTTGTGTGGTGTGTCAAAGCCAGAGATGCAGATGTTTTTCAGCTCATTGTTGATGAAATTCTCTCTCTTACGATGAGAATATTAACATCCATTGTCAAGACCTGCGTTTCTATGGTTTTTAACAGCTTGTTTACTGTCGATATAAGTTAGGGAGAAATAATTAATAATTATATATATATATTATTTGATTTAGTAGCAAAATCATCTGAGTAAATTAGGCCGAAATCAGCCCCTCACCCGCATGTAAGCGTACTGAGCTGTGGCTCTGTGGTTAACACTTGCATATTATTTCGACTTAAACCCTTAAATTGAAATTTTAAAATATAATTACTACATATTATTATTTATTTAGTTATTTTTCTTCCTTGCTCCTTTTCTTACGTTAATTTTCTACTTCCATGGTAGCAATCCGAATCAGCCAACCAAAATATAAATTGTAATCTTGTATTATTTTGTAAATAGCTCTCTATTTTAACTAATTATTATATTAAAACTAAATCCATAAGAATAGTTTTTTGGGAAAAAAAAAAAATATGTTTAAAATGGCACGTATTTCATTTCGCTGGCTTGCGGAGGTGGTGCACTTTCGGAATACCAAGTGTGTTAGGCTATTTGTTTCTCCCATCCTTTTCAAACGTTCACTGAGTATGTTCTCTTTCCCTTTTGTTTAGTGGAAACTTTTCGCTCTTTTTTATTTTGTTCAAATCAAACTTGATTATTATTTTCGCCGAATCAATTTGCTTAATTTATTTCTTCTTTTTGAGCAGTCGAATAAAATATTACGAGTTTCAAACTTTCAATTAATTCATTTCATATACCTGCTACTCCCCAATTGTTTCAAACGGCAAAGCATCATCTAGTACAGCTGCCTCCGCTCATTTTAAAATTTTCAATTTCTTTCTAATACTACAAACACAAAATATATAAAGGTATTACCCGACTAATCAATTCTTCACTTTACTACACACAAACAATTATTTATAAATATTTCGACAAAACCAAACATTACTTACGTATATATAAATAATAATGTACAATATATAATTAGATTTACACCTAATTAACTACCACGTGCATGAGCATGCGAAACTGTATAATAACCAGATCAAAATTACACAATTCCACGAAATTATTAACTCCAGACTCAAAATTTGTTTTAAAAACAACTCTTAATTAATCACCCTTCCCCAGTGATTAGGTAACTAATTATTAATTAATTAATTAATCACTGATGATAAAACTTCCACTTCGTCTGGTATTGAAGTAAGTCCTGGGTGAGAAAAGTCGTCGAGGAGAAAACATACCGGTAAACCTCGGCGAAGCCAATCCATCGATGGATCGATAATCTGCCATGACAAACCCAGCTCTGTCCTCACTGTTCCCTCCCTTGTTGCTGTTCCCAATTCCATTAAACGTTCCGTACCTGACTAGCTTCCCCACCCAGTTAGTCTTCTTCTTGTGCTTGCTATGAGAACCGGGGTTATTCATCTTTTCGCTGAGGTACTCCTTCACAGCGTGGAGACTCTGCTCAATGACCTCCGGGGGCGGGGAGACAAGGGGGTTGCCTTCGACGCAGAGCTTCTGAAGCCTCTTGAGGCAGCCGATGGAGTCAGGGAGAACGGAGATTTTGTTGTAGCTGACGTCAAGCTCGACGAGGGAGATGAGGAGACCGACGGAGTAGGGGAGGTGGTCGAGGAACTGGAAATTCTGACTGACGTTGAGGATTTGGAGGTTGACGAGGTTTTCGAGGTCTTCCGGAAGAGTTCGGAGACAGTTCAGGCGAGCGTCGAGGACACGGAGGGAAGTCAGGTACGTGATGGAGTGAGGAAGAAACATAAGCTTGTTGGAGTTGACTGATAATTTCTTCAAGTTTACCAGTTCGAACCCGAGAGTCTCAGGTAATCTTGTCAACTTGTTGAAGTTGGCGTTCAGTTCTTCCAGTGACCTGTATCAATATTAAAAGATTTTTAATTAATTAAAAAGAAAGAATAGATGTCTTTTGATTTAATTTGGACAGTAGAAAATTTAATTAAAAAAAAATTCAGATGCACAAATTAATCGACGGTGGAATGTAAAATGATTATATGTAAGCAATTTTGAATAGTTTTGGGGGCAAACCTGCAATTTTCAATAGTTTTGGGGAAATATTCGATAAGGTTGCCAGAAACATTGAGGAGCTTAAGCTTAGATAGGCAACCGATTGAATTTGGGAGGGCTTTTAGCTGATTTGAGTGCACATCCAGTACTATCACATTCAGTAATCTTGCCGTTAATGACTCTGGTATCATCTGCAACCAAAACATATTATTTTATTAATAATTACATATATTTCTGAATGACTATTTGATAAATATTATACTTTTAATTAAATAAAGCAACAGGATCAAAATAGTGTAGTGTTGCTGACATGCAATATATTACTTAACACTTTAATTTTTGAGAAATATTCTATTTGAAAATATGTATCCTTGTGTTATCTTAATCTCCCAGCAATTTTAAGTGGTTTATTTAATTTATTAATTTTTTGAGATAAATATATATATAATAATACTTGTGAACTTTTTAAAAGTAACTTTAATTTTTTTTTTTTAATAAAAAAAGACAAGTCATTAATAATTTTGGATTATCATTCTTAAAAATCTAATAAATTTAATTAATTATCATTACTTAAATTTACTGTACAGATGCAAATTTTTATTAAAGATTTAATAAGTATTATGTTATTAAAGTTACACCCATATGAGTGCATTTTGGTCAAATAAAAAGGAAAGAAAAAAAAAAAAACAAAGTTAAATAAACAAAACGTGGGCTGACAGACAATGTGCGGGAAAAAGTGAAAGAGGATATGTGAAGTTTGTTGATGGCGTTTGGTTGTTGACTAAAAATGGCAGAATTAGATATTTCACAATCGCTTACAGATTTCAAAAGCAATTATAATTAAAGTTGTGAATACAATTCATTTCACCATTTTATATTTCATTATTACAATCGTTACAGGACCACCATTACCATCACCCCAAATAATTATTAATTCTTCATCTCATAATTTTCCGTTATATTTTACTTCTACTTTTCTGAAACTTTTTTTTTTTTTTTTCACTCCTCTCTCTCTCTCTCGAATCATTTTTAGATTGCTGTTAATAAAACCTCTTGAATTATCGAATTTGTTGTTTTTTTGTTTATCAAAATGTTATAGAAACAAATAGAGAAAAACTCGTGATAATTGAAGAAAGTAGAAAACATGAAGCGGTTTATTGCCAGTTGATCAGGAGCTCAAATCTGATCTTCGAAAAGTAGAAGAAGCATTAACACTTTATATATATATATACACATATAGACACACACACACACACACAGAGACACGCATAAACAAGCAAGATGTATGTGATATAAAAGATCAAGTAGCTATATATATATATACATGCACACATATATATACACACACGTACATATAAACGCATATACATAGTACGTGTACGCACACATACGTAAATATATATAAATAGATCGTGCGTGTATACCTGAATATTGTTATTGGAGAGATCAAGCTTGCAGATCAAGCCAACGTTAATAGAAGGATTAGGAAGAGAATCCAAAGACATGCCGCTCAAATCCATAATCTCAAGCCGTTCAGCTTCTTCTGTCCACCTCTCCGCACCTCTGTTCGTCACGTCGAGTCTCGCTTCCTGCTGCTGATGCGCCTGTTCGTACATCATCTTTACACAATACCTGTAACAGCTTGCTAAATCTGCAAGTATAATCGAAAAACAAATCGAACTGATCAAAACTAAAAATGTTTTTCCCGAGAAAATTATTCTAGAAAATTTAATCTCGAGAAAAGGAAAGAGAGACAGAGAGAGAGCGGGGAATCTGTTTAGTTCGGGTGAGTGTGAAAGAGAGAGAGAGAGAGAGAGAGTACATTTAAAGGGAGGAAGATGTACGGAGGAGAGTACAAGAGACGTGTGAGTGACGTTGGTTTTAGGGAAAAAAATTGTTGGGGCCCGCATGATCAGGGCATTAGCATTTGCCACGTGTACCACTTGAAAAAGTCAACACCACTGCAGCCTCTACTTAATTTTATCATCTTTTTTGTTGTCACGGTTGGCCGCAAATCTCGCGTCAGTTTTTGTCGTTATTCATGACCAAATCCCGGTTTCACTTCTTTCCCATTTATGTTTATATTTCTGTTATTTTTGGTAAATTATAATTCTGGATAATTTATTTACTAATTTCCGTCCAAATAAATAAAGAATTATACTTAAGTGAGTGACTAACTCTATATATAAAGATATACAGGAAAATATTTTTATTTAATGCAATATCCAGTCATCAATAGAAAATTTGCGTAAATAAATAAATAAATAAATAAATTTTAATTTTGTGATAAAATAAATTAAATTAGAACTTAGGATGTAAATGAATTTTTTTTTTAAATTAGGAATTTTTATAAATTTTAAAAGACTTAAGTAAAAATGTATGAAAAAATGGGTCAAATGCATAATTAAATAAGAGTTGAAGGAGACAAATAATAAATTAGAAAATGGACGGTTAAGATCGCAACGTCTGAGACATCCAACGACTTTAAATTACATCCGGTTGAACGATGCAGATCTAATCTTGCAAGATTAGATTACTAGAGAAACTAGTACTTAAAGGAGTAAATTAGGGATCCTCATTCGTCAAGTGAGAGCTGAAAATGAGAGAGGAAGAGAGCTGAGTTGAGCGAGTGAGCGAGGAGGCCGAGCTGAGTGAGGATCGAACCGAGAGGGAGAAGAGAACACCACAATAGAGAAAGACAAGCTAGGACAACTAGAAGGAGAGAAGGAAACGCGACCGAAGAGGAAAGAAGAGGTGTCGTGGAGGTGGAAGGCCGAAGGAAAGAAAGAAAAAGTCGTGACCAAGAAACGCCGCGTTGCTAACAGATTATGAAGCTGTGTTGCACATGATGCTGACGTTCAGAAAACATGTGAGTTTTCGTCCATTTCCACTTGGTTGAGTTTTCCTTTTTGTGTTTCACTCTAACGGGCATGCAAGGGTGAAACCAAATCACTCAGCCGTCGCAACAAATGAGGAGTTTCTCTCGGGGAATTAAGAAAACCATTCTCTGAAATCTAGGAATCGAACCCAAGGCTATCTCAGGTCTTCTGGGCACCAAACCCAAACTAGGTGAGTTCCTTTTTCCTCTTTCGGAGTGGGTTTTAGTGAATATAGATGCTAATAAGTATGTATGTGTATACTTACAGATTTTGGAAAATAAATCACCCACACCCACGCTGGGAGATGAAGTGGTGGTTCATCGAATACCGAAGAACGAACTTACTGTTGGCAGTAGATCAAGTTGAAGATAATTTATTTGGGAGAATTTGGTAAGTATCTTTGATTCTGAAGCTAAATTAGGATTTTGAATTTATGCATGTATATTATTACTTTTGTGTGTGTTTTAGTATGGAACAAATACTAACTTAATTTCTTGATAAAAACAGAACCTAGACACCTTCATAATAGTGGAAACTGCTAGGAATGAGTTTGGGACACTTGATTTTCCTAGTCTTTGTATCATTGGACATTGTTTCATTTGATTGTGTGACATATGACAAGTCCCTAACTTGTTTAGAAATCATGATGAGATGGAAACCTAAAAAAGTAAGGACTGATAAATGATTGAATTTGTAATAAAAAATAAAATTTATAAGTGACAAGAAAACACCAATAAAGTAAAAGGTTGAGAAAAAGGAAATGAACGTAAGAAAATAAATAAAAAGTAGGAAATGAATTAATTATAGTTATAAAATAAATTAAATTAAATATATTTAAATCAAAAAATAAAATAAAAGGGAAATAAATAAGAAATTGGAAAAAGAGTGGATATGAGTGAGTAGTGTATGGACCCTAGATATCTACATGTGCAGTAACTAGAAAAAGGGAAAAGAAAAAAAAAATTGTTTGGAGGAAACGACACCGTTTTGAAGAAGGGAAAACGATGTCGTTTTGGGAGGGAAAAAAATGACGTCGTTTTAAGTAAGCTGGTAGGATATAAATGGGGGTCGGGGAGGAAAGAAAAAAAAAGAAAAGAAAAGAGAAAAGCATGGAAGGAAGAGAGGGGGAAGGAGGAAGGAAGAGAGGGGGGAGGAGGAAAGAAGAGAGGGAAGAAGGTTCCAGAAGAGAGAGAGGGGGGAGGAGGAAAGAAGAGAGGGAAGAAGGTTCCAGAAGAGAGAGAGAGGGGAGTCAGAGCGGAGAGAAGCGAGAAGGGAGAGAGAAGAGGGTCGCGGACGGTGAACGGTGCGATCGGCAAGAGGAAAGAAAATAGAAATGGGAGGTACGGTAAAAACTTTGGTTGTGTAGGTGGTGTGTGAGTTGTGATGTTATTTGCAGGTTGCAGAGGCAAGGTAGTCTGTAGGTAGCTGGGCAGAGCTGAGACGTGGAGTGTAGGACGGAATGGCGGAGGCGTTTGCGGAAGAGGCCACAGAAAGGAGAGGATGACATTGCTAGGGCGTACGGGAGATCCGTGGGAGAGAGGGGAGGTCGTGTGTGAGCACCAAGGGAAGGTCACTGAGAGGAAGAGTGAGTAAGGAATTTGCTGTGTGTGGGGGATCCCAGATGACGAAGGGAATGGTGTGCGAGAGCGGGAGTGCGGAGGGAGTCGCGAGCGGAAGGAGCAGAAAGAATGACTTCGGTGAGTGTCCAGTGAGAGGGGTGAGTGTGGTGAGTGTGACAATGAGAGTCCGGACTATGCGAGGGAGGGGACCATGGAATAGGAATCAATATGTATGAGGAGTTTCGGGTGAGTGAAGAGGCATATGAAACAGTAGGGGAGGTAGGTTTAGAGGGGGATGAGAATGTAGTTGCTGGAGATGGGGATGGCATATGAGGGGATTGTAGAGTGTGGTTTAGGGTGGAAGAGTAGGGATGGATTGGTAGTGGTGTAGCGGGAGTGTGGTGAAGGGAGATAGGTTGGTATAGTTGCTATAAATTTAAAGGTTGGCGAGGCGAGGGAACATTGCCGGTGTATGCGTGAAGTGTTGGTGTGTGTGTGGCCTAATAAGGTCGAGAGGTAGAGGAGTAAGCATGGGTCACCGATGTTGATGACGTGAGATAATAGTACTGGTGTATGTGCGTGGCCTATTGGGGTCGAGGTGTGGAGGAGTGAGCATGAGTCGCCGATGTTGGTGACGTGCGAGAACGGTATTGTGTGTGTGAGTGGCCATTGGGGCCGAGAGATGGAGTGAGTATGA
>NW_019014577.1:806887-834304 GCF_000150535.2 Carica papaya
TATCTCTCTCTGTCTCATATATATTGGTGCAGTGGGTACAGCCCCTGCCCAATTTTTCTTCATTATATATATATATATATATATATCATATACATATATATATTGGTGCGGGAGTACAGCAACTGGCAGAAAAAAAAATTCTGTATATATATATCTCATATATATATATATATATATTACAGTAACCTTAATTTTCCAGCAGCTACATTAATTTTTAAGTAGCTTAAATATAAATTTTTTTAAAAAAATAATTCATCATATGAATAAAATAAAATAAAAACAAAAAATAAAAGTAATCAAATATTTAAGATCTCATATCAAAAATTAAAATTTAGCAATATAATTTAAACATAAAAATTTATGGCTATGATACATTAATTGATTATAGTACTTTTATAATACAAAAGATGAAAAAATAATTCAATTAAATTTATTTATTTATACTATAGATTAAAAATTAAATCTAAAATAAACATATTAATAGATTTTTAAATTAAAATTGTTCAAAAAATACGAACATTCTATACATATTTACAACAAAACCAATTTTTATTGTTCAACATTTTAATTAATAGAACATACTGACAAAATGAATAATATATATATTAAAAAAATTTAACAAAATCTTAATAGAAAAATTTACTAATTTTTCTTTTTATTGTGCGGCTGATGTTTTAATTCAACTCTTCATCTTTCTTTTGGACTCTCCCTGTGGACGTCCAAATTTATTTGGACGTCATCCACCTTTTTTTTTTTCTTCTTTTTAACAGTTAAATATTTTATATATATATATATATATATATCTTTTTTAATTATTATTATTTAATAAAATAATTTCATAACCAATTTAATTTTAAATTAAATTTTACAATAATTTCAATTATTATAATATTCACACATATTATATTATTACACTAATAATATAATAATCAAAATATAAATATTAATTTTTTATTTTAAAAATAAAAAATTTTAATTTATCTTAAATATTAATTATATTCTTGATACTAACAAAAAATATAATAATATTCTATTTAAATTAAAAATTTTATATATTTGATTAAATTAAATTCTCTAATTTATTTTTTAAATAATTAGAATAATTAGTCTATTCAGTAAAAATCAGAACACTTGTTAAGTACGACCCATAGATTCAACATTAAACCGATAGCAAATTAGTCAAACTAATTTACTAATTAAAATTGGCATCTAGCAACACTTCTCAACCACCGGATAGTATGAAATGTATAATTACTCTTAAAAATCTGTTAAAGAAATATGTAATACTTTTTTCCGTAATTATTATTCCGAGTTAATTCTAAAATATAGTTTAACTGTCAAATTCTAATAGGTAACTAATTATGTTTTATGTCTGTCATAATTAACTAATGAATAACATAAAAAATTCTTTTTTTCTTTCATTCAACTGCCCTAACCAAAGTGTTAATTTAGTCATTATAATAAATGACAACATAGAGCTTAAACTTATTACCCAAGTTGACAGATTTCGTCTTGATCAATTATTAATTCTACAAGTATTTAATCACACTCAATATCTTTTCAACTACAGTTCTATGACTATAGGTGTCTATAATCAAAATATAATAAATAATTTATCAATTACTATGATGATATCAGGTTTAAAAAAATTTTTACATCTCATCAAAATAAGAGAATACTCTATTGACAGTTTAAAATAATATTAATATTAGAAATTCTCAATTGAGTCAGTTCAGTGATCATATCTCCATATGCATCATCTATATATGTGATTTAGTTAATGAACTTAACTAATCTTTTATCTTATAGAAATTATTACATATATATTAGTCTTTCCGAATTATTAATGTCCTATTTTGATGATCCAACGATTAAAAATATTTTAAATTAAATTATAAAATATTTTACTCGCCCAATATAAAATTTATAAATTTAATTAATAATTCTAATCATAAATTAAATAATAAATACAATAATAAAATATTATTATTATATATTAAAATAAACTATCAAAATAATAATATATTCATCATATTGCATTAATAATTAAATGTGTCCAGAACACTTATATTCCCAACACCATCATCTTTGCGTTCCAGAAAATCACGAGGAGAAGACAGCGACGAACACGAAGCTTGCTGATAGCTATGGCGATGAAGATTTCCATGCTCAACCCCATAGCTGCTGTTTCCATCTTCAGTTACCAGCGCCATGAATCAAGCTCTCAGCGTCATACAAGGCCTCTCCTTTCAATCTCAAGCTCTCTGCATGGCACAATTTGTTCTTCACTGTCACCGTTTTCTTCGTCTTCTCGGCATGAGATTAGAGCCGGACCTCAAAAGTTGGTCGATGAATTTGACCCCAAAATCCCAATTGAGGAAGCCTTGACCCTGCCCAGCTCCTGGTACACCGACCCTTCTTTTTACTCTCTTGAGCTCGATCGCGTTTTCTATAGAGGCTGGCAAGCCATTGGTTCGTTCCTTTCTTCTTTGCTTCCCTATTGTATTGATCGTTGAAGGTTCATATCGAGAATTTGAACATGGGTTTGCTTGATTGATTGCCAGGATACACTCAACAAATACAAAACCCACATGACTTTTTCACCGGCAGGTTCGGATTCTTGATTTCATTTCTTGTCACTTGATGCTCAATGGGGGTATTAGGAAACGGAAGATTTCTTGAGAATCAGATTTCATTGGAGGCTCTTTAGCTATTTTTCTTCATATATTATGTTTCATCATTCACGCACACCAACTTCTCGACTGTTTGTTTGTTAGATAGATTGGGAGATATAGAGTTCGTGGTATGCAGAGATGATAATGGTAAGATTCATGGTTTCCACAACGTGTGTCGCCATCATGCCTCTCTTCTTACCTCTGGAAGTGGGAAGAAATCTTGCTTTGTCTGCCCTTATCACGTGAGTTCTTGTTCATCTTTTTCTTGTCTGGAAAACTAATTTTCAACTATATATGTGTATATATGTGTCCATATGCCAATATGAAAACTTCATCACGGGCCAAATTGGCGTTTTACTTCACTGGAAAACTCGTTTTCAACTATATATAAGTGAAAGTTGATTATCTTTACATTCATTCAAAAATATTTCACCACTCATAGCGATAAACTTTTATATCCCTTTCATTGTAGTATTTATGAACAAGTTCCTAGATAATAAGGTTAAAGGTTTCTTATTGATGATTCAATATTGATGATAGTAACAATATTGATGCTAGTAGCGAAAACTGTTGTCCTATCTTTGAACTAAATTCTTTCTTATTAAAGAATCTTTTTCTAATTGCTCTGGAACAATTAGAAGGTTCTCTAGAAAAAGTATGGGGTTCTGGCGACATAATGTTTTAGCTAGGTGGAAATAAAACACTTTTCCTCTATGTGTATGTATGTATATGTTCATTTTTACTTGACCGGAAAAGTTCAGGCTTTGTTTGCTGAAAACGTTCTCTAGTCTAGAAAACTATTTTATTTGTATTTATTATCTTAGGAACATCCATCTTCTACATGGTTTCATGACCAAGAATGTATAAAAACACATAAATTTACAAAATGAAAGAATGGAGCCTAATTTTAAACTATTAAGATGCTAGATTTGTGCTCATTTGTGCTCCTATTTTACCAGATTATTCTTTGCTGCAGGGATGGACATACGGGTTAGATGGAGCACTTCTTAAGGCTACTAGAATTACAGGAATAAAGAATTTTGATGTAAATGTAAATATTCACTAGAATTCCAATTTTATTTTCGTCACCTCGGAAAATTTTCAAATTGGTGGGGTAATATTCTTGGTTTCTTTGGCCACGGAGTATAGGAATTTGGCCTTGTACCACTCAAGGTAGCTACTTGGGGACCCTTCGTTCTCCTCAATATGGACAAAGAGATTTCGCCTTTGCAGGAAGTGAATAGTGGTGTGGTTTCTAGTGAATGGCTAGGTAGCTGTTCCGAAATCCTGAGTATGAACGGAGTTGATTCTTCACTAAGTTACATCTGTAGACGTGAATATACTCTTGAATGTAATTGGAAGGTAAACTCCTAATGTGGTAGTTTATGCTTCACTGTCTATCAATTAATGGATTCCCCTTTGATTTCTATCTACATTTATGATAGCCTTGATGAACATAGATCATAGATAACTGTTTATTTATTCAATTTTCTTGCAGGTTTTCTGTGACAACTACTTGGATGGTGGGTATCACGTGCCATATGCACATAAAAGACTTGCTTCTGGCCTTAAGCTCGTTTCTTATTCTACAAGAGTATGTTTCTTCAACTATTTCATCTTTATACTTCTACTATTTGTTTTATGTGGAGATTATACTTCTATAATTAGTTTTCTTTTGATGTAGAGATTAGTGAAAGCTATGTTTTGAATATAACTTTTTTTTTTTTTTGTAATTTACTGGGAAAGTTAAAGGGGATGAGGAATTTTATTGGAAAATGATTTTTTATGAGCTCAATTTTTATCTATCTTAAATAAAGAATTTATTGTCTGCTAGTATAGTTACAGATTTCTAAGTGAAATTTATGAGAAATCTTGATTTGGTTCAAACATAGAGTAAGAGATTCGTGTTTATGATTCAGATATTTGAGAAAGTTAGCATTCAAGAATGTGAAGGTAATTCTGCGTCAAGCGAGGATGAGCTTAACAGACTTGGATCAAAAGCATTATATGCTTTTATCTATCCGAATTTCATGATTAATAGGTGCTTCCTTGTACATATATGTGAATGGTTAATATAGGAATTCTCTCTTTTGGCACTGCTGATACTTTCACCAATATATGCTTTTTTTTTTTTTTTTTTTTTTTTTTTTTGAAACTTGTAGGTACGGACCTTGGATGGATACCAATCTGGTAATCCCTTTGGGACCAAAGAAATGCAAAGTTGTATTTGACTATTTTCTTGAGGATTCACTTAAGGTAAGTGGTTGCTGAATATTCTTGATTATAATTATAGCCAGAGTTATAAGACGGGGATAACTAGTAACTCTTATACCAGATTATATCATAACAAAGAAACTATATAGTGATAATTGAAATGAACCCAATTGATATATAAGTTAATATAGATCTTACTATATACTTTCTTGGGGGACCTAACTCTTGTATCGTACAGATTCAGTATTATTTAGTAGTCTTCCCTTATTGGAGAGAAGAGGTGAAGACTTTATTTTTTCTTTTGAACTTTATATGGTATTCTCAAACTTTGGGTCTCAGGATGATGCATCTTTCATTGAGAGAAGTTTAGAAGACAGTGAAAGAGTACAGGTACGAAA
Organism: Carica papaya; assembly: GCF_000150535.2. The sequence continues at coordinate 812,175 of NW_019014577.1, forward strand.
GTCAGTTCATGGCCTTTTATATTTGAAAGGTCGATAGGTCTATTTCATCGCAGTTAAATTATTTTGTTTTTTGATTCTTTAAAAGAATACTTGTATGTTTGACATGGGAATTTAAAATTAAATAAATCAATATCAAAATTAAAGAAAAAAACAAAAGAAGTATGAAATAGCAGTGCAAGAAAAAAACTAAATTGTTATAAGCCGTCATACAGGCGGAAGATATTATGCTATCAGAAGGTGTTCAAAGAGGCATTGAATCGCCAGCATATAATAGCGGCAGATACGCTCCTGAGGTGGAAACACCAATGCACCATTTTCATTGTTTGCTTTACAAGAATCTCCAAGAATAGTTTTATGCTACGTTAAGAGTATTTAGATATATATATATATATATGTGCGTGTAGAAAATAATTTCCCTGTTTGGACAGTACCGGAGTTATCAACCTGCATGGATAGTTGTTTGCAATCACCTCCGTGGAGGAGATTCGGATTTAAGCCTTATTTTAACTTTATGGCAATTTCTTTTTTTTTTTTTTTTAAAGATATGATATTAGACAAAAAAAAAATTATATTACCATACTATCGTTATGTAGTACAAATCATGGTTTATAATCTAATACCATATTCAATATTTTAAGATATGGTATTCAACAAAGACAAACATCTCAAGAAAACAACTTGCTATTTATTTCATCCTTGGTGCAATTAACCATGGACTAAAATTTTTTTATTCTTGCAAGGACTGATAATTGATCACCTAAATGAAAGTACAAATGCCGATCAAATAACTAAAATTAAAGAATTTCAAATATAAGAGATCAAAGATCACACAATACACAAATCTATACGGTTCAAACACAGAATTGCAAATAACTTCTGTGTTCTGCAGTAAAACTTCTCAAACCTTAATTCTTCTTTAAATATTAAAATAAACTGTTAACAGAGAAAGGGCACTGCACCGAAGAACGTGTACAAAGAGAAAACAATTCTCCCCTTTCAACAAGTATGTTAGTGTAGAAAACAGATCTAGCCAAGTAGATTGATCGATAAAAAAGAAAGATCCGTGTATGCTTCTATAGTCCTATAAACCAAAAAGAGAATGTGTAACAGCCTGTACTGTGCAAGGTTGATTTTTCTCTCATGTAAATCTCAAACCAGCTAATGACACTAATAACCTGAAAGAAAGTTCAATCTAAAACATATCACAAACATTAAAATTGAGATTTAAAAGGAAAAGCTTGAGATTAAAAGCATAGGTAAGTATAAAGCTCTCTTACTTCTGAGAACCTCATTGACGTCTTCGTCGAAAGAACTCGGCAAGAGGAGTTTCTGGAACAGGGATAAATTTCCCAACAAAAGCAAGTGGCCAACTAAATGAAATAAAAGAAAACGAGCTTCTAGTCAGCTCCAAATAACTTATGGTATAATTCCATAATTGTTGCCAAATAATTTACAACTTACCTGATAAAACCAATGCCGATAGAAATCAGCCAAAACTTCCAGTTGAGCCTCACAGTTGAAGTAAACTTGCCTAGAAATTCGATGATGACAACCTATGTAATACAGAGCAAATGTAAAACTGCATAAAACTAGAAGCCCCAAAGAATTGAACCAGGAAGTGAAAAATCTCACCTGAAGAACAAGAGTTAGAGCTACTATCATCATAAAGAGATGGTTTGTTGTAATTCCTTTGAAAATATTTTTTTCATCAGGCTTTCGGGCATTGAATTCATTAAAAATCTGCAGTTCAGAACATTTTCTACTTGTCAGGTTTGTGCTATTGGAAGATAAAAGCATCAATATTCATCCCCCCTCCCACAGACACACACACACAAAAGAAAAGAAAAAAAAAAAAGCAAAAAACAGAAAAAAGGAAAGAAAAAAAAAAACACTCGCATATAGCAACATTAAGGCAGACTTGAGTGGATGCATACATGCCAAAGAGGTAACAGGACGACCAATGTGCAAAAGTACAATGCTTGAGCAACTTAAAGGATCTTGAAAAACATCACACTAAACTGAAAAAGCATTTTGAAGATCAAAGCAGGCTGGATCTGAAAAATGGATCATGGCCCCATCTCAATAATAACCAAACCACCAAAAAAATACACCAACATCACCAGTCATGAAAAGAAAAAATCTGCATGCAACCAAACAAACTGAAGCCAGCAAGCATAAAACAAAGAAAGTCATTTTCTTTTCTCACTTTCAGGCAGAAAATGCAAGAAATTGTGGAAGATGGTGAAGGGATGACTCACACGCTAAAAATATTAAATATAAAACATTCTTTTCATAGTTTACGGTGCCCAACCCTCACTAATAAATACAAAATTAACTCGAATTGCTCCTTCCATTTTTTAATGAGTTTGTACCAAAAACATTAGAGACTCGATTATATTATATGTTAGTTATGAGATTATTGCCGCCTGTATGAATATACTTATTTTGGGATATGGATCAGGCATGAAATTTGAACTTAACCATGTTTAAAAACTTTAAACTCATTAAGATTAAGAGACAAGTTTTAGGAGATAAAAAACTAGAAGCATAAAGATGCTTCATTAAAGAAAATGAAAATGAGACTTTCTGTGCAATATTATCTTGTTGCATAAAGAATAAATATGAATTTCCAGGCAGTATTTGAATGGACAAAAATATAGAAGATGAATGGATTGAAATGTAGAAGAGGAATCTCAAACTAAGAAGTCTATTTTTCCATCCTCAAATACAAGAACTGATTAGCAACTTACTTGACAAAGAACAAACGCGTTGAATATCAGTGTATTCTTCTCTCTGTTAGCTCGATCAGCTGATTCATGCTCCAGATTCAGTATGCTCTTGCCACGGAAGTTGAGGACCAACAGGACAGAGACTTGATAAATAGCCTGAAATTTCCAAACCACCAACGCTAACATTTCATCTTAATTGACATCAGATGCTGAGTTGAAGGACGTGTGCACAAAACGTGACAAAACATTATAAAACATCATAATGGAAATTAAACTAACAAAATTATGTATATGACACTTGGAAGAGTCCAAAGGAGACAAAAAAAAATTTCTTCTACTGACTGTCCTACAATCTTCACCACAAACAAAGAACTTAAGGATCATTTCTATCACCAATTTCTTATTTCAAAAGAAAAAATTTCCATCACCAATTTCAAACACTGCAAAGTTACTTCATGATAGAAGATAAACAAAAAAGAGTATTACCTGGATTAGCAAATTCCTCCACATGATGTTAGTTATAAGAGGTTCTCTGAAAAGAAAATATATGAGTATCACCATTATGCTAACATAATAAAGCAAAGAGAAGACAGAGGACATACGCCTAGCAGAACTTGAAAAGCTCCCAACAAAGAATCCAATAACCAGATTACAATGTTAAGATTTAACAACAGTTTTAATAACAGATTGACAAAAGTACCTAACAAGATTAGATCAGTTCATAAACAAAAGATTTTGAAGATCATGCTAATTATATTCAAAGCTATGACTAGGGCCTCCAAGATGAATCATTCAATAATATGCAATTAGCCCCAGTCCCATTCCTGAAGGTCAGTATTTTCAAATCTGTAAAAATTGGTAGACATCATAAGAAAATGCACACTCATCCACCACTAGTACGATGTTCATTCAATGAGGAAAGATCAAGAAAAAAAAAAAACAGACCAGTATTTATGATGTTTTCATTAGTTCTGATTGGATTAACTCTTTAGGCATAAGCAAAAATATAACATAATGTCCCTTTTGATATGTCCTAGGGTCCTCGTGAAGTTTTAACTTGATTAAGCTTTAGACTCAACAAGGTTCTTTGAGCCATCTGTTTCACCTTAATCACCTCTGTCCCAGTCTTCTGCATGACTATGGTACATGTATACTAATTATTACATATTTTTCAGTACTTTATTGGAATTTCATCAGCATTTATTTTACAGTGTTCCTATAATGAATATATTCTCCTGAATAGGAAATTGCATACCTCCTACCAACTGGAGGCCTGTGCATCAGGTGATCAGTTGGCGGTTCAGTAGCCAACGCCAGTGCTCCAAGAGTATCCATGATGAGATTGACCCAAAGGAGCTAAACGAAAGGAAACCAAGCTCATTAGCATACAGATTCTTGCACTTACACACAAATAGACATACAACACATCATTCAAAAAGGTAAGAATGACAGAGGAGAGATCACTAACCTGCACTGCATTTAGGGGAACATTACCAGAGGAAACTGCAGCCACCACATTTATAATGAGAGCTGCAACATTAACTGTAAGCTGAAATTGGATGAATTTTTGAATATTGGCATAAACAGATCGACCCCATCGGACAACCTGCATTAAACAGATAATAGAAATTACGGGTGACCTCCTTTCTCAATTATTGGATTTAAAATATCAACTCAATGCACTCATCTTTCTTAGGAAAAGACAGCAATGCTTATCAATCAGGATACATAGGGGGAAAAAATTCAGGTTAACAATATGAAAGAGAGTTAAACTAATGATACCAAGTACAAAAGTTTATTGTAGAGAAACAAATTCCCAAAACATCATCCACTCTTACAGACCCTCAAATCATATTTCTAATTCCTGATTCCATTTCTTCAAAAAGAAAATGTTTTAATTATGATAAAAGGAAAAAGAAAAAAAACCTAAGCTTTTTAATAACCAAAACAGAAACAATCGAATAAATATACTAGCGTCCACAAAAGTGTAAACCTTCACAACTGAAGCAAAATTATCATCCAAGATGATGATATCTGAGCTCTCTTTAGCAACTTCTGTCCCTTGAATTCCCATTGCAAGGCCTATATCCGCCTGAGCTCCATTGTTGGTCATCCATATCAATGAGAGAGAAAAAAAGTTCAGAAGATTGTTACTAATAAAAACAATAATAGAAACTACAACAATGATAAGAAATAAAAACAATTTTCATGACAAATTATTGCAGTTACTGAGGCTAAAATAACATTCTTTTTTTTTAAATAAAAAGTACAAAAGTATATTATAAAGCACCAAGAGGGTGCCACCCCTGTACAAAAATATTTACATAGTAATAATCATTTCAACAATATTCCCAAAATGTTCCATCCTACATACATCATAACCTAAAATCAACGAGTCAAAAAGATGAAACCATCTATCTCTAATAACATTCATGCAAGCAAAGCAATCAATATGATGACCCATTCATCCATCCATGTAGCAATAGAAGTTAAAGAAATCACAGTTAGGTACTTTACCCAACAGATTCAAATTTATGCTACTTGCAAATTAGTGGTATCTAACATAGCTTCAAAAACCACTCAATAAAAATGCATATCAAGGCATCAAACAAAGAAAATTGGTAGGAAATAAAATTGATAATAAACAGTTTTAACAGTATGGAAATGGGAATAGTTTAACCATCGGAGAAAGAGCAGCAATAGCACTGTCCAGCAGCTTCACCTATAGTACCAACAGTAATAACTATAGCGGAAGTCTTTTTGCGATGGTTATGATGGGTGGTTTTCACTGCTAAATCTATACCTCTTGTAATTGAACGTTTATGGCATGGAATATAAGACTACATACCTCATGGAGTGCAGGAGCGTCATTAGTGCCATCTCCAGTTACAGCAACAACATGCCCCTTCTTCTTCAATGCTTGCACAAGCAGAAGTTTGTCGTTAGGTGATGACCGTCCCATCACCTTCACATAAAACAACCAAGTCAGATTTCTGCGAACTTTACCTTTTCTCATTACTGTCATGTACACTACAGATTTACATAAACTATAAGAACAAACAAAGAGGTTGGGCTCTTACGGATATCTTTTCAGCAATTTCTTCTCTTTCTGAATCTGACAAGGCACGGAACCTTTTTCCCTCAATCAGATTAGGCTCAGTAGCATCAGCATCTGAACCCAATATACCACATTCCAGAGCAATTGCTCTGGCTGTTTGAAGGTTGTCGCCAGTAACCATGCGCACCTAGGTAGATTGACAAAAATGGAAACTTTCAATCAGGAAATTGCATAATACATGAAACAAATAAATAAGCAAATCTAGATTATCATAAATTCAAAAGTAAGAAAATCAAAAGATTTTTACACTTATAGTCAGTACAGACTTACCTGCCATCTGTCAACATGTTACAAGTATTACCAAACTATCCTTCCATAAAACATGTGCGACCAAACACAAACATAGCCCTACCTCTTGGTTGGGTGTTTGGTACTTCTACCTCTTTGGAAGAGGATTTGGATTCGAGCACTATGCTATGAACCTCTTCTAAGAGGAATAAAGCGAAAACGACAAAAGCACATAGCAAGCCAGAAGATTGTCCATAATCAAAGGGGTAAATCCAGCTTGAATATTTTTTTTTTAAATATAAATACAGCTTGAATATTACCTTTAAACATTTAAAAATAGAAAAAAGGTACTAAAACATATTGCTTAAATGATCCCAGCAATATTTAGATGAGAATGCTCCTTCAAGAAACCTATAGATGAGAATGCTGTTTAAGAAGCTTGCAACAGGCCATCCACTATCATGGTCCATGACACGATGAAAACAAGAGCAGAAATATTCTTATGAAGAGAACAATAACAAACATATTCTTGAAAGGCTCAAGAACCAAAAATGGTAAATGATACAATGCAAAAAATCACAAAAATTTCCAAGACATGAACAGCAAAACTTGGAAAAAGAAAAAAAAACAACTAAATAAAGGTACCTTGACACCAGCATTTTGGCACAATTGTACTGCATCTCTGACCCCTGGCCGGCAAGGATCCTGCATGAAGTTACAACCCGGGTTAATCCTTAAAACTATTAGATAATTAAATCATACAAGAAATATAGATTAACTTCATTAAAAAATGACAAGTTTGACTATGAGCTTTTGTAATTGTTGATTACCTAGATATTATATAATATGGTATTAGAGCATTCTGAATTCAAAATATGAACCTCAGTCCCATATGTTATTAATTACACGTTCATTGCCCAAATTTTCGCATTTATACAGAGCCCGTAAATTTTGTGTTTGGTTTGCATCTAGATTTGTATCCACATACTAAAATTGGTATCATGCTTTCATGTGAGGAAGTATGTTAAAGCATAAATGATAAAGTTTGATTACTTGCTTTTAGAATAATTTTGATCAGCCAACTCATTAGTCTCCAAGAGAAGACAAGAAATAACTTTAAAAAGTGCACCAAAGGGGTACTACCCATGTAAAAGGTAATTTTTAACATTTTCATAAAAGTAATAGTAAATAAGTATAACTTAGAATGTAAAGCATGAACCTTGCTCCCACATGTTATTGTTTATCCATTCGTTGCCCAATATTTGTACCCACATACAAGACTTGGTATCATGCTTTCATGTAAAGGAGTATGTTAAAGCATAAATGATAAAGTTTGATTACTTCTCTAAGCTTTTCAAATAATTGATCAGCCAACTTATTTTTATTTAAGAGAAAAAGATATAGAAGGGCACCAAAGAGGTGCTGCCGAAGTATAAGGTTATTTTTACCAATCACATAAATGAAATAGTAAACAAGTATAAGTTCAGTTTGGAAAAAAGCATGTAGATTAAAGTGCTATATCAATTGGCACGGTTAGGAAGGAAAATATCATATATACCAATATTTTCAAGCCCACATTATGCACAAATTCACATGATGATAATCCAAATCAAAATGATGATAGATAAATGAGAAACTAGAGAAAATAAATAGAAATTTTACATTTAGATCGAGATAGTGATGACAAAACAAAGTGAGAAAAAAGATACAGTAAGATTCCTGCATTGGTTGTCTGCAAACAATAAATTATCACTACAGGTGATAGAACTCATGGATTATCTTGCTCATACCTTTATCCCAATTATAGCAAGAAGAACAAGGTCCTCCTCAGGTAATGACCACCGAGAAAGTTCTTCTTCATAAGTTGGAACTTTTTCAAACTCATATGCTCTATAGGAAATTGCAACACAACGCAAACTTCTAGCAGCCATATCCTCAATAGATTTTTTGAAATATGTCATCTGCAAACCAAGACAAATATCCACAAAACTGAGAAATATGATAGGATTTCAATATAAATTATCCTACTAAGGCTTGTTTTGTTTTCAAATTTACTCAGATTACATTAAACAATTTGAAAGATTATAAAACATGGAAAAGAGAACTTGATTTATAAATTCGCATCAGGTACTATGTTGATACATTTGCAGAAACAGACCAAAAGTATAAAACATAGACTTATTAAGAATAGTGTTTTATGGACAAAATTAAGATACAGTGTTAAAACCCACATTAAGCCCCCACCTCCCAGAATAACAAAAGAAGGCAGGTGTTTGCTCAAACCTTATCCTCACTCATTTCTTTTACACCATCATCAGCATCAATGTAAGCTGAGCACGAAGCTAAGACTATTTCAGCAGCCCCTTTCCAGTGAATATGAACTCTGCAGTCAGGCTGCAAAGGCATAAGAAAGAAACAAAAAAGTCATAAAAAAGGAATAAAGAGAAATCAAAAATAGAAAACTAAAGGTAGCAGAACAACTTTTGTGGGGGGGCAGAACTAACAAATTTTAACATTGTCAAATGGAATATATTATTTCTCTATTCAGGTATTAACATCCTGTTCAAATGATCATGAAACTTAATGCAATCATTTTAACTATTTAAATTTATGTTGGAAGGATGTACATACGCTGCAAATAGAATGACTAAAGTTTTAGCTTTTGTTTTCATTTCCAGTTCAGGCCATGAATTCAAAGCAAAGCATCTTACAAGTGGAGTTGCTTGACCATTACTAGCAAGTTATCGTTCAACTTGTAAGATGATTCTTTTTTCTTTTGTCCAACAAAAATAGCAACCTTTACCATCTTCCCACCTTAAGGTGATTTTAAACTATCAAAAATAACGACTGTGTGTGTTAAAAGCAACTTAAATCCCTTATGTACCTCTCCGTTATTTGTTTAGGGAAAAGTAATACCTAGGAGATTACATATGGAGGGAAAAAAGGATGTCAACTATTCAAACAGTTAGAAATTTTATCAACTTCAGTTTACGGTGTTAACAATAGTCAGAATCATCACCATTCAAACAAATATATATATAGCCACATTCATCATAAATGATATTTAATTCTAGTTCACATGTTAGAGTTAAATGTGCAAAATAATTAAACAGCTCATTGGGACCTATATGTAATTTTCCTGATCCTTAATTTAAGGATGCTTAGCAACATAAGATCAGTAAAACTCAACCAATATAAGACCAAAATCACCATGGAATAGAAAAACTGAAAACTTTACTAACAAATCTAAAATCACCATGAAGTACAGAAAAAAGTAGTTTCATGTTACCAGTTGCAAGGCAACACCGCCTCTCTTTTTCTCTGAGTTGAATGGGAAAACATGAACAATATTGGATTTCAACCGGACTGCTTCAAAATTCATACCCAGCTGTAAATAAGGAACCATAAACAAGGATTCGTCTCAATTTAACATATTAGACCTAAACACTGGAAAAGGGCAGAAAAACAATACCTTGATTCCCCACTTAAGAATGGCTTGTTCTGTTGGTGATCCAGAAACCTCGACATTACCGCCACCCTGTTAACCATTAAAGTAAATAATGCTATGAAATAACACCATCAATTTGAATATCACTAAAATATCATACAAGCACAAAAGCTTACCTCAGGAAGAAAGACACTGCCATTTGTATTCTGTGCAATTCCTTCAATTAATAATGAGGCAAGGTTAGGTGATAACTGTGAGGCACTCTCTGGAGGATCAATTTTTCTCCCACCAACATAAGCCTCAACCACAGTCATCTAATTTGAGGAAAAAGAAGGAAATCATTACTATTGTGAATTGGGAGAAAGTGAAAGAGTTTTTCTTTACATGGGGAGAGGGGAGGAGTGAAGAGAGAGCTTATAAACCATAAACCATTGAGTTCAATCACAAACTTTTTTGTCAATATAAATAAATGAAGAAACTACAAGATAGTCCACCTGATTCAAAGTTAGAGTTCCCGTCTTATCACTGCAAATAGTTGTGGCAGAGCCCATAGTCTCACAGGCAGAAAGCCTGCGTACCTGCATTGGCAGTTATATTAAGCTACATAGAGACATCTATGCCAATCTAACATAGGGATATGTCAGGATACTACAGAAGCACAGGCACAAGAGCTCATTACACATACCAAAGCTTTGTCTGCCATCATTTTTCTCATCGAATATGCAAGGCTGTGCCATAAGAAAAAAGGAGATAACTACAAATTAGCCGAGAAGAGAATTATGCACTTATCAAGACATAAATTTTCTTCACTAACACAGATTAAGGATGATATTATTGATGAGTTGTGACAAAGTGCAGCATTTGTGAAATGGAGAAGTTATTTAAAAGATGGTTTATAGGTGTGTCGATAATGGCAACATTAAGTGGTATTATGATCAGTAAGAAAGCAAACTTACGTTAGAGTAACAGCTAATGGCAGCCCTTCTGGCACTGCAACTACTACAATTGTAACCTGTATACAGGTATTAGCATAAAATGGAAAGAAAAGAAATTATTATAAACAATTACATAACCCAGTCAAAACCTGCAGGCCAGGAAATATCTGAATAGAAATATACATACTGCAACAGTTATAATTTTTATAGCTCCATCTATAGCACGACCAACTTTTGTCTTTCCTGCAATAAATTGAGTTGCTCCATTTGGATCTTCAGTGTGCCCAGTAAAATATCTGCATAACATCAGATTGTCATGTAACCACCAATTGGGTTATGCCTAGCAGTCCAAGCAAGAGGTGTACAAATCCTACATTATGGCTCAATGGGTAACAAATAGAGAATCTACTTTCAAAAGTTACCTAACCAAAAGGACAACCAAGACAGCAAAAGCTACAGTCAGGCCAACAAGGCCAATGAAAGTTGCAACTCCATTCAAGCGTACCTATAAGAAAACAAATCAAAGGTGAAAAAAACATATATTGTGAGAAAAGCTATCACAATTATAATAGATACGCTAACCTGCAATGGTGTTTCTTCACCATTGTCTTCCGATATACTAGACATTAGCATTCCCCATTCCGTGTTAATCCCCACACTGGTAACCTGGATAAGAAACACAGATTCCTAAGCGTGTTTTCAAATTCACATATTTCATTAAAAACAAATCTCAACTCCCTATGTGTTAAGATAACCAAGTTTGATGACAGAAATGAAAATAATAGAATATATCCCTGCAGGATTAATGATGAAATTCCATAAGTAAAATTTCCAGCACTGATAATTTAAGGAGTGTGATGCAGAATAAGAACATATTATTTTGGAACAAATTTTCAATTAGAGAATTTTTTGTAATAATTATTATTATCTTGTATTTTCGAGTTCTTTAGGTTTACAGATTATTTCTGCATTCTAGTATTCTATTTTCTTATTTAGGTAGATCTTAAGTATCACAAGGATTAGAATCTTTTAGGTTTTCTTATTAGTTATAACCAACGCATATATTGAGACTAGCAACCGATAGAAAAGATACATAAACGATAATGAACATAGAATTTCTTTGCTAGGATTTTATTCCCCGCTATATTTCATTGTGTTTGTTCTTCTAGTTACTACTCTGTCTAACCTATCCCATCCAATTTACTTCTCTCTATGTTTCCTCACGTTGATCCTTAATATCCTCTTGCTTCCTTTATTCTTCCGTTTTTCATATAAATTTTCTCAACTTCCAAACTATCTGTAGAAAGAACTAACTGCTAATCATCCTGCACCAGTTGGTACACAGAGCCATATTGTTATCCCCACCCTCCGTCACAAACATCTAGTACTTCAAGAAAATCAGATTCTTCATCCTGCCAAGAAAAAGAACTTGTCCCTGACAGAAAATAATGATCCCCAAAAAAAGAAAAAGAACCTAATCAGCTGAGAAAAAAATTGAAAAAGAAAACGTTGCACACAGCCCCAGGCTACAACATTAAGCTACATCCCTTGTCAGTCGAGAGTTGGTGTTAAGGACTCTAAAATTAAGAAGATAATTTGCCAACGTGTGCCAAAGGAGGAACAAAAGATTAAGTCCTAAGATGTTGTATCAATGTCATATTATGTCTAATGATTCTGTAAAACATATATTAAGGTGTGAGTGAGACTTAGTCTAAGGTAGAATAAGATAATAAGAGTAGTCTTTTGAAAGGGAGATAAGCAGAGGTAGTTAGTTAAAGGAAAATTAGGACAATATTAACTCAATTCTATAGAAGTTTTTTCTGGAAAGGACACTAAACTATCTTCCAGTTTTGCCTATTATCCTCAAACAGGATGGTCAAACTGAGGTAGTTAATCACAATGTGGGAATGTATTTAAGTTGTATTACAGGAGATCATCTCGCACAATAGGTTACTTGGGTTTCTCGGCCTGAATTTGCTTACAACACAGGCTTTCACTCCTAAGGCTGCTCCTTTTGAAGTCGACTAGGATCGTCCAGTCTCAAACTAAGATGGTTAATCACACAATGTATTTGAGTTGTTTTAGAGGAGATCATCCCACATAATGGATTAATTGGGTTGCTTGGCCTCAATGTGCTTACAACACAGGCTTCCACTCCTAAAATTGTGTCCTTTGAAGTCTCCTATAATTGTTCGGCCCCCAAACTGCTCTCTTACCATCCTGGTATGTCCATAGTATAAGTTGTTGATTTTGATTCGCTACACCATCCTATAAGATCCTACATGCTCAACAACATATAAGAATTCCTATGATCCTCATACACTGTAGGTGATTTGATCCTCCTAAAACTCAGACAATACAATCATACTTGCTTAGGTATAAGGTATGCACACTTAGAAATTAGCTCCCTGTTTTCATGGGTATTTCCCTATTGTTCAGTGCTCAAGAAGTTGCTCATAAGCTTGAGCTACATGTTATTTCCAAGTTGCATCTGGTTCCATATCTCTTCTCTTAACCCATGCCATGCTCAGCAAGTTGTTATTCCTACATTTCCCAATATTCAGCAAGGTGTTCCTCTTCCTTCGCCACAAGCTAAATGAATCCTTGCGTTCGCAATGGTCACTATGAGGTTGTAACATCATCCACAACTTGCGCCTCGGGATAAATTTGCTAAAAGTAAATATAAGCATGGCATTCACGAAAGCAACAAAGGGAAGGAGTTGGAATCTATAGTTAAGTAGGAAGTTGGTTTCTTAAGGAACTAATAAGAGTTATATTCTTTAAAAACTTCTATTACGTAGTTAGATTTAGATGTCAATTAGCAAGTTAGAATAGAACTCAAGAAATATTTTTGTTCTACATCCTACTTCTATCAAAGTGATTCTCGCCCATGATGACTACCTTAAGCAAATTTCCAGGGATGATTTCATTTTAACTCGCAAGGAAGAAAAAAATGTATACAAATTCTTGCAAGGAAGAAAAAACACAGTGATATACTACTAAACTCCAGATTTAGTGGCGATTTATCAGAAAACTTTAGGGCGTCATATTAATCAAAGTGTTGCACGATCTTTTAGGAAGTACTAAACTGATGCTCACAACATAAAAGAAATTTGTTGTAACAGAACATTTCAGTATAAAGAGTGGAACAGTAGATATATCAAAAAATTTTGTATTATTTACTGAACAATTTAATGCACATGAGAGGAAAAATGCTGATACTTGTCCAGATTAGTATGATAGACACTTCTTTAAGTTTCGACCTCAGTGATGAAAAAAGAAAGGGAGAGGATATACATTTAATCTCAATGTTTAAATCAGTTTAAATCAATTACATAAGATAGGTATTGTCTGTTCTCTTTTCCTGTTTGTGTGGCAAAGAAGCTTTGAGGCACCTTAATGCCACTTCCTTTTGGATGAAGCAACCTTTCTCTAAGGACAACATTTCTTGCCAAGTGGCTTTGGAGGTTTAATGTCAAATTGAGTAGGATTTTTGGTGAAAGGTGATTAGGGACTGAATTGAATGATTCAGGTTGGGGGCAAAGCATCTAAAGATGTCGGTATGGAGTGGAGTTCTATAGCTGCATCTCCATGAGAGTTGGCACAAGTAAGTCCTAGCTTAATGCTTCCTTGATGTGTCCTTTTTAACTTGAAGGAAAATGAAGCGTTAGCACAAGCTTTTCTCTATTTGACTGGTCAGGTACTATGGGGAATTGGCCCTGTCAAAAACCTAAATGATTGGTAGGAAGATGAAGAGAAACTTTTGCATCACCTTTCCTCTTGCTTACTCTCTCCCTCCGAGGGTTGCACAAGTGAGTTCTAGCTTAATGCTTCCTTTATATGTCCTTTTTGGCTAGAAGAAAAATGAAATGTTAGCACAATTTGACAGGTCAGGTACTTTGGGGAATTGGGCCTGTCAGAAACCAAAATGACTGCATCAGCTTTCCTTGCGCTTACTCCCTCCCTCTGGGCCAATGTGCTGGAGTGGAAGCTAGGCACTAATGCCTGCCTTCTTGCGAAACCCTTCTACAAGCACCTTGCTTCCCTTTCCCGCTCAAATTGCTTTCCATGGAATTATACTTGAAACTATATGCTTCTCCTAGAATTTCTCTGTTTTGTGGGTTTTCCAAGGCAACTCGGCTGATAAAAGGAGAAAACTACTTATTTCTCTTATCCCCTTGGCTACTTTATGTCATTTGGAAAGAGAATAAAATGGCGTTCAAGAGTTTCTGATAGCGATAGAGTTTTATGTCCTAGGCCCTGTGTCTTCTGTTAACTGGTCAATCCCTTAACTCTGCAGATGACTTAAGGACCTAATAAAATATTTGACATACCGTAAACTCCCTTTTCTGTTCTAATCAAGCACCATTGCTTTGACACCCTAATAATGCAGTATCTCTTATGCTCTTCGAAGAAGATAGACGTCATCTAATACGAGTTCGTACTAAGTCGGCACGAGAGGCAGCTGTAGTTTATATTCTGAATTTTAAAAGTTTTATTAAAATAGTTGTTCACTAAAATAACTTTTAGTCAAAAGTTATTTGCTGTTTGATAGAAGTATCTTAAAATTGCTGTCACTTTAAAAGAAACTATATTTAGTGAAAATAACTTATCAGAGTTTAAGCGCAAATTTTTGTTAAAAGCAAAAACTATTTTTAAAAAAAGTTATATATTGTAACTTTTATATTCAAATCTATCAAAAGCATATTTCAGCTTCATTTTTGCAAAAGTGCTATTGAAATGCCAAAGTCAAAGATCAAGTCATCATTTTTGTATCTTTCTCTTTTCCTATTAGATGAATTAAACATAAATCTCCAAAATCTGGTTTCATTAGGGGTAAGTAAAATATAAGTCGTGATCTGAATATTATCAGGTACTGCAATACAAAATATCATTTGTTTATGTTTAAGAAAATGTTTATTATCACTTTATTGCATAAGATTATGAAGGCTTTGACTAAGAATACTTCTCCCTATCATCAGATTTCTGTAACCAATCTCATTTATCTCTCAACCTAGCCAAACTTTCTCTAAGTACGAATTTTTTTTCTACAAGTCCACCCATAAGCATGAAACTGTACTCCAGTAAATATCACAATTTGCACCATTTGTGTTAAAGAGTTAATAAACGTGAAACAAAAAAGAAACAAAAATCCGAAGTTTACCAGCATTGTGCCACTACCATCTGCTACTTTACAGCCAGACATTAAAAACGGATCCTTATTGGAGTCCTTGTGAACCTACAAAGCAACCGATAAACCTTATAGTTGTTGAAGAGAGAACAATTTATTATTGATGATACAATTACAAGTCCAGCTTACAATTTTGCTTTCACCAGTCATGCTGGATTCATCAATTGAAAGGGAGTGACCCGAAATTAGTACTCCATCAGCAGGGACCTATAGATGGCTTTAGAACACTGAATCATTTTCCTATATCATACAAATAATTTTTTTACGCAAGAAAAAGGAAAAACCCAAAGCCCACTTGCCTGATCACCAATGTTAAGAGGAATAACATCTCCAACCACAATATCATATATTGAAACATTAACTCTTCTGCCACCTCTAATAACCTGCAGATGTGTTCCTTCAAATATAACGACAAAAGCCATTGACATCCACAATCAAACACAATGCCGCAAAGACAAACCTCCAAATGTATATTTCTCTTCTCCTCACTTAAATTTTGGAACTGAAGAGATTGTCTATAATCACTGATAGCTGCAAAAAGAAAAGGCAATGCATTTAGATAGGTGGGATATAACTTCAATCCAGGAGAATAGAATTGACATTCAAGGATAAAATATTTACAGAACATAATAGGGTACCTAAATAAGATAAGCATACATCCCAATACTTTTTGTTTAAATCCTCAAAAATAAAAGCCAGTCTAAAGGCGCATGGTATGATAACAAGATCGAGATTGAAACTATTGTTTGTAAAAGGCATCACAGATTCAGTTCAATACCGGTCACAACAATGACAAGAATAACTGCAAAAGCAATGCTCCCACCATCATACCATCCTTCCTTGATACCCTATAAAAAATAAACAGCACAAAGCTTGAAAACTCAACAAAAATAAGCAATAAGAATAATTTAAATATCAAAGAAACCGATTATCATTAAGTCCGAAAGAGAAGATATGTATTAATTGCAATTTTGCACAAAAGATGTCAAACAGAATGCAACGGATTCTAAAATCAGTAACAAAGAAGATAAGATGATGTTTTGGAAGAGACTTACAGAAAACTCACAAGAAACTAAGTCATAAAACCCTTAAAGAGCATCAGGAACATGCACTTAAAATGTTGTATAATTTACCATGTCCAAGAAAGGCTCACCTCAGACTTAATACCCAGCGCCAAAGAAGCTACTGCAGCAACCATCAATATGATCAATGTAAGGTCTTGCCAAGATTCCCAAAGGAACCTCTGTAATGCGCATGAAGGAAAAAAATGAAGATAAAATATAAACTTAAATACTCTAGAAAGATAAAGAAAAAAATCTTTGAAAAAATAACAATAGAATTCAAAGGTTGAACCAAATTTGAAATTTATCATACCCAGAAACTCCTTCCTTTCTTTCGAGGATATGTATTCGAGCCAAATATATTTCTCCGCTTCACTAAGTCGTCATCATCTCCAGGAATTCCCTTCTCTAAGTTTGTTTTTAACAAATCTGATAGTCCTTTAACCTAATAAAGAAAGAAAACAAAAGAAGAAAATGTGAATAAGTAAATAATAAAATTGCATTTAAGATGAACAATTTATGGTTGCAGACTTGCCCCCCCATACTGCTGAAGCTCAGAAAGATTATGATCCCTTGACATTGCCACAAGTTGTTCCTGTCCAACTGCAAAATCGCCAGTCGGCGTTGAAGGTGCAGGTGGAATTCCTAAAAGATAAAACAACCAAGTTATTCATACTACTGCTAAATATGCCCCTTCTAGGAAAGCTTTAAGTAGGGAAGCCTAGGGCTCTAGCTTATGGAGGTCCACTAGTAGGGATTGAAGCTCTACTTGACAGATGGTAAAGATTATTCTGAGACTAGGAGAACCATTGGTGCAATGAAGAGCCCTTGAAAGACCAATTCCTAGGAGTGCTCAGCCTTGCTAGAAGTAAAAAGGCCCTAGTCGGTAATTATGTATGGAGGTGAATGGTTAGGAATGTGGAACATTCATCTTTTTCAGAATTTGAAAATTTGGGAAATGGATGATCAAATATCATTACTGCCACTCTTGGACCTCGCAAGTTCTTTCCAGATTACCTAATTACATTGCTCTGTTTTGCAACTTGATTTTATAAATGAATTTAAAAGGAAAGTTGAGTACCATTTACTCGTTCCCCTGCTGCTTTAAAAAGATATGCAGCCTAACATAGCAAAAACACACAGATTAGATACTAAATGATAATGGCGACTGCATAGAACAATAACCAAGTTGGGAAAATGTATACCCTTATTGCCTGTGCATGTGCTCTAATCTTCCTTAATATTTGTTTCTTCTCTTCTTCCTTTTTTAAGTCTAAGGTGTATCTGAACCGACGAGAAGCATTTAGCACAAGCGCAGCTTGCTACAAGAAACAATTTTTAACCAACATCAATACTTAAAACAGGATGTGCAAATATGAATCAAAATAAAAATACAACATAGGCATAACAAGACGAGGACCAAAAAGAAAATATGATCAAATTATTAGTCTTTATAAAAATGTATAAACAATTTCCATCTAAATTTATACAAGCATCTTGGTTCTTGATGCCATAGGAATAGTTAGTAACAAAAGTGTCCATCCAGGTGAAAAATCTTAGACAAACTATTATTATATATTTATGTCTGAATAAAGCACCTATAAGTCATTTCTTAGGTCAAATCCAAATCTCTTACAGTTACCACAGGAAACCCCAAACTTGGGAGCGGCAATGACCCCAAACATGTATAGTGACAGTTACTAAAACAAAGGTTCTACTAAATCTGCACAAGCTCTCCCCATCAACGCCCAACAAATATCTGAGAAACATAATAAAAGCAGCCAACAAACTGTTATGCTACTTGAACAGCTAAACCAATATCTAGACATTCTTGATGATTATTTTTTGAAAAAGTCAGCTCTCTCCTCATAACTTCATAACCAATATCTACACAAGAAACATGTCATTTCTTTCTTCCCATAACTCCTAAAGAAAACATGGTAGTACCTATATTTGTATATTCTTCCTTCATATGCTAATACTGTAACTGTCCCTCTATTGCTATGTGAATTTTGATTCAACCAACTAATTTCACCCTAACATGTATTCCTAGCTAGTGGAAGAAAGAGTGGCATCCAGTCCTACTCCAAACAAAAACGAGATTACTAATATGGAAACACTAAACTACCGATAAGTATCCAAAAACTTTTGAAAATAAATTGGAAAAAAGGAACTACATACTGGTAGAAGGAATCGGATAGACAGAGACCTAATTGTAAAACAGTTACAGAACAGCTTATATACAAATTGAAGAAAATACACATGTATTCCATTTGCTAAACATATTCAACTGTTTAGTAAAAATATCACAAACAAACGCCTGAAGAAAACCATCAACACCAAAAACATGCACGAAGAAACAGCAATTCAGCACACATCACAAATTTCGAAATAAGAGAGAGATAAGAGCATTACTCTCCATCTGCGGAGGCGTTCTATGGAAACATTCTTAGTGCTGGCGATGTCGAACGGATCAGATGAACCATCGTCAACAAAATCGGTGGAACGGCTGCTTCCCGCCTCCAAATCTTGATGTCGCCGGTACGGCGACCCCTTAATTAAGGTACTCATTGCTGTCGCAGGAGAGATGACACCGTCAGTCCCTATCGAACCCTCTTATCACACCTCATTCACTCCACTATCATAACAAAACAAAAAATGCACTCGCTACTTCGTCACAGCAACACCTATAAAGCACACAACACGTACAATTCCCCTGCGCCCTAAATCTTATCCCCGAATAACCCTCTCCTGCAAATCTTTTAAGATATTTTCTCCCTCGAAATTCACGCCGCAAACCTCTCCTCCTCGAAAATTCTTGCTCGCCGCAAATCAGAAACCAAAAATATTTCGAAATAATATAGAGTCTAATTAGAAACCAGAGAACAGTTCCCAGAGCAGTTTCTTCCTGTTCCTTGACATTTCCATGTTACCTATCGCTTTTTTGCTATACTTTTTCAAACCTCACTTACTTTCACAGTTGTAAAACGACTAGTAGGTCGACGAACACATGTTTCAACCAGTATAAAAAAGTCGCTCAAACGTGTTCTTCGCTCCTCAGTTCACATTTCACACAATAGAACCTCCTAGGAGAAGCCAGAAGGCAAACCGACGGATAATATGGTAATTTCATTTTATATTGACACACATCGAAGAAATAGACAAAAATGTATACTGTAGAAAAAAGAAACGTTTTAACCTCCCGTTATTCTTCCGCTTGTACGAAATACGTACACATACCTGCGGTTACGGATTAGTGTTTCAATGAAAAGACAAACGGAAGACTGTCTATCTTCTTCTTCTTCTTCTTCTTCCTTCTTCTTAATTGCTCCTCCTGAAAATCTTCTGCCATGAAAATCAGTCAATAGCAAGAGTCCACTCTAAATACGGAAACGAGAAATGTGCATTTTAAATTATTTATTTTATGTTCTTTTTTAAAAAAAATAAAAAATAAAAAAGAGCATGGATTCGAAACGCGTTTTTTCCTTAAAACTTTCGCATATTAATTTAGTCATTCACGCTGTTTCTTTTGGTTTGGTTACACTTTTTGTTTAGTTGGTCATGTTAGGGTTGTGTGCTTAGCTTAAGAATGGAGGCAAGTAATAAATAACGTGGTTTCCTCTTTTTGGGTGGTGGGGGTTATGCTTCGATGCCACGCATGAGTTCTCTCTCAAATGGACCATCATTTCACGCTGACATCGTGTCCCCATCGGACGGTTGTCCTGTCATCAATCGTCATCAATGGTATGTGCTTGTCACGTGGCGTGAATGAGGGGAAGGCGACATTTTTTTTTTATTTTATAAAATATGTTTTTTTATTATTATCAAGAAACCTTGACAATTCGAGAATAATGGGCGAGGAAATAATAATAAAAAAATTTAAATTTTGGTAATGTCGGTCGAAATAAAATATATATTTATTGTATTGTGAGTACGGTTACACGAAATCATTAATTAATTTTTTATTTTTAGAAATAAATATTTCTCATCATTTATATTTAACCGGCGGATCTCTAATTTACACCTTCCTCCAAAAGCTAAGGTAAATATTTCAAAAAGCTTAACTTTAAAGATTGTTATTGAGTTTTAATTATTTCTTAGATTCGGTTACTGATTAATTAATTCTATAATTGAATTTTAATTTTTTAATTTATTATTTAATTAATTTATTTATTAACATAAATATATTTTGATATATTTTCACTATTTAACAAATATATATATATATATAAAAAATTATCGTTGTAAATGTCGAGTGAGTTAAATTTATAATAAGTGCAAAGCAAATTAAATCGAACATGTTTATATAATCTGAATTGAGGGGTATCAAGATAGAGAAAACATTAACTCGAATAAGTTATCAAAATTATTTATTTTTATTGTAATAATTATAAAAATTATAGACTAACTTATAAAAGTAGTAAAAAAAATCATGAATACGTTTACTATTGATATCTACCTTTTAATTATTAGTTCTACTTTTGTTTTTCTGTGCTTTGTTTCGTAGTTGGACACTTATATTTTATTTTTTATTTTTTAATGCTTTGTATGATATAATTTTTTTCTTTTTTTATCTAACACCTATACAAATTTTATTAGTACTTATATATATTTTTTATCTTAAAAAAAATATAATGTAGTTTTTTAAAATGTGTACAATCTTTTTATCACACACAACTATACGATGTCAAAGTTGCTTAATATATGTAAATACGACGATATACTATTTTTTTATGAGCTTTATCTCAAAACAAATTATGAAAATATGTATTTTTATATGAAGTTAAATTTTTGTACAACTAATATTGAGTGGTAAACTTAGCTAAACAAATCAATATGTTATTATAATATATACGACAAGATAGATGAATTAAATAAAAGTCATTAAACTCTAACATCAAATTTTTGTTTATGCAAAAGATAACTCTTTTAGAAAATATGACGAAACATCATAATGATATATCTGTGACTTATTATAGTAACTGAGATTTGGATGGAGAAAAAAATGTATTTATATATATATATATATGGTAAGAATAATAATAATATATAAACAATATATATATATATATATACACTTGGGAGAGGAAGAGGAGCGAACGATGTCGTTTGGAGGATGAGATGGACGGCTAAGATAGGTGGGGTTTGTGAGAGGGAATGGAGGGCTAGGATGAGTGTAGATGGTGAGATGGGATGGACGGCCAAGATGAGTAGTAGATGGAGTATAAATAGGAGGAAGAAAAAAAAAGAGAAAAGAAAAAGAAAAAACAGAGGAGGAAATAAAAGGGAATAACGGGAAAGAGAATTATGACGTTTGTGATAGAATATTATTCGAGATAGAGAAAAGTCGGAGAGGGAAGGAACGAGAAAAGAGAGCGAGAGAATGTGGAAGGCAACGGTGTGAGCTACGGAGAAGCAGA
>NW_019014577.1:916870-928306 GCF_000150535.2 Carica papaya
GTGGACAATGGACTGGAGTAACCAGAGGATGTACCTTCATATTCTGCATGACTGATTCTGTCTCTCCGATTTTCTACACTCCCTCCCGAGTCTGCAACAAAAGGTACTCCCCCGCCCTCTCTTTGACCATTTTCCCATTTGTTTAGGTTCTGATGGTCTCAGGTGGGGATTGGTCCCATTCCATATTTACAACAAATGGTTAAAGATTGATAATTTTAGAGCTATGGTTTCCAAAGTCTGGATGGAAGCTGCTTTTCAGGGTTCGGCAAACTATTGTCTTCACTCCAAAGTCCGCCATATGAAATCTGAAATAAAAAACTAGACCAAAGAGGTGGGGCTGAAGGAGCAGATGTGGATTAATGATTTATTAGATGAACTGGCAGACCTGGACCACACTGAGGCCGTGGTTTTGAATTCTGATGACAGAGACAAAAGAACCGTGCTCAAAGTAGAACTCGATAATAGAATGCATTGGGAAGCTTTTTCTTGGAAATAGAAAGGTAAGGAAAAATGGATCCGCAAGGGTGACAAAAACTCCAAATTCTTTCACTGTTTGGCCAGCCATCACCGAAGAGCCAATTACGTGGAAAGTCTATTGGTCAATAATGAGATCATCATTGGTAACAAGGCTCTACGGGAGTTTGCTAAATCTCATTTCCAATCCCTTTACATAGAAAATGTACATAACAGGCCGGGAGTTTGCTAAATCTCATTTCCAATCCCTTTACATAGAAAATGTACATAACAGGCCAAAGTTGGATCACATTTGTTTTGACAAAATCGGGGAGTCGGAGCGGTTACTACTGGAAGCTAAATTCACCGAGGATGAAATTTTTTCCTGCTTAAAGGATTGTGATGGTGATAAAACCCCTGGCCCTGACGTTTGGCATGAAATTAAATCGGATGTGCTTAAGTTCTTCAATGAGTTCCACATGCATAACTCTTTTGTGAAACCAATAAATTCTACTTTCATTGTTTTGATTGCCAAGAAAGAGGGTGTCGACTGTATCATTGATTTCAGGCCGATTAGTTTAATCGGTTCTTTTTATAAACTGTTATCAAAGGTATTGGCCAAAAGGTTCTCCAAATCACTCAAATCCATTATTGGTGATAGTCACCACGCTTTCATCAATGGAAGGCAAATCACCGACGCAATTATGATTGCAAATGAAATGGTTGACGATTTGTCCTGCAATAAGAATAGCGGACTTCTATGCAAACTGGACATGGAGAAAGTCTTTGATAATGTCAGCTGGGAATTCATTGACTATATGCTCGAAAAAAACTGGATATGGAATCAAATGGAGGAGATGGATAAGAACCTGCATTTCCCCTACTAGTTTTGCTGTCATGGTCAATGGTGGCCCTTCATCATTTTTCACTGCCTCCAAAGGTTTAAGATAGGGTGACCCTCTCTCCCATTTGCTCTTTATTTTAACAATGAAAGCTTTGAATAAATTGCTATTGCTGGCCAGAACACTCAAATCTTATCAAAGGTGTCATTGTCGGGTATGTGGGAAAAATGGAGATCTCGCACCTATTCTTTGCCGATGATACTTTACTTTTCTGCCAACTTGACATCAGTACTCTTCTTCACTTAAGGTGTATTCTTCTCTGTTTTCAAGCGGTGTCCGGTTTGCGCATCAATTTGGCAAAATCTGAGCTGGTTGGTTTGGGTCCTAACACTGATACATCATTAGCCCAAGTTTTAAATTGCAAAGTGTCACAGCTCCCTATTAAATATCTTGAAGTCCCGCTCGGTGCTAACTATAAAGACAGTGCTTCATGAGATCCGGTCAGCAATATTTTCAAAAAAAGACTTGCAATTTGGAAGAGGAATTTCCTCTCCAAAGGTGGGAGACTTACCCTCATAAAAAGTACACTTGCCAACCTCCCAACGTACTACCTCTCTGTCCTCCCTATTCTGGCCAATGTTGCTAACAGATAAGAAAAAATTCAATGCAATTTTCTGTGGGGCAGCAAGGAAAATAGAAAGAAATTCCATCTTGTAAAATGGGAGGATGTAAAACTGCCCAAAAATCAAGGGGGGCTCAGCCTTAGATCGTTAACCATTATGAATAAAGCTTTATATGGCAAATAGATTTGGAGATTTTGGAATGAAGGTGACAACTTGTGGAAAAAAATTGTTGTCTGCAAATGGAACATTAGTGGAATTATCCACACCGTAGAGGGGGCTATAACACTTATGGAAAAAGCTTATGGAGAGGCATCTCTTGCATTAACAACTTGGTACTGGATTGCTCATCTTGGGCTGTTGGCAGAGGTAATAAATCTAAATTCTGGACTGACAAATGGTGTGGTTCTTCCAAGCTTCAACATCAATTCCCTCTCATTTTTGCAATTGCTAAAGATAAGAATATGTTGGTTGAGAATGCTTTTGACCGTGTTAATGGTAGCTGGAATATTGTGATCTCGAAGAATTTGAAAGATTGGGAAATTGTTGAATATGAAAGCTTATTAACTGTCTTATATGCAATTAAGCTCACTGATAACGATGACAAACTTCACTGGACAATTGGAAATAATGGTATATTCTCAGTCAAATCCTTCTACCATTATCTGACCCCATACAATAGAATTAGATGTCTGGATTTCCCTACAAAATTGATCTGGGACAGCACTGCCCCTCCTTGGGTCTCTTTTTTCACATGGGAAGCTGCCAAAGAAAGGATTCTCACTCTTGATAACCTCATGAAAAAAGGTATTATTCTGGCTAACAGATGCTTTCTGTGTAAATTACATTGTCCTTTCTTCCGTCAACTTTGGTCCATGGTCTTGGGGTTATTTGGCATTTGCTGGAGTACTGCAGGCTCAATACAAAGAAAACTAAATGCTTGGGAATTTTTATGCAAACGAAACAAGAATTATCGACTTATCCCTCTTACAATTTTTTGGATTCTTTGGAAAGAAAGAAACAACCGTGCTTTTGTAGGCAAAGAGGATAATTTTGGAAACATTAAGGACAAATGGTTTCACTTTTTTGGGTCCACCTTATTAGGACATCACCTTTGTAACCTTGATGATTTTGGTTTTATTGTAAATATACTTTTAAATTTGTAAATCCTCTGTACATGGGCAGCACCCCCTTGGTGCCTACTCTAATATATTTCCGTACTCTTTTATCTCAAAAAAAAAAAAAAACAATGTGAACCTAAGTGCAGGGAAGGGAATCAGCGAGTATCTACCTCCTGTCACTTTTACTCCGACACAATTTCCTCTGTATCTTTTAGTAATTTACTATACCATACACCAGGAATACAATATTATAGACATGTTTGGGGTGATTCAGTTGACCACAAATTTAGAATATTTTCTTCCACAAGAAAAAGAAAAATCTAGAATTATTAACTGGCAAAGTTGTGTTAGGATAGATCTAGTTCATGGAATTATTGTGCTCTGTTCTCTTAACCTGCCATGTTGATGCAATTTTTGTCAATGAGTTTAATGTTGTGCTCCTGGTCGAATTTCTGCCAGCTGTAATTCTTTTGCAACAGGCATGGGCTTTAGAATTGCTTCTATTTCGTTCTTTTCTTGTTTGGTTTTACCATATTCATCTGGTATTTCTTATTTCCTCTATCATTGGAATTCCATTCTTGCGTAAGATTTAGTGGTTTTTTTAACTGTTATCGCTGTGTCTGACAGGAGCAGTATGGTGTGTCCTGTTCTTCTCCAGATGTGGAAATGAGCTCCCGTGTACATAGGCATCAGGTATCTAAAACATTACAATCTTTAGAAGTTGGATGCATTAAACATAACAGTCTTTAGAAGTTGGAATCAAAAACCAATTGTCTGAGTCCAAAGAACAAAAATGATTTTCGCTTGCCTCTAATTATTATCTTCACAAATATTTCAAATGCTTATCTTCTGCTAGAAAAAAATGTCATATGAGATCGAATTTTCTTCAGGTACTTGATGCATTGGTTGGTCTTTTCTGTCGATCGAATATATCTGCAGAAACATTGTGGGATGGTGGTTGGCTTTTACGCCAGTTGCTCCCCTACAGCGAGGCAGAGTTTAATAGTGATCATCTCCAATTGCTGAAGGTATTCTACATTCAGTTATGAACTAAGAGAGTGCAAATGGCCAGTATCTTAATATTGTCTCATGTGTTGCTATGTGTGGTATGAAGATGCTAAGCTTCTGTGGGTATCAGTAGTTGTCCTTATTTAGAGCCTTTGCCTTATAAGCCTGGTTATGTGAAGTTTCCTCATCATAATCTAAGTTGTCTATATGAAGAGTTATCAGTGAACATCTTAAGACCATCCTGCCAATAAATGGATGCTGATCTTAGTTGAGTTATGTGCAGGATTCATACCAGAAATGTGCCAATGCCCTTCAACAGGAGATTAGAGGTATTTGGCCCGACCTACTCGTAACGGTGCTTACTGATGAGTGGAAAAAGTGCAAAAAAGGTGATTGACAAGACTTCCACTGGTACTAGTTATATGAGGTTGGACCTTGATGTGTCTAACAATGAAATTTCTTCCTGTAGTAATAGAGTCCTCATCTCCGCGGAAAGAGCCAAAGGACATAATCTTACCGCCTGAGAATTCCTCAACCAGAGGTAGGGTTTACTTTGTTAAATGAATTAGTTGGTCTCCATTTAAAAATGTTTGAAGTGTCCTCTTTCTTTTATTTCATTATTGGTCATATGCGCATAATTTGGTGTTCCTGTCAAATAGATATTATTGCTGGCGAATCATCATTTACAGCAGGCGAAAAAATGTGCGAGTTGGTGAAGGTTTGTTCCGAAACTTTATATCATCCATCTCTTCAATAGACCTAAGCTTTATGAATGTAGGACAGGTGATGTACTGCAGCACCATGAAGCATGGAGCTGTGTGTCTGTCTCAGTTTTAATCAGTGAATGTTTGAAAGAAATAAAAATCAAGCTCTTGGGTTGTGCTTGTGTCATGGATTGTATAGGCATGATAGAGGGAAAAAATCCTTTTATTTGAGCATATGCATTTATATTTCTTAAGTTTGGGCATAAAATATGTCATATATAGGTTTAGAGCCTTGTTAAATCGTTGTAGGACTTTGAGGTCTGTTAATTAAATGAATATCTCTTATGATTTTCTACTATAGACCTGAAAATATTAGGCTATGACAAAGGCACATCTGTATTGGATTTTTGCATTTATGCACACCTGCAATTTATATTTGGGTGTGGCGTGTGTAATACTCTCTAGTATGATTACAAGTACAACATGTAAAAAGGAAGTCTGATTCTGTACTTGGATGGCACTCCCTGAGGTGCCGATACATTTCTTTCTTTTTCCTGCTTGAGAAGAGGAGCTCTGGAGTAGAAAGTACCTGTACTTCGGGGTACATAGCCTTCATCAGTTCTTGTTTTAGTAATTTGTTTTTTAAGTCTAATTTATAGTGTTTTCGTAATGCCCTGGTGAGGTTGCTAATATTCACTCTTTGCTTCCAGGTTTTTGTTCTTCTTCATCAACTTCAAATTTTTTCACTTGGTAGGGCCTTGCCTGAGCAGCCGTCTATCCATTTCCAAGATGATGTACCTGTGAGCCCCCGTGCTACAACTGCTAGTCTGGATGCTTCAGGTCCTATGCCAGGCACCGAATTAAAACTAGGTTAGTAGCCTACATGATCAGCATATGGACCCAACTAATTGTGTCTCCCCCTTTCTTTTTCCTAGTCCTTTCTATTGTTTAAAATAAAAACTATCTTGAGTCTATTGAGAGTTATGATAAAGTAATTTCGTTGCCACTATGGTCTTTGTCTTGTGCAGCTGATGCTGTGCCTTGCAGGATTGCATTTGAGAGGGGTAAGGAACGCCATTTTTCCTTTCTAGCAATCTCTGCTGGCACATCCGGATGGGTTGTCCTTGCAGAAGAATTACCATTGACAGAGCAATATGGGATTGTGCGGGTTACTGCACCTTTAGCTGGCTGTAATGTACGTATAGCTACTTGCCCCTTACACATTACATGGAACAATTTCAGATTTGAGACATGCATCCACATATTCCTGTAGCTTTCCTTGTCTGCATGCATGCATGCTTGCTTGCGTGTTTGCTAATTCCATATCCTTTTTTAATTTGATAGAAGTTATAACTCCATATCTAGAATTGTTTTTCCTTGAGTAGGGCAACTTGGGATTTTGACGAGTGCACATACACACATAATCTGATTGGTAATATTGTAAGAAATAATATTTCTTTTCCTATGCATTTAGCCTCAAATAGATGATAAGCATTCAAGATGGCTGCATTTGCGTATCCGCCCATCCACATTACCATTTTTGGATCCTGCAAAACGTGGTGCATATGGGAAACTAAAGTCAAAATCTTTAGTTGATGGAAGATGGACCCTAGCCTTCCGGGACGAGGAATCATGCAAAAATGCTTTGTCTATGATTCTTGAAGAGATTAATCTACAAAGGAACGAGGTGGAGAGAAGACTAAAACCACTTCTCGAAGTTGAAAGAATACTTGATAATTCAAATCCTTCTTCATCCCCTCTGGAGGCTTCTTCCTCTTCTGGTATAATGCTTTCGAATTAGATCAGAGTTGATATTGCAATTGCCATTCTCTTTACACTATGGGGTGGGAATATTTTATCTTGATTTCACCCTCTTGTATATGTCCATCAAGGCAAACCCATAGATATACGGAGAATTGTAGATTAGTGCCCTCAGTTTAGTTTCATTCTTTGTATACTAGCTTCCTTTTCCCTGGTTTCAAGGTTTTATTGGCTTGTCTTATTCTTTGACAGTTCTAACCCCCCTACTAATTTATCCCTGTAACCATGTTGTATATTCGAGGCCAATCCTATAGCAAAGCTCCTGTGCAATTTTTTTACAGATTGTATTTTCACCAGCTTGAAGTTTCTGCACATTTGGATACCCTTTTGTGAACTTGTTCTTCTATTAATTGTACTTTGGTGTTGCTTTTTGGGTGATCAGTACAGGAGTTCCATACTTTGCCTTTTGTTTCTGGAATTGTGGATTCTTTGTTTTGATGACAGGTTTTGTTTTGTTTTGGAAAATGCATAATTATCATGTTTAATTTTGAGGAGAAAGTTAAAGTCTTATCTCTCGTGCTTCAGTCTAGTGTAATTCAAATGATTTTTTATTGTTATTTTTTTTTTAAAAGTTTAGTAGAAGGTGGTTTGAATTTTTCTGTGGTCTTTCTTCATTAAACTATTTGTTTGTCTTCTAGACACATGGAGTTTAAGAGTAACCAAATTAAGATTAGGAATGAGAAAACAAATGATTTTATGTAAAATAGAAAGCTTTTATACTGTATTAGTTGAATGTCATTTTTTTATTTTATTAGTTAATTATTTAATATTATATAATTAAAATTTTATAAAAATAATAATTTTATATTATTAAAATTATAATGGAATAAAAATTTATTTATTAATAGGTTCTAGAATTTTATAAATATTTTAAATGTAATAATTTAAAAAATAAAAAAAATTATTTATTTTCTTAAAACTAACATAGCATCAGAATAAAATAAAATTATTTTAAGGCTATAATTTTATGATTCTTTTCATATGTTAAAATAGTACAATGTACTGAGTTGGTACCATTTTATTTAGATCTATTTATATCACTATCCAAAATAGTTTTGAACCAACCAAATGTTCTGTGGTAAACAGTGATTTTCAGCGGTAGTGATGCACTGGTAAAAAAGTGGAATTGCACATCTACAAGCGTTGATAGAAAATGATAGAAAATGTAATAGCATTTTGAAGTCGTCGATAAAAAATTGTAGTTACACATTGATAAAAAGTACAGTTACACATCTAAAGCGCCAGTAAAACGGTGTAGCTGTACATTTGCAGACGTTGGTAAAAAGTTACGGCTGCACATCTATAAAGGTTGATAAAAAGGGCTGTGCTATTCCGTTTTTCTGCATATGTTCAGAGATATGTTCGGAGAAGGCGAGTCAAGCTGACTTCGAGTTATTTTTTGAGCCGACGTTGAGTTGTTTTAGAGTCAAACTCAAACAATTTTAGAACCGAGTCGTTTTGAGCCGGACTGTAACGGTTTTGAGACGAGTTAAACGCGTGTACATTAAGATTGCATGATGACTCTTTAGAATTTAGTTTACAAGTTTGACATGTGCAATATTTTTGCACCAATTTGAAATGATGTGTTAAATACTATATTTTATTATTTAATTATTTAGTATTATATAAATAGAATTTTATGAGAAAAATAATAGAATATTTTTTTTATTAATATATTAAAAATTTTATAAATATTTTAAATATAATAATTTAAAAAATAAAAAATAAAATTATTTTTTCTCCTAAAAGTAATAATACTAAATTAAAAAAAATATAGATTTTGGACTGTAATTATGATAAAATTAAATCACAGAATGAAGCAGTTATCTATTTCAATTATAATCAAGTTGAATAATGAATAATACTATTTAGCTAATTCAATTAGAATTGCTTATAACTTGGTATTATATGAATTATTGTATAATACTAAAAAGTTACCACATCAAATTTGGGAAATCACTATGAAGATTAGAAAATTATAACAAAGGCATCATATCATGCTTAGATTTTCATAAGAACAAGAGGGAAGGAAGATGATTATGCTAGATGAAGCAAGTAAAATTGATGCTGATTTTTTTTTGTTAGTTTAATTAACATATTAATAATGTTATAGACGATAAAACTATTAACATCTTTGAAATAGTATAATCTCTTTTTCGTTAGCTTTAAAGGTTCTATTATACAATGAGATATATATATATATCGATCTTTTTGAAACATTAATAATTTAATACCCAATTCAAAATAAAGTTTAACAAGCATGATCATCACATGTATAAAGCACTAAGTATAAGCATATCGCAAAAGGATATGTTTGGCCTCTTCTCCATTAATGCTATTGTTTTTAAAGATATAACCTGTCTATCAGTGGGTCCTCATTATTAATTTAATCAAATAGCAGACCAGTTTGATAAACAATTCTAATTCTTTTTCTTTTTTTTTTATATAAAAAATAAAATAATAATTCTTTAAAATGGAGAGATGTTTGATGTATCAAATGAAAAGAAATAAAACAGAAAAAAACAACTCCCAATTCTTCCCTTTTCAAAAAAGATGTAAAAGAAAAGTAGCGAGAAAGGATTAAAAGGGAATCTGCATTATTGCCTTGCAACTGTTTTTTTTTTTTTTTGTTTTTAAGAAAGTCTTTTTCTTTACATTAATTCTCTATATAAAGGCTTTATTGAACTCCACATGATAGCCTTAGTGGTTAAATTGATTTTTTCTTTATTATTATTGTATACGAACCATTTTGATCCAATGAGATATGTAAGTTTATTATTTTAACTTACTGATTATTAAAAAATAATATCTTATTAATGTTGCATCGTAAGTATAGTGCAATTGAAAAATTAATATGTTATCTATTTTGACTATCTAAATTTAATTTTTATATGTAGTCGTCGTTCAAAATAGAGATGAAAATTGGTGCGAGTGACCTCCAATTCATTTTAAAAGAGATAAACAAAAGTTCATAATTAATGAAGTGCGAGAGAGTGTGGGTAGAAAAATAAACCCAAAATGAGTACAAGTGTAACACCCAACCTTTTTTTTTTTTTTTTTTTTCTTTTATTAATTATTATTGTATGAATATAATTATTATTTATGTAAGTTTAAATTAAATTAAATTAAATTAAATTTATTTTAATGAAAATAATAATAATAATAATAATAAAAGGGGTAAAAAGTGTTTAGGGATTTAATTAAAAATAATTTTGAGAAAAATTGGTGAAAATTTGAGTTTTGAGGTATTTTTAAAAGAAAAATCAGAAATCGGAGGTCAAAACGTAATTTAAAAAAGTTGTGTCACGTCAGCTGCCCGGTCAGCAACCCCGACCAACCAAGACGGGCCAGGTGAAAAAGACGCTGACGTGGGAGGCCACGAAGGAGGGAGCCACGTGGGGCGATCCGCGTGCGCGCGATCGAATGGCTGAGATCCAATCTCGCGCGCACGGATGGCCCAGATTGCATCACGCATGGATGACCCAGATTAAATCGCGCACAGATGGCCCAGATTGAATCGTGATGAACGGTCCAGATTTACTTCCTATTTCATCGCGATCGGATAGTCCAGATTAAAAGCGATGGACGGCTTAGATCAAAAGCATATGGGTATAAATAACCTCATCCGCACCCAAACCCTAACTAGTAGGCTGGAAAAATGAGAAACGGTGATAATCAGTTATTGTTAATGAATACAAATTTATGATGTATTTTATGTTACTGATTATGCATGAAATTGTGATCTATATGATGTTATTGTCTTTATAGGTTATTTTCACAGGTTCTCCAATGGTAAGAAAAAAGGTAAGTGATTTTATTTTAAATAATTGTATTGGTTTAAAATTTGTACTCCATTGATTGTTTTCAGTTTTCTATCAACCTTTGCTTCTGTGACGGTG
The DNA here is from genome assembly GCF_000150535.2 of Carica papaya. The sequence continues at coordinate 927,339 of NW_019014577.1, forward strand.
GTATAGTATGATGTTCTTACTGGGCTAGTGTAACTCATTCCTTATTTAACCATTTCAGATAAGGAGGACTTGGTTCCCGAGCCTGATCCACAAGAAGACAGCGAGTAGATACTAGATGCTTTATAATTTTCTTTATTTTTCTTATTTTTTGTATTTCTTTTACAGAACTTATTCCGAGATATTGTTAAGTAAACACCAAACCAATGAATCATTACTCAACATTTCCTTGTGAAATGTAGGTACAGAGAGATGATAAGAGGAAGACACCCACTAAACCGAGCAGCCCGGGATGGTTCGCTTCAGGAGGACGTTGACAAGATATTTGAGATGCTGGAGAGACTCATTGTTGCCCAGCAGGGTCGAGAGGAGAGAAGGGAGCTACCTGACCCTCCCCCGCTGCCACAGGTTAAGCCACTACTATAGCGAGAGGATCCCGAGCCACCCCGGTACGAGCCTGCTCCTCCACAGTACCACCGTCGCAGTATAATATGGTGCCCCAGCCACAGTACTGCCCGACACTACCACAGTATAATCCAGTGCCCTCACCATATCAACAAGTACCACCACAGAGCCCCCCTGTCTATCCTCAGCCTAGCTCAGTCCCTCTTCCGTGGGACTCAGCTCCTTCTATGATTGACCCAAGCTACATAGAGAGGTACAAAAGAGTGAACCCATCTAATTTTATAGGGAAATCCTCTTTTTAAGATGTCTAGTACTGGTTGGCGGAGACGGAGAAGCCTTCAAGACCCTAAGGGTGACTCCCGAGCAGAGGGTCACCTTTATTACCTACATGCTGGTGGGAGAAGCAGACCGCTGGTAGGAACTCAAGCAGAGCACCTTGTCTGTTCCAGTTACTTGGGAACAGTTCCTAACAGCCTTTCATGCAGAGTACCTCCAAGAGCACATCCGACATCTGAAGGAGATGGAGTTTGTCTAGTTGGTCCAAGGGAACATGACGGTGTCAGAAT
>NW_019014578.1:14944-34775 GCF_000150535.2 Carica papaya
TATAATTGTTTCAACTTTCAATGGTAACAAACGGTATCTGATTGAAAATTTTGGGATGAATTTAAAGGCACTGAATCGGTAGTATGTGAATGACATGTTACTTTTTTTTCCTTTATACCCTCATATAATATACTTAATTCTATTTTTATTATCACAATTTATTATTTATTTTATTAAATATAAAAATTTAATTTTTAATAATTATTTATTTAAATACAAATATAATTATATTAGTAAATAATTTAAATTTTTTTTTATTATATATTTCTTATATACTACTTACTATTACATGCATAAGTATGGATAAATTAATAATTTGACTGAAAATACAATCATATTATTTTATTATCTAAATAAAAATATGTTATTAATATATATTAATATACAATCATCCAAACATAAAAAAATTTTGTCATCCCCATCCTATGTGATTGTTATTCAATTACTGTCATTATCATACATTAATTAATTATTACTAAAATTTATCCAAATAAAAAGTGTATAATAATTTTAATTCATGTGGTTGTCAGTTCAGATAGAGTGAATTTTGTAATTGTATTTGTTTTTTTTCTTTTTTGATTGCTAGAAATTTTTTTACTGGTGTTATTATATATATATATATATATTCTTTTGTTTCTGTAAAATGTTTTCTTTAGGTTATGTTCTTTATATAGATATATATATATTATATTTTGTTATATTCCAAACTAAACATATATTTATATGTTACTCTAAGTTGGTAGTTAGGGCCCACGTAGGCCCCACAAGGAGCGTGAACAGAGGAAGGCGCATACTAAGTTAGAAGTCCTAGACGGAAGATGAGCGGGTCCCACATGTCACGTGGACATTGGCCTAGTGGCCACGTAAGCGACAAATAATGCCTGCTTATAAAATCATCTACAATCTCCTCTCCACCAATCATAATCCTCGACCCACGTGGGATTGTAGGCCCCACAACCCATATTAGATTTTTAAGTATTCCACTAATTAAACTTTATTAATTCTTTACAGCAATGCAGTACATAAAATTTTTAACGCTCCACGTTCCACCACAGTCATTATATTATATATTATATATTATACACGCACTACATATATATTTATCAGTTGTCTTCCTTGATCAAAGTAACTTGATCTTTCCTCTTCACTCTCCCTCTTTCTTTTTCTGGTCTTTTCCCCTACTTTCCCTGTAGTAGTTTCTCCCTTTTTTTCTTTTTATTAATTATGCTAATATAGGTCTTCTCGCAAGCTGGGAATCTAGGTTTTAAAGGATTTGCAGAGAAGTAATTTATAGATGCTCATGGGTGACGAGGCTTCTGCTTCATATATTCATTTGGTAAGTAATCTTGCTAATTAATCATGCTTCTCTTGGTTTTTGTTCTTGAATTTTGGGGTTTAATCTGTATTTCTTGATGATGACGGGTTTTGATGATGTGATGATGACGCAGGTTCATCATCTGATAGAAGAGTGTCTATTGTTTAACATGAGTAAAGAAGAGTGCATGGATGCTCTCTCCAAGCATGCAAATATCAAGCCGGTGATTACCTCTACAGGTCTCTCTCTCTCTCTCTCTCTCTCTCTTCAAAACTTAGTAAACCTACCCTTTGAAATTAATTAAGGCTATATATATAAGTACGTACATACACAGTACTGCATATGTATATACGTTATCAGAGCTTGAAATATACTAGCAGTTAACAAGTTAATTTTCAGAATTTGTGATCTTTAATTTTTTTATTACAATTTTATCCATAATCTCTTTACATATATTTCAAACATTTAGATTTTTTTCATTTCTTGATGATAAAAAAGTTCCAAAAAATTAATTTTAATTAATTAATTAAGTTAATAAAATAAAGTTTAATAATACTATTAGTTAATTAATTAAAATTATTCTTAAAACGTTTAAATATTACCTAATTTTTATGTAAGAAAAAGTTTCTTTAAAACATTAAAAAAAAATCAAATTTTAATTAAAAAAATAAAAATTATGACGAGTGTTACCTTGGAGACATATTTTTATAATTTCTTCCACATAATATAAATATATAAAATATATATACAGGACTCATGTGATGTTGTATTGAAATTAATATCTCCATGTCCGGTGGTTTATTATATGAATCAGTGTGGCAAGAACTGGAGAAAGAGAACAAGGAGTTCTTCGAGGCTTACACGAGGAAGAGAGAACAAAGAGCAAATGAAATGGAAATAACACGAAGCATCCAAAACATGCTGGGTAACCCCTCCTTGAGAGACAAGAAGAACTAGCAAGAGCCCATTATCAACAGTACTCCTACAATTCCATATAATGATCATAAATATATATATATATATAATGATTTTTATGATCATATATGGTTTACCCAATTTTCTTTTCTTTAAAAGGGAGAATATATATATATATATATATAATCCCTATGTCTTTTAGATATATCTATTGCCTGCTCATATGTCAATAGAAGGCAAGTTGTAGGTAGTAGTACTACAAGGTAGAAGGCGAGTGAAGAAGGGAATCTAGGAACGGCGTCGTATTGGCCACGGTTGAATAAGATCAGTATATATATATATATATATATAATCCCTATGTCTTTTAGATATATCTATTGCCTGCTCATATGTCAATAGAAGGCAAGTTGTAGGTAGTAGTACTACAAGGTAGAAGGCGAGTGAAGAAGGGAATCTAGGAACGGCGTCGTATTGGCCACGGTTGAATAAGATCAGGCGGAGAAAGAAGCCAAACAGTACTAGGGAAGCGTGATAGCATGTGGACAAGCCGTGTGGTGGCTGAGGTAGGAAGTAGTCATGGCACGTGGCGCCGCCCTCGTCATTAATTTGCTTGCGTGTAGAGCGTATGCTTATTATTTTGTTTTTGAAAATAAAAACTTTGGCATAATTTAGGGTTGTGTGAAGTACTATATATATATATATATATATATATATTTATAATTCTAGTATTGTTTTTTGATGTAATAAATGAAAATCTCGAGAAAGAAAAGGCTTACATGAATATGTTTATAATAATTGTTATTATAATCGGGAAAATTGGGGGACCCTAGATTTGAACAAAAAGGTTGTCCCCATCCACAAACTTACCTTTTATGGTTTGGGTTCATTCAAAAAATTGGTGGGGTGGAGGGTTGTCTCTACAACTTGTAATTTACTTGGAGAACCCTGCCAAAAGTTCTTTCACATTCGTATATACACACATATATATATGTACGTCAATATCGTACTTCCACCAGTTCCTCCATGGAAGAAAGAAATTTCTTTTGATTAGTAATTTGTACGTTTTCACCAAGTACAATGATGCGGATGTGTCTCTCTCCACTAGATCATAATATTTGATCGTTGGTAGATTTTGAAGTATTCATTTATTCAAGAATACAACATTTGACATTTTAGCTCATGTTTTTCTTTGTGCCAAAGCATGATTATGTCATGATAGTTATAATATTCTTGTTCAATTTGCTACTTAAAAGTTAATAATTGCAATGACCGTCTAAGTAGTTCTTTTTAATTTCAAAGAACGTAATATCGAGAATGAAAATAAAATTAGTATTAAAGGATAACGAACTAGTAAAGTTTATAATTTTTTTTTAGAAGTAAAAGATGATACATGAAAAATTAATTTATAAATATTGTGAAAACAGTTAACCTAATATCAAACTAGATCCAAGACGGGGAATGAATTGAGTTTTTAAAAATTTAAACACTTTAAAACATAAATAGTATGCACAAACGAAATACGTCATATAATAATATATAAAGAAAAAATATAATAATAAGTAAATAAAAGAATGATTTAAAAGATTACAAATATTAATTTATAGAGGTTCGACCACTTAATGTATGTTTACGTTATCTTTTAAAGTAAAGAACTTAGAATTTTTTGCTATTTTTAATAAATTTCTAACAAAAGCCAGTTTATGAGTTGTCAATATACGTATATAAGTATTTCTCTTAACTATAATATCACTTAAAAGAATATTTTACTACATTTTTCACAAATCTAAAGATATTTAAAGAAGAAATTTCAAGAGAATATCTCAAGGAGAGTGAATATTTAAGATAAAATTCATATACGGATTCAAAGAATGACTCAAGAAGAAAGAGAAAAATTTTCATTTGACTTTCAATCTCAAAATATTCTTAAAAATATTTTAAATAGAAGAAATTTAAAGATCCAAAAAAGTACAACATTTGGGAGGAAAAAGAAGTTATGTGTGAGAATTAAATGCTTAAAAGATTTGAAAAAGTTGTTCCTAAAAGTTGCAATCACAGGTGTGATGCGTGGGAGTACCATATCGCTTCTACACATGCGTTTTAAAATGAAAAATTTTGTGTATGGAAATACTGTAATGCATTTCATCACATCACATTTTCTCAGCAACTCTTTGCATGCAAAAATTATGATGCATATTTAAATATCATATGCCCTCAACAACTCTATGTGTGCATAAGTTGTGTAATGCATTCAACACTTCACATTGACACGTGTTGAAAAAAGTTCTATAAATTTGTTTCGATTTTTTTTTTTCTGACTTTGATACGTTTAAAACATTATTTTAAAATTACTTTTTACATAAAACTCTAAGAAAAATTTTTCTAACAATCTTAAATTAGTTCTTTTTTAAATTTTCACTAACTGTACCAAAAAACCTTTGAGCCAAACATAGAAAGAAACACTTACACAAATATTAATGTACTTTATGCATAAGTCTTTTGGTTTATTCTTCTCTTTCACCTTTTCTCATGAGATCTTCAATCTCCATTTCTTTTTCTTTAACTTTTTCTATAACTTTTCTTTCAAGGCTCATTCAAGAAATATTAATACAAATTAAGTATTTGTAATTCATCAAAATTAAAGATTCCCACAACCTCCTCCTTTTTAATAGATGACAAAATTTAATTTTTTTATTTTTTATAATTTACTTAAAGTATATTTGAAAAAGGTAAAAGAATAACATTCTTGCATGAGAAAGCTTCCCCATATTATATGCTCCCCATTCCAACTTATTAATCAAAAATTAAAAACAAAAAAAAAGTTATCGGTATTCAAATTTTAAGTGCGTAAATAATTATCTTCAATTAACCCAAAACAAACCTATTAGATATACATATCAATAAATATCCAATGAATCCAACATACATAGCTTTTCACAACTTTTCATGGAGAGGAATTTTCTTTTAATATGATTCTCTCATGTTACTCTCATTTTTCTCATCAATCAGAAAGCAAAGGTGGAAGCCGCAATGAGTAAAATGGATAACATGAATCTAATGATGCTAGGAACCATGTTCTTGCATTAAAACATTCAAAGCCATGTGCTTGCTCACTTTAAAAATTAAAAAAAAAAAGCATAAATACTGAACATTGGCCATAATTTTGTGTAATAAACTAACTCATTTCAGATTACCAAAAGAAAGTTCAAAATATGTGTTCAATACAAAATAAAGCTTCTCAAGAGCTATTATAACAAACTCCAAGCATATGTATAAGAAGTACCATATCTTATCTATTACATCAAATGATTCACATAAATAATCAAATTTTCACATAATTAATTTTTTCTCAATGGTTTACAAAATAACTATTGTTGTATTCCTAGATACTCCCGTATAGCCTTCATCTTAGATAAAATGTATTGATTCTACTTGAAGATTCTTAGATTTTTCTTAAAAACTTGGAGGTGGACAAATAAGTCATCAGGGCAGCACTAGAAATGGGGGCCATTGGTCGTGTAGCATAGAGAGCTTTGTCGTCATGCTGGAGAAGACGAAGAGCCACCTTTTATTTACTTGATCATGTTTTAATCATAAACCAAACTACTTGGAACTTTAATGAATTCTTTTATTCTTAATGTTTTAAGGAAAATTTTTAAAAAAGTACGCAGGAGATTAAGGATCCATAAAGAATAAGGACTAAGGTGGGTTTAGTTTCTCACATTTCCTGAAAAATAATATCACGAAGACACATAAGTTTATCCTGAAGCATATGTCAAAGAAATAAAATCTCCATAATGGATAGATAATCAAATGCTCAGCTATACATTGAATTGATTTCCAGAATATGATGTAAAACTTGAATTTCTCAATGAGCATGTTGGCTGAAGGATATCTAAACTTAGAAAAATATGCACCTCTAATAATTATTCTCAGGGCTTTAACATGTTAAAACCCAGGAAATTTGTTTGGTAAACTACCCAACTCATAGAATTTTGTCTCTTTTGTGAGCACACACATCTTTTTCCTAGATTTTCTATTATGAGGTCTACATTTATCCTAGAATGAAATTTTTCTTTAGACACACTAGACATATTTTAATGTGAGTAAGGAAAGGGAAAAGAATTTCTTCTTAAAGGGAGAATTAACCAAGGGGTGGATTTCTTTCTTAAACCGTAAAGGAAATCAAGAGAAAGAGGAAAATAAATCTCATGCCTTAATTGGAGATTGAATCTCATGGATTTTGGGAGATTATGAGAAATTAATCATTTTCCAAATTGATCATAATCTTCCTTAATTCTTTACTCAATCATCTCCATAATTAATTAAGATATTTTTCATTTAAAAAGAAAAATCATATCTATCTTATTTTAGAAAATAATCTTTTTAATTGTTGTAACTTTTATATTTTAATATATATTTAATTTTTAATGTAATTTTACTATTAAAATAGGATATTATTATTATTTATTATTCACATGGCTTACACTATAAATAGGTCATCAATTTACAGTTGTATTAATTAAAGTTCTAAGAATAATAAAATTACAAAGTTTTAGTTTCAACTAATGAGATTTTCTTGAACCTTCTTGTTGAGTGAGGAATTGGTGTTTACTTATCAAAGTAACTTGTGGCGTTTTTATCAATATCTTTCTTGAATTAATTTTAATTTATCAAAGTTTTCTTATGGTATTGTAATTAATTCATTTATCTTTATTATCTTGATTTTCACTTCCTGTTGAGTGTCAGTCAAGTAAGGAGAGTTTATTTAAGGTTTTGAGTTTTTGGTTGCTGGTGTATATGTGGGATTTTTCATTACTTAGTTGATCCTGAGTTCCACATCATTATATGTGGGATTTTAAATTGTGTTGTTGATTCTGGATTTCGCATAAGATTTTCTTAAATAATTTAGCCTAGGATGAATCGTGTGGCTAGTCCTCAGAAATTATTCCCATTCTTGAACACTAACCATGTGCTTTATTCTAAAATGAACACGAGAAGAATGTTAGATTTATCCTCATATAAAGAGGAATTAGATAAGTGAGTAACTTATTGCTGGAGTTGGACATGGCTTGCGACAAAACAAACTCTTGCTGGTCTTCTTTGATTGGTGGTGTTAGTAGAGGCAAGACCAAAGACATTAAAACAAGGGTAAATATAGGTAGAGGGGGAGTAGTCAAGTTGGTTTCCTTGGATTCAGAGCTTGTTGTGTAATAGCTAGGATTTTTTTCGATTTAAACTCTTGAGTTTGGTATAGTCGATCATACATCTATATCTATGAAGGAAGATGTAATAAGGTTAAGGATTAAGTTTTGAATCAAATGATATGAAGACGATGAAATTAAGATAAAAGAAACCTTTTAAAAAGATAACTTTTTTTCAAGAAGATAACCAAGTTTTTTAGGACCAAAAATGTTTCTCGAGGCCAAAATGGCATTAAAGAAGGCAAAAAATTATTTTAGAAATACGAGAAAACAATCGGGTTACGTATTGGAAGTAAAATCTCTTGAGTGAAGAAGAAAAATCTCTTGAAAAGCCCTAATTCCTTTCGACTTGATTTGGGTCCTGAGATCAAAATACATGGAATTTTAGTCTCAAATTTGGTCGAGAGTTAGCCAAGACATAGAGGAAGAGTATGTAAAAAGAGAAAAATCTCTATGGAAGAATATTTAAAAGAAATAAGCCCTAACTCGAGAGGTATAAAAATAAGGGAAATTTTGATCTTTTGGATTTATTTGGGCCATAAGTGGGCCAAATGAACTCTGATTAAGCTTAAACCAAAATTATGTGACAACTGCTTATTTAAAGAGCACGTGAAGCACAAGTTTACTAAAATTACTAATAATTGAGTAAGTTATGGGATTTTAAAGTGAAAGTATGGGCATTGACTTATCCTTACTTGCGATTTGGACCTTTTGAGCTTCTAATGAGCCTAGATAAGACAAATGTGGTCTGATTGAGCCCAAATCTGGTGGACAAGTAGCTGAAACCAAAGTATGTGAAGGAAAAATGGCCTAAAAATTCATAAGAACCAAGAGAGATATGGTCGTTGGAAGTGAAGGCATGTGCATGGAGTGAGGTTTTGGGCCTTATAGGTTTATATGGGCCTAAGGTGACCCAAATAAGCTTCGAATGGGCCCAAATTTTTCATGGAAGTACCTGCAAGGAGGCTAAAGCGATGGGAGGAGTGTGGATAAGTTTAGAAGCCTCTAGAGTGGGAAGAAGCCTTAAAGATGATACATGTCAGTTTATGGTGCAAAAATTTCACATCAGCTAAGAAGTTTAAAGTGATTAAAGTCCTATATCAGTTAAGAATTTTAGAGTGGTGAAACTTTAACATTAGTTAAAAAGTCTAAAGTTAAAAAAGTCTCACATTAGTTAGGAATTTTAAAGTGACAAAAATCTCACTTCGGATAGAAATTTTAGAGTGGTGAAACTCTAACATCAGTTAGGAAGTCTTGAGTTAGAAAAGTTCTACATCAATTAGGAATTTTAAAGTAATAAAAGTCCCACATCAATTATGAAGTTTAAGGTTACCACATCAGTTAGGCAATCAACACCTTAGGCTCCCCTCTTTTATAGATAGGGGATGAGGGAAGGAAGGATAAACACAGAGAGGAAAAGAAGAAAAGAAGAAAATAAGAAGAGAGGAAAAGAGGAAGAAATCTTTCAAAGGTAAACCTTGAGAGATTTGAATTCCATTTTCCATGAAATTTTGACATTAATTTTTTAGTAATATGATGGCTAATTTTTAGGTTAGATATTGCTCAAAAATATCTTTAAAATCTACCAAAACTCTAGGTGAAAAATGTAACACCCAATAATTGCTTTTATTTTTATTTTTTTAAATATAGTTATTTATTTATTTAATTTAATTTATTTTATTTTATTTTAATTTAATGAAAAAATGGGTAAAAATTTGTTAAGGATTAAATTGAAAATAATTTTGAAAAAAAAGGTGAAAATTTAGATTTTGTGGGTATTTTTAAAAGAAAAATCAGAAATCGGTGGTCAAAATACAATTTAAAAAAATTATGCTACGTCAGATGCCCGGTTAGCAGCCCCAACCAAGTAGGACACGCTAAGTGGCAGAGGTGCTAACGCGGGAGGCCACGCAGGGGGGAGCCACGTGGGCGATCCGCGTGCGCGCGATCGAACAGCTGAGATCCGTTCCTGCGCGCACGGACAGCCCAGATTGAATTGTGATGAACGGTACATATTCACTCCCTATTTAATCGCGATTGGACGGTGATTTTTGGATTTATTTGGGACATTTGTAGGTACCGTAAGCATGTTTCAGTTCCTGAAGAAAAATTCATGGAAGCCAAGGATCGCCCGTAGGCACAGTAAACTATTTAGTTTTTCGACGTCAAATCAAATAAGGACCATTCACCCTATTTTCTATCATGGATTGAAGTTTGAATAAATAATAATACGGTATTTTACACAAATTAAATAGATATGTATAATTAATTACGGATTGCTAATGGAGCCCGAACTAGACATTATTGTATGTTGATTTCTGTTGGTTTATTTTGCAGTCTAAAAGCATGATGGTTTATGGTTTATCTATTTTATGGTTGAAATGCATGTATTATTGCCTTACTTGACTACTGTTTGATTTTAGGATCTAAGAGATGATGGCATTAACAGATGCATGTTTATTTGTTTATGTGATTATATTTGATTTGATAATGAAACTAAGAAAAAACAGGAAAAAGGATGTGATCAAATAAACAGATAAGACGAAAGCCTCAATAGATATCCTGGGAGATGGTGGACGAACCGGGTTCATAGGGAACTGCAACCGTGAACGTTGTCTCATACCGGACGGGGTATGGAGACTTGGTCATTTAGTGCCCATACCGAATGAGGTATGGAGGCGGCCGATTCACCCTCATACCGGATGAGGTATTGAGATTTAATGTCTTAGTGCTCATACCGTACGGGGTATGGGGTCGGTTATGTAATTAAGATTGTTAAGAGAAAGGGTTCACGTGTAGCGGAGACACCCCTATGGATCCCCATGGATATTAGTAGGCTGGTGAAACGAAAAATGGTTATAATTTAGTTTATTGTTAATAAATGTGAATTTATGATATGTTCTATGTTACTGATCGTGCATGAAGTTATGATCTGTATGATATTATTGCTTCTATAATTTGTTATCACAAATTCCCCAATGGTAAGTGAAAGAGTAAATAATTTTATTTTAAATAAATGTATTGTTTTAAATCTAATATTCCATTGGTTATTTTTTATTTTCTACCAACCTTTACTTCTGTGCTAGTGATATAGTGCGATATCCTTACTGAGCTAGTGTAGCTCACCCCTTATTTAACCATTTCAGATCAAGAGTACCTGGTTCCCGAGTCCGATCCGCAAGAAGATTGCGAGTAGATGCTAAATACTTTATATTTTCGTTTACTTTTCTCATTTCTCGTGTTTCTTTCAGAAAATTCATTCTGTGATGTTTGTTTAGTACTTTTAAATTATTGTGTAAGGGATGTAAACCTTAACCTTTTATTTCGTTTTCGTACTTAAATTATTATATATTTCATTTTTTATTTTCGGGGTCGTTACAAAAAATGTACAGAATTAAGTTGGCACTTTGATGGAGTTAAGGTTGCATGTCCTACAAAGTATATAGTTTCGAATTTCTTTTCAAAGGAATTGAAACAAGAGTGGGTTTATTACACCAGCCTCGCATGCTGAAGGTTCTAAAATCAGCCTCAAAAAATCTGTGAAAGAAAACCAAGAAAGAGCTATAAAAATTCCAATAATGGCTTTGAAAAAGCCTTAAAAAGCTTTAAAATAACAGAGTAAAAGTGAAATGACTTTTTAAAAAACTTTTTAAAAAATTAAGTGTATATATATATATATATATATATCATATTCCTTAATGAGCACAGAATCAATATCTACCCAGGTGGGCAAACAAAATGAATACAAAATTGTATATATATATATATATATATATTCATTTGATGGTGGTTCGCTGAGACCTTCATCTAAAAATTCAAACTCTTTTCTATTCCCTCCCTCCCAAAAGCTCTCCTTGTCCTTTCCTCAACAGACCTTTTTTTTCCTTCAATTGTCTGAACTTTTGTTGTCTTCTTCCTCGTTTTATCTTAAGAAAATGATCATTATCATTAGATTATCCCCTCATCGAACGCCCTGAAGCAGCCATACTGAGCGACCTCCCTCTCATCTTTTTTTCTTTTTTTTTTTCCATTTCAGAATCCTAAGAGCACCATCTGTTGTTGGTCCTTTTTTCCATTTGAATGATGAATAAAAACTGAAACCTAAAGCCTCGATCACCAGAAAAAGAAAGCCAGTGAGTCTAAACGCGTCGTTTTAGGGGGAGGGGGATAGGCCTTTTAAGCATAGTTTATAGTAATAAAAGTACTACTAAATAACTTCACAATAATACAATTTTTAGTTTAAAAAAACAGTGTATTTAATGAAAATAATTATAAAAAAAATATTAGTTGTATTTACTGAAAATAGTTTTATTAAAATTATCAAAGGGTGTAAGAATTATTTAGTTTTTAATAAACAAATGCTAATTAAACTATTTATTTTAAATTTCAATAATATTTAAATAATTTAAAATAATTATATTAAGTTTGTAAAATATCTATAAATTAAATGGTCATAGATATTTAAATAATTTATGTAATGAAAAAAATTTGAATGAGGCTAATTTTGGAAATAAATGTGTGATTTTTTTTTTGAAAATGGAAATAATTTTTTAAAGTATATAATCTATGTTTATATTTGTTCAAAAAATATTTTAGCTTTAAATATTACCCAAAATATTTTTAATTTTTCCCATTTAATTGAAAAGTCTTAACCACAAAAACTATTAAGCTGTTTATTAAAATTCCTTATATATATATATATATTATTCTTTTACAAATATGGTTTCTATAAAATGATTGTTTATATTTGGGCCCAATGGCAATTATGTTTGGGGCATCATCCGGTAAGGGGGAAGCTCGTCTCCAAGTTGGTCGAAAACGGTGTCGTTTCTACGTCTCAAAGGTGCTTGAAACGGTGTCGTTTCTTCGTCTCAGAGGTTCTTGAAACGGTGTCGTTTCTATGTCAGAACAGTGTAACACGGCGAATAATCAAGTCGCATGTTGTCTAAGGTTTTGAACACACTGTTCTTCCATTATCATCTTCTTCAGGGTTTTGGGGTTTTAGCCCTCTGTCTCTGTCCATCAGCAGACATGGAATCTCTTGCTAAGCTCCAATTCCGCCATCAACCCTTCCCCCTCTCCGTCAATCCTCTCCGTCCTTCATCTCGCAAACCGATTTCTTCCCTTTCCTTTAAGACCCCTCCCTCTTCAGTCGTATCCTTCAAGCTGCTTGTCCCTAGAGCTTCATCCGAGCCATTCAATCAAAACATCGAAACTATGAAAACCCTCTCATCTTCCTTTTTCAAAACCACCTGCATCACTGTAGCCGCGGCAGCGTTGTTCTTCATGCGCCTTCACGCTAGACCTGCTATTGCAGCACCAATTACGACAACAACAACATCCACAGTGGAGCCTACTAGTGAATCGACTGAAAATCTTACACTGGAAGAGCAGGAGAGAAACATTGAGCAGCATTTGGCTCGTTTCCCTGACGATATCGAAGCATTACGGTCCCTCATGGAGGTGAGGATCAAATCGCGAAAGCTCCGAGAAGCGATACAGGTTATCGACCGGTTGATCGAGCTGGAACCAGAGGAACAGGAATGGCCGTTACTAAAAGCCCAAATTCATAGCTATAGTGGGGATTTCGGCACGGCAAAAAATGAGTTCGAGGATATTTTGGCGAAGGACCCACTTAGAGTGGAGGCTTATCACGGGCTAGTAATGGCCTACTCGGAGTCGGGTCTTAAGTTGAAGGATTTAGAGAAGAGGATTGAGGTAGCAATGGATAAGTGTAAGAAGGAGAAGAAGAAGAAGGATTTCAGGGATTTCAAGCTACTGGTCGCGCAAATTCGGGTCATTGAGGGTAACCATTCTGAGGCTTTGAAGGTTTATCAGGAGCTGGAAAAGGAAGAGCCTAGGGATTTTAGGCCATACCTGTGTCAGGGTATTATATATTCATTGTTGAAGAAGAAAGATGAGGCTGAGAAGCAATTTGAGAAGTTCCGGAGGCTTGTTCCGAGGAATCACCCTTACAGGGAGTATTTTGTTGACAACATGATTGCCACAAAGCTTTTTGCGGAGAAGGCGGAAAGGGAGACAGCAGGGTCCAAGAGTTGAGAGAAATAGTCTTTCTGATTGTTCATTTGAGGTGAATAGTCGTTGTTTTTCTATTAGATCCTTCTCTCATTTCTTGGAAAGTTTCTTGGTTTCTGTTTCTGCTTTGGCTAATGTTTTTGGGTAGTAGGGGAATTAAAATCTGCAGGTGCTTCCCGTGATATCATGCATAAAAGGGAGGCTAAATGTTTAATCTTTAGCTGAATGGTTATCTTTGTCTAAGTTCTAAGGGAAAATAGCGGGGAGAATAGTACCAGTTAGTTTTATAGATTCATGGCTGAAAAGCGACCTCTGTTTCTCAGTGGCATTACAGAAGTTATGCTCACAATGATTAATATCTAATTGGAGGTAGTTCAAAGGCCGCATAGGGGTTGAAGCATTATTCTATTTGTACTTAAACAGATTTGTGTGCATGCTTCATGTTGTTGCACATGGGTTGGGGGTTCTTCAAGTTGATTTTGAAAATAGCTTCAGTCTTTGCCTGAAAGGTGAAATGCATTTTGAGTTTTTTAATTGTTTTGTTAGGTCAGTTTAGCTTTGGCTGGCAGCTTGTATTGCTGGATATTATGTTCAAATGGAAACCAAGCTACTTTTACTGCTTAAACCCTTGAGTGAGATATATCAAACACTTCTGTATGCTATCTTAGTTCTGTTAGTTGAATTTCAAAATCTTTATTGGTTCTACTGCTTAATCAGAACCTAAGTTTTAAAATTTCTTAGCATTTATAGGAGCTAAGAAATGAAATAAGACGTTCACAGACTTCATTATCCCAAAGTCTATGAGTACTCATGTTAGGATGAAGCTTTTGCCACGTGGTAATCTGATGCTGTTGCCTGAAGTATGATTATACCTGAATTTTTAACAATAATGGAAATGAACAAGTCTTTGTTGAACTAAATAATGTGTCAGCTCATGTTAGAAGGAAGCAGTTGCAAATTGATAATCTTAATTTTATTGCTTTCTCTTTCTTCTTCAGTCACTTGATGCTATTTCCTGTAGTATGATCTTACCCATCCTTCAGTATTTAGAAATAGCCCTTTGCAGGAGTAGGATAGCATAAATTATTTCTTAATAGATGATAAACTCTAGGTTGCCAAGGATGGCTATATAGCGAGGACGTAGAAGATTGAATTAAGATTTTTAGATAATTACCGTATTTGTTGATTGCAGAATAACATCTAAAGAATCTTCATGTTATTTCTCGTTGTGGTTTTCTACCCAAGAGGAAAGTAAAGTCTGTGCTCTGGTTTGAACACAATAATACCAATAAGGGATGCCGGCATTACAATGAATTAGTATTGTGGTGCTAGCTACTGAGAGTTCTACCTGCTAGAGAAGGCTGGAAGCAAAAAGCATAGGTTTAATACTTTTTTTTAAAATAAAAAAAAAAACATAGGTTTAATACTAAAAATATATTTTCTTTTCTATAAATGGAGACTATATAGTGAAGTAGTAAGCTTGTTCTTGGATGTTGATATTTTAATATTCATAATCTTTTCCTGTTACTGCTATTGTTTTATGGATGTATGAAATGTTTCTGATTGACATTTTACAATTGAAATGGCAATTCACAAGTGAAGAGCTCATAGCTCTTTTACATTCTATCCGAACCTTTCACTGTAGAGTTTAGAAAAACTGAAGGATACATGTGAGATTGGATATAGAAAAGCCAAGTTGGGTATCTGGAATGTAATAGATAGATTTCATAGCTGTTAGACTCTAGATCACACATACTGATCACATGGACAAGTAGTTATTAACTATTGACACAAGCATGTCTGAAGGCACAGATAGAATAGTGAAAAGTTTAGATAAATTTTGTTATGATGCCTAAGTAAATGTTTGAAATTTTGCCTTATGTATCCCTCTGGGTGCTCTTCTTTATTTATCTCTTCCAATGTAAGTCAAAACATTGCTAATGATCATAGTGCTATAGTTATTTAAATGTTCCGTACGCGGCGCAGCAAAATGCATATAAACTCTGGTGTTTGGAAGTGCTTTTTCAATTGTCAATGCTTCTGATTGTACTTCCTATTTAGTGGTACAAGCATGGAATTCTGTTACCAACATGCATGCGTATTATGTATTCATGATCATTATTTGAACATAATTTCATAAACGGTACTTTTGGCTGACATCTTCATTCTAGGATCTTTCGGAAAAGTTATGTGTTTTATTCATTTTCATCTTGTTGCTTTGGGTATATCTTGTCAGGACTCTATGGAACTTTACTTTATCTGTGAGTAGTTTGTGTATAATTCAATGAAAGTTTAAGATCAGTTGCCAAATGATGTTGTAGCAAAGCTCCTTCATATATAATAACAAAGTTATAAGTCAATCTTATACTTTTATATATTATTGAGCTGAGTTTGAAGTTCCTTAACTTTTTCTGAGAGAAAAGTCAATGAAAATTTTGCCCCGACTAATAAACAATGATTTAATGTGTATAACAATTCAAACATGTTTGAAAGTTACCTCTCCTCCTTTATTTGGTTTCAATTCCTTGAAGCTCTTTTTGTGCTCCAGTCATGTGTCTCGAGTAGTCATTGTCTAGATACCAATATCTTTTTAAATAGGAGTATCACATACAAGAGACACTATTCACCCCTTTTATTTTGGAATACATGTTATTTTGGATCCTTGCTTGTTAGAAAAAGTGATTCCTTTTGTAGACTAAATTCTTTCTCTTTTATTACTATAAGCATTTCTCTTGAAGAAACATTCATGTGATGTGTGTCCAGTGTTTCCACAATGGTTGTAGATCTTTTTGTGTTATTAGCTTTTACAGAGAAATTTCTAATTTTTTTTTTGTTTCTTTGAGATTACATCCCAATCTAGCCTTATCATAACACTCCGTTGCTTTGGCAAATTCATATCAAGGTGTTTTTTTCCTTGCACAAATTTAGATAGTGTCTCATCAACATATTCAACTTTCTTTCTTAATGCATCATTTTCATTTCTTATTTCATAAATATTAGGCTTGTTTAGTCTTATTATCAAAGCATGATTTTCTTCTTTAACAAGTCATTTTATTCAGAGAAGATTGAGCTTGATTTCTATCATTAAATGCCATGAGACAAATATTCTCCATAGTGGCTTCATATTCACTACTGGAGCTACATGCTTTAATATTATTCCAGGTTGCAACCAAAACCTTCTTTTTGGCTCTCTTATCTCATTTTCTTACTTTAGCAATCAATCAGCACATGTCTTGGCTTATTACAGCCAAAGTAAAATTACTCTCTTTTTGCCAGAATCTCTCTGAGGGAAACTTTTTTCCGTGAGATGATCTCTTCTTCCTGATGACTTTCTGTAGCCTTTTTGAGAGGAGCAATTTCCTCATCATCACAGCTTTTCTCTTCACTGTTATCCATAGTTACTGAAGCCTGGTGTGCGAGAGTTTTTCCTTTCTTTTCATCCTCATACTCTTTCTCTTCATCATCAATTCATGACTCATGATATATCCTAGAAGTTCATCTAAGCTGAGCTTGTTTATATCTTTGGTTTTTTGAATTGTTATCACTTCTGGATCCTAAGATCTTGGCCAAACATCTAAACAAGTTCGTCACTTGAGTAGACTTTGTCATGTAACTGTAAGATACATGTAATATTTGTAAATCTTGTGAATATGACTTAGACAGATTCATGCTCGTTCATTTTGAATAATTCATAATCATGTACAAGTTAACTTTTAATTCCTTTACGTGCTTAGTTCCTTGACAGGTTATTTAAATCTTATAACATTTTTCTTTGGTCAAGTCACATGTGGAGAATCTGTTATACTCGTTTTAAGGATAATCCGAAGTAGAGTATATTTACAGTCTTTTCATTTGATAATTCTAATCTACTATTTATCTCGGAAAAAAAAAAAATACTGACCTACAATCTTTCTCATCCCAATCATCTTTCTATTTTACTATAACTATTCCATCTATGTTCTTAAAGGGTACATAAGGTCCATTCTTACGATTTTCCAAGCATTATAATCTGTCAATTATGTATTTGTCTTCATCCTTGCCTTCGAGTCTCCATAGGTTGTCACATCCACCAAGATAAGTCTGTTAGTTGATTGACATCCACTACACATATTTGTCATTCTGAGATCTTTACTTTGAACACTGACATCAGTAAGATTAGATACCTGCTCTAATGCCACTTGTTCTTAATAAAATGTGACCGAAGTGTGGGGTGAATTAGATTTTATAATCTTTCTCTGTTTTTACTATTTTAACTTGATTAGTTAATGTGTTTAATGTCTATGTGATAAAATATATGATTAGATATTCTCTGCTTTCTAGAAATGCCTGAATACAATAATGTAACAAGCAAAGAAGTAAGAATTGATTTGAGATAGAGAAGACAAAAAACTGATTTACAGAGGTTCAACCATTCCTTGTGTGCCTACGTCCTCTCCTCAAGTCCCCGGTATAGAATATTTGTTATAATGGTTGTTTATCAAGGTGTCAAACTTCACCTCTTATGCAACTTCTTTTTCACAAGGTTCCAACCTTCAATTTCTACACAATTTGTTTATCAAGGTGACTAGCTACACCCCTCACAAGTGTGTCACCAAACAATTCTGACAATCAAAGAGCACACTACACCACTCACTCCTTTGTGGAAATTCCCTCTTTAAGGTTGTAGAGTTGAAGAACAAGGATTGCCCTTTCTCTTTCAAGAGTAAATAAGTGTTAAAAAGAATAGATTTTTTTCCAGACTCAACAAGATAGATGAGGGTATACAACTTCTTGAAACTATCCATTAATTATGTCATACGGCAGGTGGATGTATACAGTTTCTTGGAAGTTTGAAAATGCAGTCTATTCCCGTTGTCTTGAGTCAGTAGTACATGTTCTCCACGGATGACGACCATGGAGTATTTCTCTTTTTATCTTTTCTCTGTAATGTTTGACAAACTTCTTCTGTGTCCTTTGTTGACTTGAATATATTTCAAAGGTGACTCAGAACATATGTATTGAAGTCCCTTTACAAGCCTTCTTCATTTTAAGATACTTTCTTTTTTTTTTTTGTTGAGTTTTTAAGCTTAAGAATTTATATTTATTGAGATATGAAGCTTAATCTTTTCATATATATATATATATATGGCGAGCAACAGAACAAGTATAACTTCTTGATCTTCCCAAGATGCATTTCCATTCATCATTTCTCTTTAGATTCTTCATGTCGTAAGCTTCATTCTTATTTCTTATATCTTAACTTACAAGAGTTTTAAGAAGAATTTCAACACAAAAAAAAAAAACATCCACAGTCATGAACAATAATATATATATATAAACTAAAACTTAATAATTCAACATAAAAGTGGTCCATATACCACTTATTAGAAAGCATCTGGGAGATGAAAATCATTGTTTAAGTGAAAGATTAGAAGAACATAGTAATTGGTCTAATGTCATTTCTACATTTCTATTAGTATATCATAATTTTGTTCATATCAAGTCGGTGAAATGACTGATGGAAATTCGTATATAATATGATAAAAGATATGTTATCGAGAGAATATAAATGTCTGTTCTGTGCGTATGGCTGCATTAAGGGAATGGACAAACCCATTTGTTTCTTCGGGATTTGCTACCATATCATTTATATGATGCATGCATACACGTGGACGTGTGCATATATATATATATATATATATCTTACGGTAGTTTCTTGACTAAATTTTATAATTTACATTTTAATAATTAGATTTAACCAATGCTTAGTATAAGGGCTATAGTTATATAATAAACTAGAACTAATATGCTCTAATTGAGTTTTAGTTAAATTATTAAATTAATTTTTTAAGTTTTGATATTTATTATAAATTATTAAACTATTTTAATTTTCTTTTTTCATAAAAAAAACAAAAAATTGAAGGTTTAAAATAATAAAAGAATATCCGTAACCAAATTATAATAAAAAAATATTATAAATTAAATTATAATAAAAATATCAAATTTCAAAAATTAATTTTGTAATTTGTAGTGTCAACTGTTAACAATCATATTTTAAAATAGTTTATAATGGCGATTTGATCATATTGACTTTATTAATTTTGGTCCCACAAGGTTACAATTTGGTTGGATTTTGTAACACCAAATTTGCCAAGTGGATTTACAAATTCTCAACCAACTCATAATTATTTGATTCGATTCTATGAAAATTTCAAGCTACAACTGCGGGATTTGTTGCGAGGTTGGAGCAATTCGGTTTTGTCCGTGTGTTAATTTTCATTTTTTAAACATTTTATAGTAGTGATTTAACATGTTACTCTTTCATTTTATTATATTACTCGCATAACTATACATTGTTTACTTAATCAGCGTTAGTTATACCACG
>NW_019014578.1:66835-79309 GCF_000150535.2 Carica papaya
AAGTGTTAATGTTATACAGTTTATATGATTTTTAGGATGATGAATATGTTTATTGCTTTTATATGTCATTTTCATGGATCTCACCAAGGTAAAGTGAACAGTAAAGGTTTTTATATTAATAAACGAGTTCGTTATAAATTATGCTTCATTGCTCATTTTTGTTTTCTACCCACCTTTACTTCCGTGGCGGTGTGATGTCCTTACTGGGTTGGTATAGCTCATTCCTTATTTAACCATTTCAGATCAGGAAGACATTGTTCCCGAGCCCGTTCCGCAGGAAGACGGCGAAGGGGACGCCTAAAGACTCCATAGTTATATTTATAGTTCTTATCTCGAGTATCTCTTCTAGTTAGTTTGTTCTTTCATGTTTTGAGTACGTTTTGGTTATTGTGTAAGGGATGTTAATCAAAATTTTTATTACGCTTCCACATTTGACATTTTTAATACATATATTTCATTTAAATTTCCGGGGCCATTACAGTTGGTATCAAAGCCGCGTTTCTCGGACCCATCCCTTGCACAATAATGCTTAGAGAAATATTCACCGATAAACCGTTACTCAACCATTCCTTATGAAATGCAAGTACAGAGAGATGAGGAGAGGAAGACCCCCACTAAACCGAGCGGCCCGGGATAATTCACTTTGGAAGGATGTAGACAGGTTATTTGAGATGATGAAAGGATTCATAGCTGCCCAGCAAGGGCGAGGGGAGAGATAGGAGTTACTCGACCCTCCTCCACTACCGCAGGTTGAGCCTCCGCTACAGTAGGCTGATCCCGAGCCACCCCGACATGAGCCTGCTCCTCCACAGTACCACCCGGCACCACTGCCGCAGTACAACCCGGTGCCCCAACCACGATACTACCCGGCACCACCACAGCACGACCTAGTACCCCCAGCATATCAGCAGGTGCTACCACAGGACCCCCCAGTCTATCCCCAGCCGGGTCCAGTCCCTCCTCCACGGGACCCCGCTCCTTCCTTGATCGACCTGGGCTACATAGAGAGGTACAGGAGACTGAACCCCTCCACATTTGCAGGGGGATCCTCTTTTGAAGAGGCCTAGTACTGGCTGGCAGAGACTGAGAGAGCTTCTAGGATCTTAGGAGTAGTTCCTGAGCAGAGAGCTGCCCTTGCTTCCTACATGCTGGTAGGGGAAGCAGGACGTTGGTGGGAGCTCAAGCAGACCACCCTGCCTACACCAGTCACTTGGGAGCAGTTCCTAGCGGCCTTCCAAGCGGAGTATCTCCCTGAGCACATCCGACACCTAAAGAAAACAGAGTTTGTTCAACTGGTTCAGGGAAACATGACAGTATCAGAATATGCTCGTAAGTTCCTAGAGCTGGGCCGATACTCCCCGGAGACATTGATGGATAGGGGCCGAAAGGCCAGGAGATTCCAGTCGGGTCTCCGCCTAGAGATCAGGCAACACTTGTTAGTACTGGAGCTCAATACATATTCAGCAGTCCCAGCAAATGCACAGATCATGGAAAGAAGCTTCAGCACCTGTCCTCAGCCAGGAGGGAGTTCCCGACCCTCAGCTCCGTTCCGCAGGCCAGCACCTACTGCGCTTGCCCAACCAAATAAGAGGCCCAGACCAGCCTTCCAGGCCCCTCCTCAGGCTCCAGGGGCAGCACGTGAGAAAATCTGTCAGCACTTCGGCAGAGATCACGGGGACCGACCCTGTTACCGCCTCAACAACACTTGTCGCATTTGTGGCAGTGCCCAGCATTATGCCAGAGAGTGTCCGAGGAACCAGAATCAAGGGAGGCCTCCTATCCAAGGCAGAGCTTACAACCTTACCCAGCAGGATGCCGACGCCGACCCGGATGTAGTACAAGGTATATATATTATCTGTGACCATATTGCTCATGTTTTATTTGACACTAGTGCATCACACTCTTTTGTTTCACATGCTTTTGCTTCCAAACTTAATGTATCACCTGATAAACTTGAATCATTGTTGTTTGTGTCTACTGCCGGGGGTGAAACACTACTAGGGGAAGCAATCTATAGGGCTTGTGCCGTGGAGATAGCAAATAAAAAACTGAGTGTAGACGTGATAGGGTTAGACACGGGGGATTTTGATGTAATCTTAGGAATGGATTGGCTAGCGGCGTATCATGCCACCATAGATTGCTTTAACAAGACAGTTGTATTTAATCCTCCTAATGAGGAGCCATTTACAAATTAATAAAATTATTCAGTACGTATTCTTTGATGGCAAGTTTTCTTAACTTTTAGTGCCTTAATCTTGCTGTTTTCTCTTACTAGGCAAGTCCAAGAAGGAAATTTGTATTCAAGAGATTCCGGTAGTCCGAGACTTCCCAGATGTGTTTCCAGATGAACTGTCCGGTCTGCCAGTGGACAGAGAAGTCGAGTTCACTATAGACCTACAGCTAGGTACCCAGCCCATTTCAGTTGCTCCTTACCGCATGAGCCACATTGAGATGGAAGAGCTGAGGAAACAGATCACTGAATTATAAGACAGTGGTTTTATTTGACACAGTGTGTCCCCATGGGGTACTGGAGTCACTTTTGCAAGGAAGGGAGATGGAACGTTAGGACTGTGCATTGATTACAGAGGATTGAACAAGGTTACGGTCAAAAACAAGTATCCCCTTCCCTGGATTGATGACCTCTTTGATCAGCTGCAGGGTGCACAGGTCTTCTCTAAAATAGACCTACGATCAGGTTACCATCAGGTGAAGATAAAGACAGAAGACATCCCCAAAGACGGCTTCCGAACCAGGTACGGACACTATGAGTTCCTGGTCATGCCATTTGGGCTAACCAATGCCCCGAAAATCTTTATGGATCTAATGAACAGGGTCTTTAGAGAGTTCTTGGATCAATTTGTCATCGTGTTCATCGATGATATCTTAGTCTACTAAAAAAACAGAGAAGAACATGCTCACCTTCTTGCCCAAGTTTTGCAGGTCCTTAGAAACAAGAGGTTATATGTGAAGTTGAGTAAATGTGGATTCTGGCTTGAGCAGACCGCTTTTTTAGGACACATAATATCGAAGGAAGGGGTATCAGTGAATCCCGAAAAGGTTGAAGTGGTACTTGGCTGGGAAAAGCTGACATCAGTTAAGGAAATCCGCAGCTTCCTAGGAATGGCAGGTTATTACTGTAGGTTCGTTGAAGGATTCTCCAGTCTAGCAGCTCCTCTAACCTAACTCACAAAGAAGAATGTCAAGTGTGAGTAGAATGAAAACTGCGAAAGAAGTTTTTCAGAATTAAAGAAGCGGTTGACCACTGCACCCGTGTTGGCTTTACCGAGTGGATCGGGAGGATATATAGTTTATAGTGATACCTCCTATCTGGGCCTGGGTTGTGTCCTTATGTAGCACGGAAAGGTTATAGCATACGGGTCCAGACAGTTAAAGAACCATGAGAAGAACTATCTCACCCATGACTTGGAGCTTGCCGCAATCATTCATGCCTTGAAAACCTGGCGCCATTATTTGTACGGAGAGACCTTTCAGATTTATACCGATCATAAGAGTTTGAAACACATATTCACTCAGAAGGATCTCAATATGCGTCAGAGAAGGTGGATGGAACTCCTTAAGGACTATGATTGTGACATTTTATACCATTCGAGTAAGGGCAACGTGGTAGTAGATGCCCTCAGCAGGAAAAGTGCAGATATCTTAGCCCATTTGATGGTTTTAAAATGTAGACTAATTAGGGCCACGCAACAGGTTCGACTTCATGATTTAAGGAGAGTCACATGTTTGGGCCGCCTGACAGTCCAGCTCGAGTTAATCCAGAGAATAAGGGAAGCCCAAACAGTTGACCCCGCCCTGGTAGCCCGCAGGAAGGATGTAGAACAGGGAGGGAGCTCAGAATTCTGAATCTCTGCCGATGGATTACTTCGTTTCCAAGACAGGGTGTGTGTCCCAGATGACAGTGAGTTAAAAAGGGACATCGTGATGGAGTCCCATAGCTCGAAGTTTGCCATGCATCCAGGAAGCATCAAAATGTACCAAAGCATGCGACCCCGGTTTTGGTGGCATGGGATGAAGAAAGACATAGCCGACTTTGTATCTAAATGCTTGGTATGTCAGCAGGTCAAGGCAGAGCATCAGCGCCCAGGTGGGTTACTTCAGCCTTTACCGATCCCGGAGTGGAAGTGGGAACATATCACCATGGACTTCGTATCGGGGCTACCCAAGGCACGTTCAGGACATGATGCCATATGGGTAATCGTTGACCGACTTACCAAGTCTTTTCACTTCCTAGCCATCAGGATGACCGATTCATTGGACAAGTTGGCAAGGATGTATATCCGGGAGATAGTCAGATTGCATGAGGTTCTAGTGACAGTAGTATCCGACAGGGATCCCAGGTTCACTTCTCGATTTTGGAGTACCTTCCAGCAAGTTATGGGAACAAAATTGTCTCTTAGTACTGCCTTCCATCCCCAGACTGATGGACAATCAGAGAGGACAATTCGTACGCTTGAGGATATGCTCCGAGCTTGTGTCATTGACTCCGGGGGCCATTGAGACGACCATCTACCCCTGATAGAGTTTGCCTACAACAACAGCTACCAAGCAATCATCGACATGGCTCCATATGAGGCGTTATATGGGCGCCCGTGCAGATCACCGATTTGTTGGGAGGAAGTGGGCGATAGAAGATTGTTCGACCCAGAGTTGGTAGAGGAGACCACGTCCAAAATAGTTAAAATCAGAAAGAACATTCAGACAGCTCAGAGTAGGTAGAAGAGTTACGCAGATACCCGGAGGAGAGACCTAGTGTTTGAGAAAGGCGACCGGGTGTTTCTTAAGGTCACTCATTTCAAGGGAATTAGTAGGTTCGGCAGGAAGGAAAAATTAAACCCTCGATGTATTGGACTTTTTGAAATCTTAGACATGATTGGTACTGCTGCCTACAGACTAGCACTGCCTCCAGAACTCTCCAGAGTCCACAACGTGTTCCACGTATCCATGCTACGAAAGTACAACCCGGACCCTTCTCATGTCTTGGCTCATGAATCGCTTCCACTCCAAGAGGACTTGTCTTATGAAGAAGTACCAGTCGGTATCACGGACCGAAAGAGCAGAATACTCCGCAACCGGAAAATATCATTTGTAAAGGTCGTGTGGCAGAACCACACGCCCAAGGAGGCTACTTGGGAGCTAGAATCAGAATTTAGAATTCAGTATCCCCATTTATTCATCCAAGAGTAAGAGTTAAATTTGGGGGACCAAATTTCTTAAGGAGGGGAGAGTTGTAACACCTAAGTGTTATTATTTTTATTTTGTAATTATTTGAATTTTTTTTTATTTTTAATTAATTTAATTTGATTTAATTTAATCTAATTTCATGAAAATAAAAATAATAATAATGATAAAATTGGGTAAAAATATTATTTGGATTTAATTGAAATTGATTTTAGAAAAAAAGAGTGAAAATTTAGATTATAGGGGTGTTTTTGAAAAGAAAATCGGAAACCGGAGTCAAAACGCAATTTAGAAAAATTGTGCCACGTCAGCACCCACGTCAGCATCCACGTCAACGGCCCAGTCAGCAGCCCCGGCCAACCAGGACACGCCGTGTGGCAAGAAAACGCTGACCAGGGGACGGGCCACGTGGGTGATCCGCGTGCGCGCGATCGGACGGCCCAGATCCGTTCCCGCGCACACGGACGACCCAGATTCACGCGCACGGATGGCCTAGATTCACGCGCACGGACGGCCCAGATTCAATCAGGCACGGACGGCCCAGATTTAATCCCAATTAAATTGCGATCGAATGGTCCAGATTTAATCTTGATGGACAGTTGAGATTAAAAGGCAAAGGGTATAAATAACCCCACCCACACCTGACCACAAAAACCCTAGCCGACAGTGCCTCGCCGGAGAAGAAGAACCAGACGCAGGAGGAGTCGGCCGGTGCCACCCGCCGCCACACCGGGGAAGTTTCGACCGCTGATTAAGGTAAATTTTTTCGTCCTGGCTCGTTTTCGATGCTGAGCTCGCCATGGCCAAACTGGAGCCAAACCACCGGCCAAATAACCAGAAAATCCAGTCGAAGCCCAGCGGCGTCGCCTCGCCCCCCTCTGTTTTTGCCTCCGATTAAGCCCTTCCCGGCCTCCGTTCGATGCAAATTTTATACCACTATGATTACCGTTCTTTTCTTTACAGGTTGATCGGAGCAAAACATTAAAACGCGACTCACACCAGAGGAGCCGCCGCACCCGAGATCACCGCCGCCAGTAAGTTTTGATTTTTCATATTTTTTGGCCCACCGAGGGTCCTAGGGTTGTTTTATCGCAGGGACCGATGCAAGTGTGGCCGAATTTGACCGAAAACGGGCAACCCGAGGTAAATCGCCGCCGCAAACGGCGGCACCGTCGTCAGAGCACGGCGGAGCCGCCGTGCCGGAATTCTGATATTGGCCGAAAGGGGCCCTAGGTCTGATTTGGAATTTTTTGGGACACGTGCAGGTACCGGTAGTGCGTTTCAGCTTTTCGGAAAAAAAAAATTCAGGAAAATTAGGGACAGCCTGTAGGCACACTGTAGAGTCGAATTCAGACCCCAAAACAGGTAAGGACCCCTCACCCTATTTCCTATCACGGTATTAAAGCTAAATAAATAATTAAACTGTACTGTGTGACCTTATAGATGCATAATTGATTAAGGTTGCCAATGGAACCCGAGTCTGATACAGTGTTGGTCTGTTATTGTTTGATCTAATTTCCAGTATTAAATGCAGCATGATGTTTGATGTAATTATATTACGGTCTCGTATGCATGAACTATGGTTTCTTTTATTATGGTTTGTATTATGGTGAACCCAGTACTGTATTGTCTTATTTGGTGTCAATTACTGGTTTACATATTGTGTATGATTGGATGATTGAGATTAAGAAAAAAGGCAAAAAGGTTATGTGAATTGATAAGTGGAAAATGTGGACAGCCTGACTAGATATCCTGGGAGATGGTGGACGGACCAGGTCCGTAGGGAACCCTATCGGGAACGTGGTCTCTCATACCGGACGGGGTATGGAGACCTTATGTGTTTTGGCGCCCATACCGGACGGGGTATGGGGACGACCCGTTTCACCCTCATACCGGACGGGGTATTGAGGTTTATGGTTTTGACGCCCATACCGGACGGGGTATGGGGATGGCCCTAGAATTCGGTTGTAATGTTAATGGTTCACGGGTAACGGGGACCCCCTATGGATCCCCATGGATACTAGTAGGCTGGTAAAAGAGGAAAATATGTTGTTTAATGATTGAAATGCAAAGGCGTGGTAAGTGTTATATTATACAGTTTATATGATTTTATGATGATGATAATGTTATTGCTTTCATATGTCGTTTTTCATGGATCTCACCGAGGTAAGTGAACAGTAAAAGATTTTTATATTAATAAACGAGTTCGTTATAAATTATGCTCCATTGCTCATTTTTGTTTTCTACCCACCTTTTACTTCCGTGGCGGTGAGATAGTGTGATGTCTTTACTGGGGCTGGTGTAGCTCATTCCTTATTTAACCATTTCAGATCAGGAAGACATTTGTTCCCGAGTCCGTTCTGCAGGAAGACGACGAAGGGGACGCCTAAAGACTCCATAGTTATATTTATAGTTCTTATCTCGAGTATCTCTTCTAGTTAGTTTGTTCTTTCATGTTTTGAGTACGTTTTGGTTATTGTGTAAGGGATGTTAATCAAAATTTTTATTACACTTTCGCATTTGACATTTTTAATACATATATTTCATTTAAATTTCCGGGGCCGTTACAGCCATAACATTTAAAAATTTTGAGGGTTAATATGGTGAACTTACATGATAAGTATTAGGGCCTCCTAGTGCTTATCAGTGTATTATTGATGATAACACCTAATATACTGTGAACATAGTTGCAATGATAATAGATAGTTAGATACAAACAACGTTGTTATGAATAGAAAGAGAAATAATGTTAAAAACAATGATATAACTTGCTCCAACATATATCATGACTTTCTTCCTGTTGTTAGAAAATATTTGTTTTTAGTTTAAGACAATCAAATCCAATGTTTGATGAAGACAAAAAAGAATAAGAAAAAAGAATTCATTGGATCGCTTGATCAAAGCTATATGTATGAAATGTGGATGGTGATATGTGATTTAGGGACTTCTAGATTTTTAATTTAACCATGTTTGCTAAACATGCTTGAGCACTGCTACAAAACCGAAATCTTCTCATATCTATGATTTTAAAGGCTAAGTACCTTAGAGATGAGGATTTTAAATCAACACAATTAGGGCCAAAGACCGAGCTGCAGGTAAAGAGTATTTTTTTAAGCATGGATTTATTAGAGGGAATAAGTTGGAGAATAGGAAATTTCCAAAGTGTTTGTATATAGTTAGAAAAATGACTCTTTTCTAAACTTAAATGAAGTGTATTGTCTCCTATACTTATCAATCTTGCATCACTTTTACTCTTTGAATTGGTAAGTCTAAACTAAATGTGAGTGTGCAGCTAAAGTACGAAGAATTAACTCATTAAGAGGTATATGACTATTAAATTTGTTTTCATGGTTGGATGAAGCACAATTGGATTACCCTCATGTGCAAGTATTTAGTTTGCTTTATGACGCTTTTACGAGCGATACAGTGAATAAAGGCTAATAATGTATTCATTGTGGGAGGTGGTTGGAGCTTTATTCTCTTGTCTAAAGAATGCAATCAAATTTTTATGTGTTGGAAGCAAATAAACAAAGAACAATAACAAGAGAAGATGTGGCAAAAATAAAATATTTTAAATTATTCATAATTTTCAATTTAGTCACTGTCATTAAAAAAATTCCTACAAGCTCTATGCATATGCTTCATTCAGTGATAAAGGAATAGATGAAGTTGAGGATAATTTATAAGAATTGGCAAGGAAGAAATATATTTTGCAGGGATGTGGTAAATTACATCATTGAACAGTAGAGATCGCCAGAAGATCCTTACATTGTGTTACAGCATAGAAATAGTTGTATCAAATGACATCTATATAATAATATAATGGTGGAGGGAGACTAAAAAATTCCTAATATCAAAAGTAAACTATAGGTTGAAGGACTTTAGGGATTAAACCCCACAGGAGTCATTCCAAAAGCTGCAGGGTTGTTGGGCCATTGCAGTTGTCCTAATTGCCTGGTACAATTCCATTATTTTGTGCCATGTGCATCCTCTGTCCCAGTCTACATCAACACTTATAATTGGAAAAATAATCACCTAATTAACTTAATTTTGAACCATTAACCCTAATAATTATTGCTTTAGTAATGTTATTTGCTTCTGGAAAAAAAAAAAATTTCTCAAGAAAATATTTCTGTGAATAAATTGAATGTGGAAAAGAACCCAAGATGACAAAAAGAAAAAAGAAATGGACCACACACACACACACACACATATATATATTCAGTAGTAGACATTCTATTCAATTTATTTGGTAGCACATCATTTTCTCACTCCCGGCTTTCAACATCTTCAGGAATAATTTATGATGAAAAATTAGTGGAATATAAAAAATATTTAGGGAAGCACAAACTGATGGCAAAACCATGGGAAACTGGATTTAAGAATTAAGTGATTAACACTAATTAATTATTAATTAAAAAATATCCCACTTTACTTTTTTCAATCTTCCACAAAAAAAAAAAAATAATAATAAAATAGAAATGCAGAGCATAAAATATGAAAGAGATGCAAGTGATTAACTAGTTTTCTTTACTTTCTCCTAAGCATATGACAAGATTCTGATTCTGCTAATTAATAAGTAATTAAACACTAATCATGCATGTACAATATCATTATTAATAATTTAATTATTTTTTAATTGTTGGAGCGGATGCAGCGGGTGCGGATGGCCAAAACTGTGCGTTTTTAACCTTTGAAATGCTGGCCAGAACACCTAACGGTGTAACATTTCCGGTGACCGTCACCTTCTTCGCTGCGAAATCTATGTTGAACGACGTCACACCTGCAAATAGTTTAAATTTAAATTTATATGAAAATTCTCAAAATTTAACCTAATTTAACTGTCAATTATTAAAAAATTTTAAATTTATATTTTAATTTTTTTATTTTAAATTATTCGCGAATAATTAACGTTATTAAAAATCACCGCACTCAGATAATAATATGTATAATTTTAATTCACATAGACGTCACATTGATAACACGTAATATTCACGTTAAGCCCTCTAAAAAATGAGGCACATCTTTCCCATCTCTGTAGGACCAAGCTTCTCCGACCCTCTATCATCTGCTTCTTTATATAAATACTATATAACAAAAATGGAAAGCAAGAACAAAAAAAAAACAGTTAATTTAAGGATTGGAGAAGATTGAGGAGGATCGGGGAGACTTGATCACAAAGGATACAGAAAAGGAGCTTCGTTTTTTCGAGTGAGTTCATATAGATATTGACATGTAAGTAAATTCAAATTATACACATTATCGTGTTGACTTTCATAGGTAATTATAAGCAGTATTTATGATATTTTTAATTTTTTATTTTAATAAAGTGGAATAATTTTCTCGTACTGGTGCTAATTAATTTAATTATAAAATTTGGAACAGAAACATTTAAATTGAATTCCTAAGTTATGTATGTAAATTTACGGTGGTCTAACTTGAAAAATTACCTTAACTGGGTTGAAGTTTATTTACTATAAGATCTTGTAAAAGTATGTAAGTCAGTCAATTAATTGTTCTCAGGCTGGCAGTTTTGGTACAATAATTTCGATCCGTGATGTATAAAAAATTTAAAATAATATAAAAAGAAATGAAACTTGGTATTACTAAGTTTTAAAAAAATTAACATATATATATATCATATAACACTAACTCTATGTTTACTTTATCTATAAAAGTGGATCTTATAAGTTATATTAATTAGTACTGCATAATATTTAAGGCTATGTTTGGAAGAAATGAAAATAATTTTTCTGAGTTAATTTAAGGAACAGAGGAGAGGCATGAGAATCATATATATATAATGAATAAAGTTTTCTTATAGTCTAAATTTCTTCATCTTTCAATAAAAATTTTAAAAAAGTTTTGAATGAGTTGTAAAATAATAATAATACCTTGCATTCTGGATAGATGCTTCCTCACTTTTCCTTCACAGCCTCTGCAGTGCAGTGAGACCCTCAACACCACAACCTGCAATTAACAAAATTCGATCATTGAAAACTTTTTTTTCTTCAAATAATTTCTAATCCATCTGATCAATATATATTTTCTCTTGTTTCGAACCGAAGTTTTACATATAAGAGTAGGAGAGAGAGAAGTAACCTGGTCTGAGGAAGAAGAAGAAGAAGAAGAAGAGGGTTTTGAATTAGCCATATCATTGTTGCGAGTCTGAGCTGCAGGAACCAAAGAAAAAACTGGATCATAATCCAAAAAGCTTAGTTCACTCAGAAGATACCTCGAAGAACCAGGTGGAGTAAAAAAATCAACGGTAATAGGCTTATTATAAGCTGAGGTTTTGCTAGAAGCATCAGAAGGAATTGGCTTAATAGGATTATCAGCGATTGGAAGCTGCTTCTTGTCATTATTAGAAGCTTTGGTTTTCTTCTTGGCATCAGCAGAAGACTTTTTGGGCTTGGGAAGTTTTTGGTAAGGTTTAGGGTTGATGGGTGGTGGTTGAGAAGTACAGGGAGGAGAAGTGAGCGGTCTCGTGAATCTTCGGCCATCTCGGATGATCGGATTGTGTCGATCAATGGCTCTTCCACCTAGTTGATCGGTGGAAGAAGAAGAAGAAGAAGGAGAAGAAGAAGGAACGATCTGATCCATGCTCAAACATATGGCTGTGGATGCTTGAGATGTGCACAACATCTTAATTTGGATATATGAGAATCCTATAACTCACTTACACTGTTACTGCTTTACAGAGTTTGTGTAAGTACACCACTATATTACAAACACGAAACTTCCAAAACAAGATTGCTTCTTCTGTTTTTATATGCTTCAGCTCTTATCTTTTGAGAGAGAGAGAGAGAGAGAGATTAAATAAGTTGCCGAATATATTCTCTAGGGCTTTGGTGTAGGTGTATGCAATATACAAGTTTCTATATCTCCAAAACATAAATAACCAATTAGACTTGGCCACATCATAAATTTTCATTTTCATAATCCATATATATATATATATGTCTTCTGGCTTTGATATATAGATGGTTTAAACACTGCATATAAATACATAAAAAGGAAAAATTACATTACTTTTGTGATAATTTCAATAAGGGTGTGCCACCCTCTTCGTTTTCTGAGTATCTTTCTTTTTCCTGGCTTTTAAATTACTCAATGGTTGTAAAATTAGAGATATGAATAAAGTTGATTCCAATTTATATTGTCAAATATATAATTTATGAGTAGTGTATGCATATAGGAATGAATAAACTAAATAAGAGTATATAGGTTCGAACAAAAATCTAATAATATAGCCAATACGATATCTTTATTATT
>NW_019014578.1:159583-173996 GCF_000150535.2 Carica papaya
TCCATAGTTTTCAGGCTGTTTCTGGATAAAAAGTAATCTACTAAAATCTGAATTGGACCAGGACAGGTTGTGAGGGTGATGACAGCAACTTTGCTAAGGTTCTGGGATGCAAATCGGTGAGGTTCCCTTTGAAATACCTTGGGGTTCCATTGGGTGCAAACTTTAAAGACAAATGCACATGGGATCCGGTCACTGAATTGTTTGAAAATAGACTTGCTGGGTGGAAGAGAAACTTTCTTTCCAAGGGTGGGCGTCTCACTTTAATAAAAAGCACATTGGCCAACCTCCCCCGTCTACTACCTCCCGACTCTTACAATCCCTAAAGAAATTGTGAAGAAACTAGAAACAATTCAGCGTAATTTTCTTTGGGGAGATAATGAGGGGCATAGGAAGTATCACTTGGTTAGTTGGGAGCAGATCAAAAAACCGGTTCTTAAGGGTGGTTTGGGATTAAGATCTGTTGTCTACATGAACAAGGCTCTTCAAGTTAAATGGCTTTGGAAGTTTTTGACCGTGTAGGACAAAATTTGGAGGAAAATTGTGTTTTGTGTGGGGCTGGGGCCGGGGCTGGCTACAGGCCCCATGGACACGGGTTGTGGAAGAATATTATGAAACAGTGGCCAAGTCTCCTTTCCTGCACCAAATGGCAATTGGGTAAAGGGGACAAAATAAGATTTTGGCAAGATAGGTGGACTGGTGAGGATAGATTACAGAATTTGTTTTCCAGAATTTTTGAAATTGCATATTCGAAAGGGTTGGCGGTGGCTGATGCATATAGGCTTTGTAATGGCTGTGTTGATTGGACCGTTAGAGTCAATAGACATTTAAATGATTGGGAAATCAAGGAGTATGAAGAACTTTGATAACATTGGAGAAACAACGCACACAAGAGGTACCAGATAAAATTCTGTGGAGTCTTGAGAAAAGGGGTAAGTTTTCTGTTCAATCATGCTATAGCTTTCTGGTTGGGGGGGAGGAGGAAGGAAGTCTGGAACTCCCTATTAAGCAAATCTTGAAAACTGAAGTGCCCCCTAGAATGGCTTTGTTTGCATGGGAAGCGTGTAAGGAAAAAATACTCACTTTCGACAACTTAAGGGCAAGGGAACAGGTTATCATTAATAGATGCTCTCTTTGCATGTGTGATGAGGAATCTTGTAATCACCTACTGCTATGGTGTCCTGTTGTTCACAGTTTATGAAGCATTATTATTTATCAGCTTTTGGGGATTAGTTGGGTGATTTCTGGGCTTGGAATAGGCTGATCAACAAATGTAATGTTGCCAATTTGATTCCTTTGTCTGTTTTTTGGGTTATTTGGAAAGAAAGAAATGTTAGGGTCTTTGATGGGAAAGAGTTAGGGTTGTATAAATTAAGAGATAGGTGGATTAACTATTTTGGGTCTAGTTTGCTTGGTCATGATATTGTAAGGTATGAAGATTTTGGAGATATCATTGACATACTAACTACTTTGTAAATTGTTTACGGCTTGGTCATGATATTGTAAGGGATGAAGATTTTGGAGATATCATTGACATACTAACTACTTTGTGAATTGTTTACGGGACGGCACCCCCTCTTTTTGGTACCTTGTTAATATACGCATTATTTTTTATTTCAAAAAAAAAAAATGCATTAGTTTTCTGTATGAATATTTGTCACGTATCTTTGTTATGGGCACTGCCCCTTTTTTCTGCTGAGGTAGTGGAATCCTTACCCTAAATTTCCACATTTGTTACAGGTTAAAAGAGGTTCAAAACAACTTTAAGACTGAATAGTAGACTTCGAAGAAATATCTTAGTTTAGTTATTTTGGATTGTAAAAAAATAGAATAGAGATAAAATATTGATTGTAAAGAGATTGTATAGAGCTTCATATGTTGTAATTTTGTATAAGGGATGAAATAGTTAGGAAATTTTTATCTGATAGCTGCAATATAAGTGAATTTTATACGTGTGATAACGTTTCTTTCTAATCCTTGAAGAAATGTGAAAGTTAGAGTTGAATTATCATTGAAGCTTTACCATGTATTTATTACTTTTTTGTTTATTCATTTGAAGGATTAACATATACATTAAATGAATTTTTATGAACTGAGATGGTGTTTAAGATTTCATTTCTTGAAACTGTTATCATCTTTTTTGGCCTTAAAATTAGTTTATCAGGTTAACTTGGTTTCTTTCTTTATAGCTGTCAGCTGTGTAAACAATGAGAAAGAGAGGAAAGAATCTGAAGAAGGATAGGAAAAACCTGAAGAGAAGGTTCCGTGAAGAAGATGCTGAACTGGAAGAGATGGACGATGATATAGATGCCTGTAATCTCCATTTTCACTGGATTGCTTTGGTGTTTTAGTTATTACTAGTATTGCTGTTATTCATATTGCATTTTCTTGATGCCCTTTGATATATTGCCTTCCCTACTTTCTCTGAACTTATTAGTTTCAAATTTCTAATGAGTGAGCATCTATAATGTCATGCTAAATAAAGATTTCATCTTCATTAGTTGCCTTTTAAAAAATTATTTATATAGAATTCTATTAGTGAGTTCCAACAGTTCTATTGCAGTTCGTGATTCTGGCTTCTTGCAGTTAGTGATCTATTATGCATTGAGATATGTATTTCCTTTTCTCACTTCTAGTAGACTGCTCAATGGAATGACCTATGTTAGGGTCCCTACTGATTCATCTTGTTATGGGTCTATGGACATAGAACTCAGTAAGAGATGGAGGATTTTTGTGAGTTGTCTTCCTTTGCCTATTTTGAGTTTAGTTTAAGAGCTTGTTAGGAGAGAACCAATGATCTCTTGAGTAAAAAAAAACCCAGCACTTTCATCAACTTCTTCATACATGAACCAGCCCAAAAGAATGGGAAACTTATTACAATGGAAGAGTAGTTATCTGGAAGTTATTTCTAAACTTGTCCTATATTTATTTTTCTTTTTTCTTACGTAACTGATAACTACCGCCCATAATACATAATTTTACAGAATCTACTAATTATGTAGTACACAGTCAGACACATAACTTCTTCCTCCTCTGACACACCTTATCAAAGGTCTGACTTTGCCATTTGTGGCATCCCTAACAAAGTACTGGTTGATATGAACTTTACACTGTACTCTGGACAATTGCTGGTGTCATGGTTTGTTTGTGTGTTTAATTCTTTTCTTATATTGAGAATTGGGTGGTAGATTTTGATGCATATTTGTCTTTGCATATTTGTCTTTGCAGTTCATAAACAGCGAGACATTGTCCCGTTGGATATTAATGCTGATGTTGGGGATTCAGATGAAGATGATGAGCAGC
This sequence comes from Carica papaya, assembly GCF_000150535.2. Next base: position 162,884 of record NW_019014578.1, read on the forward strand.
CGGTGTTTGATTTTGAGGTTTGTATTACCCTTGCCTGATGTTGCTACAGTCAATTTTGTACTCTTCCTCTGCCTTTTTTACTTTTTTGAAAATACTCTTTATGTGCCTTTGAATCAATATATTAGTGACATGGTTTAATTTCTTTAACTTCAACAAGATGAAAAAGTTCCAGTGTGTGTAACTATTATGTGTTGCTGAAAATTTTTAGACTTCTTTATTTCTCCTTTTCTAATCTTAGAAATGCATGTTTGTGAGAGGAATTTAAAGGTAGAAGAATTTGAATGTCAAGGATTAAAAAGGTTAACATTTGGAAATTGATTATATGATGTTACTGAAAAGGACTATGTTATGGATGGACTTTTCATGTAAATGCTTGAGAGGAGATTTGAGTACCTTTTTGAGTGCCATTCTCATTGATTGATTTCTGACACAATTTGTAAACCCATCTTTCATTCAAATCTGAACAAATACGGATTAAATTTCTTCTTATCATGTTGGTTTGCACTATATTAAATATCAGAATATTTATGTGGTTTTCATTTCTTTTCCTATTTAAATATTTTTCCCCATATCATTATGTATAACTCATCACTTTTACAGGATGAGGAGGATAGTGATGACGATGATAAGGATGAGGATAGTGATGACGATGCTCACATTACTGGATTTGCTGCAAAAAGTAAGTTAGACAAACTGAAAACAAAACATGTTGATTTTCAGGTTTGCAGAAACTTTCATTGTTGCATCTGTATAAGCCAAAAATATCTACCATTGTAATATCTGGAGTTTTGGTGTCAAAGCTCGTTGACTTTCCACAATCAAGATTCTAAGTTAACTACTGCTCGTTGAAGCTCCCTGATTTCAATGAGGAAGGTTGTCCTTTGTTTGTTATATGAATTTATTTTCTAGGAGTAATATAGCTCATTGGATTTGCAAGGATGCAAGAAAAAACACAAAAACAAAATGATCTGCTGGAGGGGGAACTTAAAAACCGAACATTGCAAATATTCTTTTAGTGATGAATTTTTTTTTTTTGTATTGGTGATAATTCTGACATTTGACTAGCATGGCGACTTTCTAAGTGGTTGGCAGGGGCACATTAGGTAGAAAAAGAAAATTGTCATTAACTTTTATCTTCTTGTTCACAGTTGTAAGGCAACAGAAATTTTTACGAGCAAAGTTTGGTGGTGTTGATGATGAAATGCATGATGCTGATCAAGATGGGGAAGAGGAAGAGGAAGAGGAAAGGGTTACATGGGGTGGAGTGAGAAGGAGATATTATAATGCCGATAATACTGATTTTGAGGTGAGTATTGAAATACTAATGTGGTTCTTATCTGTAACTGCAACTTCTATTCTGAATTACATTTTGCTGCGCTGTTCCTTTTGCCCTTATGGGTTCATAAACACCAAAAACAATCAATAAATTCTTATCTTTTAATGCTGTCTTCTAAGTGAGCATAACTTGGTTCGTGGTATGATCTGATTTTGAAGTTGCAATCAAGTGATGATGAGTCCCTTGCGGAAGAGGAGGCTGAGGCATTACGGTTGCAGAGGAAAGCAGCAGAATCTTTGACTATGGCGGATGTGGGCCTTGGAGATGAGAATCAAGATGAAAGCGACAAAGAATTAACCTTAGAGGTGGGACTTGAACATGATCATGACATATTGATTATTAATGTTGAAGGTTTTGGTGGAGTGGTTTCTTTAGAAACTGTAAAATCTCTGTTGAATTGTGATTAAATTATATACATTTTTGTTTTGCAGGAAATATCTATAAAAGGAAAAGGCGCAACAAAATACACAGCGAGTAATGAAGCGAATGATGAGCTGGGTAGAACTTTTGAAAAGGTCAAGAAAGATATCAGTTCCTTGTCAAGGGAGGAGCAAATGGATGTTGTATACAGGTAGAAGTTTGCTTCAGATCTTGGTTGTCCCTTTGTCCTGTGTCCTTGCATAAATGTGTCTTTTCATATCTTATTAGACAGTTTGACGGATGATCTCTGGTTTGAATTATAAATGTAATATGCTCACCTAGCAAAATTCTTGTCAAGAAATATACTCCTTTCTTGGAAATGACCTGTGTCTGATGATAAGTCCTGAGTGGAACTAGGCCTTGGGAAAACTGAACAAGAGTCTACCAGTCAATTCTTAAAAAAAAATATTGCAATTAAAACAATAGGAGCTTATTACCCAATTCTTGTAATTTTCAACTGAATTTTAACCTATAGCCTTTGGGTGGTGGCTGTTGAATACTGCAATGTTCTTATAATTTCCAGTGACTGTATAAGCCATGTGCTTAGAAATGCAATTCATTTTTTAGAGTCCTCACCCAATCCCTGCTGGTCCCAACAACCAGTGCTTTAAATTTACACTTTTTTAGTCATGGTGTACACAGGTGGGATGATTTTGGGAGATTATTAGATGTACTAACAAGCTTGTAAATATTTTTGTATAGCGGTGGCACCCCTTGGTGTCATATACGTAATATACATATTTTTATTTTAAAAAAATTACATTTTTTAGTGTGCTGCTATAACTTTTTTCACTTTCATGCTGGAAATAGTTTTTTTTCCCCTGCAGTTCTGCACCTGAACTGGTTGGTTTGATGTCAGAGCTAAATGATGCACTTGAGCAGCTTGAGAACAAAATAAACCCTCTGTTGATTAAGGTACTACATTTCTTCTTTTCCATTTTAGTTTCCAATCTTTATGGTTCTGTTTTGCTTGATGTGATATTTTTGGTATCATGGATCCTTGTATGGTTTCGTTATGAATCTGTACGGCAACTGAGGTTTTGATATTGGTGTTCTTTTAAGGAATTTCCTGGTTTCTTGTATCAAATTGGTATCTGGAATCTGTCTTTAGGGGAATTTTGACACGAAATATGATTATGATTCTCATTCTTTTTATGATATCATGCTACTAACACAGAGCAGCTTGCTGTTCATATTTTGGAAATGCAAACTGCTAGTTTCTTTAGGGTTGTTAAACTTCGAATTCTGAAACTTCCTAGTTGATTTTTGTGTTCACTTGAGCATGATAAAGCTTTCTGTTTATGCAGGTTCAGAGTGGGGGAATTGCACTTGAGGGTGGAATGCGATATCTTGAGGTTAAGCAGCTTCTTTTGCTTTCATATTGCCAAGCTATAGCCTTCTATCTTCTTCTCAAGTCAGAGGGGCAATCGGTTTGTGATCATCCTGTCATTGCTCGTCTTGTTGAGATCAAGGGCTTATTAGATAAGGTTACCTGTTCTTTTTTAGGTTAAAATATTTACATTAATGAAGCTCTTCCTTTCTTTCATCAATAAGGAATTATTCTTTTATCTCAAACAGATGCAAGTATTTCAAGAAAAAATTACTCTGTAGAAATTTGTTTCCACATTATAAGGACTTTGGGACTTTGTTTTGACTTGGTGTCATATTTTTCGAATAAAATTTTTAATGGCTTTGGTTCTGACAATTTGGTATTGGAATGCCAGGAAGTTAAATCATAAATTTGCTATCCAATGTGAAGTTGAAATTATCTTCTGTTTGTTTCACTCATTTGATTATTGCAAGCCTACTTGCACGCCTACATTTTCTGAATAATGAAGTAATCTGCATGGCTCATTTTCTATTTTAATGCACAGATGAAAGAACTTGACGGGAATCTTCCTTCTGAATTTGAGGAGATTCTAAAGAAAAACCTTGGTGCTGAAGCAGTGGGGAAATTGGCTAACGAGAGTGCTGCCATAGCGTCTGATTCTGTCACAAAAGGGCCCTGTCCCCTCTCTTGCCATAGCTGATGGAGAACAACTAGAAAAGGTGGTTAAAAATACAAAAGAGGCAGCAGAGGTAACTTATGTTCAATCTTATCTGGTAGTGGTCTGATGTTTTTCTTTCCATGGATTTAATATTTGAACTTCATATTATAATGCAGCAAACTCATGATGCCAATGTAATAACAAAGTCTTTGAAGGATCTCAAGAACAAAGGAGAGAAAAGGAAGTTCCAGGTGAATCTTGTCAAAAAGAAGTTGTATTGCACACTTGAAATACGAGCCTTTTGCTCTGAGGATCTTTGTGTGTCCTCTTCTATTGCCTCTTCTCAGTGGTTAGACTAATATGCAATGGTGTTTGCAGGATAATCAGGTTGGTGTTCAGAGCATGAAAATGTTAAAGATCAGAGCTGCTCTGGAGGAAAATTTGAGGCAGAGAGGACTATTTAGTTCAATTCCTTCAAAGCCTGAAAAAGTTGAGAAAAAGATGAAATCAGTCAATGGGTATTCTTTCTCCTGTTTCATAATTTATACCGCTTTCTTTTTAACAGTTTGAGGACTAACTCATTGATCTTGATTGATTAAACAGAAAACTAGAAACATTTGATGACTTTGATGATGATGCAATCAATGTTAAGGGTGGTTCTTATGGATTGCAAAATAGGCATGCCGATTCTTTGCAGTCTAATAAACTGTCTGCTTTCGTTACTGCAAAACCAAACAAGCCTAAGGTATTGAACTTGTTATAATTTTCTATTCATGTCTAAACATAATCCTTTGATGGATGTCAAACCATCTTCAAATAATTATAACCCACACAATGAAATCAATCAATTGTTAATAGTCAGAGTGCTATCTCAGTTGACAGGAAGTGGTGGAGAAGAAAATAGGTTAATTTACATGCTTAGAGATTTGGGATAAAAACATATGAGTCACATTCTTAGAACCATCCATGGGATAAAAGCCATCCCCCTACAGTGGAGCGTTTGATGAGTTCTTATATTTATGGGGAGATTGTTTGGCAGGTTGTAAAGCCCCTGTTGCGAGGGGCTTTTTTTCCACAGGAATATGTACTCAATGGCTTGAATGGAATCTTAGGGTTTTGTATTATCACTTTTTGTCGGTTCAGGTGCTATGGAAAAGATTAACATTTTTGGCCACCTTATGGGCCAAAATTCACAGGAAATTCCTGATCTTGATATATCTGAACTTCATCAGAATTGGGAGGCTATCCGCAGGATGATCTTTTATGTTGTTTTTGTTTCTTATGGTAGTGTTTCACATTTTAACTAGACGAATCGAGTAAGATGTCTTATTCTCCAACTTCACCATTATCTTGTTATTTCTTAATATATGTTTCTTTTTCTTGAAGAGGAACTATGATTTTAGTAACTTACAATGACTTCTTGTAGTTTTCCTGAAAATTAGGTAGTGTTCTTCCATTCCTAGGTAAAGGTGCATGGTACTGGGCAGGATTTGTATGTGGGTGATTTTTTGTTTCTCATAGATAGAGGTTATTGTACTTATTGAACTTGGCTTGTGATTGTATATCAGTTATTTAACTTGCACTACTTCGTTTTTTTGATAATGACTTTGTATTCATTTTCATGATCTAATTTAGCATGCAGTCTTCTTTTTCATGTTAAAGAGAAATTAATTGTGTACTACATTTATTCCTGTTTCTGGTTAACAGGCTTTTACCAGGACTCATGTTTATAATCTGTCTGATAATTGAGGAATGTTGTTATTGCAATAGGAACAACTGGAGCTAAATTATCGTATACTTGGGAGTTTGTAATAAAAATTTTATAACTAGCTCTTAAATCAATACTTTCTCCTTTATTTTGGAGAAATTTGAAATTCTAACTATACAGTGTTCTGAAAATTCAAATGGTATACTAGAGCTTGCTCGTTGAGTGCCTTTTTCTTCCCATTCTTTAGTTGATTGATGATCTTAAACTCAACATGGATGATAGATCGAAGGATAACGATGCTATGAAAACTGTAATTTGTGAATTTTGAATATATAAAGGAAGAAAACTGACACATGTCTGGGTCAAATACTGACGTATATTGATTCTGCAGCTTGGAATTTTTCTTGCTTCTTTAAATATGCTAATACTAGACGCTAGGTATTTAAAGTTCCATAGATTGTTGACAGCTTCTACTGCTCTGGTGTATGCCATTTTCTACACTACTCCAAACTGCTTATGAAATTTCATTGAAGTGATAAAACATTTTATAAGGAATATTCTGTGATCATTTAAGTAATTGATTTTTGTTTTTTTTTTTTTTGAATTTGCATCTTATATGTTTTCTTTTCATCATTTTGAGAAGGTTGTTTCTGGTGATGACGATTTACCTAAGAGGGATGATATTGGAGAAAGGCGGAGAAAACATGAACTAAGAGTATTGGCTGGAGCTGGAGTAATGTCACAGGATGAGGTTGACCACGAAGCTCGGAATCTGGGATCAGATTATGATGCTATTGATGAAGCTGGAATTCTTGGGTCAGGTGATGATCCTGAAATGACGAATAGTGATGCAGGGAGCTCAGAAGATGAATTTTACAAACAAGTAAAGAAACATCGTGATGCAAAACTTGCTGCCAAAGCTGAGATCTACACAAGGTCTGCTTCTGAATTATGCTTGACTGTCTTCCTGCAATAGTGAAATATAATCAGGTTTACCAGAGGTCCAAATAGATGTTGCTTTTTATTTACTGAACCTAGCTAGAATCTTATTCTAGTTGTTCGTGTCCTGAGAATATTTGTTCAGAAATAATAGATCTTCAAGAAATAAATGTTGCTGATTGAATTACTATTACCCTTGCGAATGTGTTTTATGCAGGACTTCATCTGTCCCCTCATTGTCTGAAATTGTAGACGGGAAGCGGTTGATCACTTCTCAGGTGGGAATGTCTCATCTATTTTTGATGCTTGATTATTTCCACAACTATTTTTCTACCTATAAAATGTAATACTTTTGCTGTCAATTGATGCCAGATGGAAAAGAATAGAGGCTTGACACGAAAACGCAAGAAGCATCTTAAAAATCCAAGGAAGAAATACCGGGTATTGACAGAACTATTAATTCTTTTGTGTTCCAATTTATCTCTTCAATTAAAACCAGAGACTGACATCTCTTTGTTGCTTGTAACACGCAGACTAAACATGAAGTTGCAGTTTCCCGGCGCAAAGGACAGGTGCGAGATGTCAGGAAACCTATTGGTCCTTATGGTGGAGAGTCGACTGGTATTAATGCAGGAATCAGCAGAAGCGTTAGATTCAAGAACTGATACTGTCGGTGTGATCAATTTTGTAGTAATTGAATTGTTAAATTAAAAATATCGAACACGATGGTATTTTACAAGAGTTAATGAACAATGTCCATGAGAGGGAATATTATCATAAGCTTTAGCTTGTAATATTTTTTTGCTAATGGACAAAGGTAGTTCCTGAATCGTATGGTTATCATTCGGATTGTGTAAAGGGCTAAAGAATTGGAAACCAAATTATATTTGTTGCGAGTTAAATGCATATATCAATAAAACCATTACAGACATAAATACAATCTTCTACTAACAAACACATTTAGGAAAAAAAGAAACAACTTTATTTATGTGCAAAACTTGAAGAGAAGGTAAACAAAAGTCAAAATAAATTTTCTTTAGGAAAATAGTTGAAGTCACTTATGATATCACTGATGAGAGATATATATATATATATATATATATATATATATATTATACCACTTCCTTTCTCTTTTCTCTTCCTCGATTCTCTGTCTTCTCTCTCTATTTCTTTCTGCACAACCAGAATTTTTTCTTCTCCTCGGCTTGATCTGTTTTTTTCAGCTCTACTCCTCTCGTTTTATAAGCAAGAATAGTAGTTTAAAATAACTTCTCTTACTCGAAAAGATTTTCAGAAATCTGAAATTTTATCTCCCATTTATTTCTACATCTTTTTCTTTTTTTTTTTTTCTTTTAATGGACTGAACTTAACAAAGATTACATACAACCATGTCATGTACATGCATTCTCTGCCAACTCCAGGCATCGTTCGGTCAAAAACTCTTATCTAGTGGGAGCCGATGATGGCTTTCTATGGACTGAACTTTCAATCTTTTTTTTTTTTTTTTTTTTTTTTATAATCGATATAACGATTTACATAATTCACTTATTTTTATTCACATCTCTTTTAATCTTTTAAGTTGAAACATCCAATTTCAAAAAATCCGCAAAAAAGTCAAAACAACAATTTTGCTAAGCATGTCTGAAACGGCTGCCTGTAACATGCGCTTAAAAATCTACATACACAAATATGTAGATACATACTTACACACGTATGTATATAAATATATATGTGAAAGTGTCTGCATATTTCCGCTGGTGGTTCGATTTTCTAATTTGATGGGCCACGTGGAACACATATTAAGAAACTACCACTTCGATAAAATTGATGACTTGCCAAGAATGGAAAGTAATTATTGATTATATATAGTTTAGATATTAATTTGGAGTTAATTTAATTTTTCCTATTTGATCTCATTCAACGTTTGTTCTAAATGTAATATCTGCCATGTGCTTCACTATCCTCTATATATATATATATATATACGTCAGTAATATTCACGTGATAAAACTCACGAATAGAAAATTGAAAGATGTAATTGCAAGTATTTACATTATTTTATATAATTTGACCGATTGAGTTTGAAGATGACACGGTATATGACGGTTTCAACAATATTATTATTTAAAAAATTAATTTCCCTATAAGTTACAACGCCGATTAACTGTACATACATATAAGCGCGTGTGCGTGTGTGGGTATATATATATATATAAATATACACGTAATCCCCTTTATATTGGTTCAGCGTATCGAATATAGTTATAATTGTAAAATCCATGAATAACAACAATTTTGAATTATCTAAAATAAGTATGAATACAACAGATGAAACGTGTGGAAGCAAATTAGTCTTCTGTTTTTCTTTAACTAATAATATATATATATATATTTTTGTCAATATGTATGCTGGGTTTTTTCTTTAGAAGGAAAATACCATATAAAATGATTAATTACATATATATATATATATATTTAAGTTTTGTAAATTCAATTCTATTATTTTATATTTCATTAGAATAGAAATCAATTACGTAGAATATATTTCTAATTTTATATTTAATTTTATTATGAGATTCGTATGTATATAAATTTGACTGCACTCTCAATTTTAGTTGGTGTGATATAAATGATTACGTTATATACATGTATTATGCCTTCGGAGAAATTGTATGGAATCTCCCTCTCAGTTACCTTTCCAGATGGTCTCACCTTTTGGGCTTCTATTCCACTTTATAACAGGCCAAATTCGGTTTGGGGAAGAAGCAAAAATATTATTTCTATACACACACATACACGCACGCACGCACGCACGCACATATATATATATATATATATATAATAATTAGTAGAATACTATCTCGCCAATATATATATATATTCATCTCTTGTCAATTCATTCACTATAAAAAAAAAATTAATTAATTACTGCCAAAATATTGAACAGAAAGTAGGAGCATAAAAAATTTATTTTATTATTTTTTTAATATGGTGTAAGAATAAAATTTAAATATAAATTATTAATTTTGTATTGCCTAGTTAGAAGGAGTTTTGTAGTAGGTGACTCTAAGTTTGTTGTGTTTAAAATCTAATCAAAAGCCATATACTCTATTACATTATTTTTACCCAAAATATTAATAGAATAGCGAAAACTAAAAAGGGTAGAATCCAATTTTAAAATGGTGTCTTGTAAACTCTATATTAAAGACATTCGAGATTTGAAGAGTGCTTTATCAAATGCTATATTGTGCAAAGAAAAATGGATGATTGTAAGAGCTCATTGACTTGGATGACAGTGTAGAGAGAGTATCTTTGCTGATCTATAATGTTTGAAAAGGTAATATTTAGAATCAAATTTTCGATTTCTTTTGACTTTATTTCTTTGGCTAAATGTGTTGATCTAGTTAAGATTTGTTTATGATCTTTGTATGTCACTTGAATTTATTTGTGGTATTACGATTAATATATAAATTTTCTAACTAAATAGTTACTGATTACTCTAGTAGTCAATAAAATTTATGAGAATTTGTGCATAGAAAGATACTTATTTGAATATATAGATTATAAACAAATTTTGTACTTATCCAACTAAAATACAAGCCAGCGAATCGAAGATAAATAATCTCAGTAGTATTAAAATCTTAACACATAAGAGATAACACTCAGAATGATCTAGTTAACAGATATTCTTAAAATAGATGTTGTTAGTTGTCTATATCTTTTAAACTACGTAACCTACATAGAGAAATAAAAAGAATTATTGCTAGTTAGAGGCAAATATGAAAGAATATTACGAAGTATCATACCTAATCTTCTAAAATGACTATATAAATTAATTTAGTTGGTGGTGGATAGATAAAAATAAATAAATATTTAGTTTCAGATAGTGTTAATTAAACGTGTGTAGCTATTTTACCCACCTATAGCAAACTTCGTTGATATTGTATCGATTAATTCTCGTTTTATTAAAATTTATTTTAAATATTATTTAATAAATATAATTATATTATTATTAAAAAATTATATTTATTTAAATATATAATTAAATTAAAATATAAATAAAATTTATTTTATTAGTTAAAATAATAATTATTTATTTAATTTATTATTTTTTAAAATTATATTTTTCACATAAATTAATTAAAAACTCTAGTTTGATTTTCTTTTTTCATCCGCGTGGTGTGTGAAAACAGTTTTTACTCCAAAATGAACAGAATAATAATCTCCATAACAGTCTACTGACTCTACTCTTCCCCATTTCCTAATTTGTAATGACCGTGTAACCAAATTAACCCTGATGATGACACGTGTACGCGCCAGTCTGTAAATTGACCCCAAAAGTCAAAGCCTAACCTCATCATCAAGCAAACTTTTCTCTATAAATAACTCCCCCAACAGACCTCAGACCGCAGACTCAGAGTCACCTGCTTTTGCAAAAACATCATTATCATCATTTCTCTCCCGCATAATTTTCCGTCTGAGCAAACACAATTTTTTCAGAAGATAATGCCGAGAAAAGGAATGAGAAGCCTCTGCTTCGTCTCCAAAACGCCGTCCTTCGCCGTCGGCCGAGACTCTTCTCCTTCTAAAGCCTCTATCTCAACTCCTCGCAGAAACTTCTCTGAGTCTATGGTGGATCAAAGCATTGAAGCCGCTTCCGCCATTATCAATAAGTGGGATCCTGACACCTCTACCTTCGCCAAGGTTACTTCTCTCTTTCAC